>OU343222.1:170238454-170287883 GCA_910596185.1 Chrysanthemum makinoi | reverse complement strand
TTGTCAGCAAACCATTCGAGTAGTTTGTAGTGAACTACAACGCGAATCGCTTGATGGCGTGTAGAGATCTTCATAAGTTTGGGGATCACGACCGAAGAAGGTTAGGGACGGCTTGGCTTATAGGTTGAAGGCGATACATGAAGGCATTGGGTCTCCAAAGCGATGGAATTCTCAGGATAGACGGGATGTGAAGAGGATCATCACTCGAATCGATGAAAGGTTGTACGGAAGGGACCAGTTTAGAACTCTGGAGAACTTCGTAGGTGGTCGTCCCAGGATTACTCTCACAGGATATCAACGCCCTGTTCGCATTCCTGGAAAGATTGATGGACTACCTGGTACCCCTTAAATTGTTTCATTTTCATATTGATTTAGATGTGTGATTATTTAATGACAATGGTTTGTGCACACATAACAGTGTATAACCCGTACTTGTAATGAAAGGACCCTGTGGTACGCTTCAGTGCCACAATCCTTATAAAAGGAGCGAAAGCTTCTTACTTTTGAGTAAAACTTATCAAACCTTTCCATTTTAAAAGGTTTTGCTCAAAAGAACAAGTACTTCCCCTTATGTTTTTTTCAAAACCTCAACCGTTAATATCACTTGTTGAGGGGGAGTATTTGATCAAAAACTTTGTTCACAAATTGTTCTTCGTGTAATCCTCCCACAAAACTCAAAATGATCATATTTATTCTCAACATTTCTTCAAAAATAACATATTTATATGCCATTTTTGAGAGGGAGAAAAATTATGTGATAAGAAATATGTTGTGTTTTGCTACTGAATCCTCGTGTGAAAAGACTTCAACCCATGAATTGACGAGATTTGAACAGTCATACATTGAAAAGATTTGTCTTCCAAGACTTATCCAATTAAATTGTACCCATTCGAGAAGCTCTTGATAGACATGAACTTTAACGGGTTTGACAACCTTTCGGGGTTGTCCACATCTTCAAGGTAGCTATTAGAGCTAGTTGTCACCTAAAAGCTGACAATGTATCTCTTTAACTATGCAACGTAATCGTGTCTCACAAGGAATTGTCTATCTTGAGTTGATCAATTAAAAAAGTGCGCGCTCTTTCCTCACTATGCAGATTTCTGTCAAAATTCTTAAGCACATGTGGAGGGGGAGTATTTCTGAAAATCCAAAACTCTTGAAGTGTTCAAACATGGTTTTCATTTACAAACACTTCTAGAGATTTTTCATGAAAATGGTTTTATGGCAATGGAGTTATAAGGTGATTAAGGTTAGGAATAACCGTCCTATGATCCGCCAGAGCCGGAGGGATCTACCCAAGGACACTACCAATAGTTAGAATTAGAAGTCCTTAGGTATGATTATAAAAAAGAGAAAATGAGAATCGGAGAAAGAAGGAGTTGAAGAATTAAAAATAAAAGCAAAGAAAAGGGTGAAAAGAAATAGCCCTCCAGATTATTCAACTTAGGGCAGACACCGGGTTCAATTCATATGCTACTGGTTGTCACATGATCACACCGGTATTGAAGATCAAAGTCGTCATGGACCCAGTGACGCATGCACTAAACCTTCTTAGCCACTCAAGTTTCTCTCAACAGAAGCTTGTTTCATTCTCACAGGGAACCCTACGTAAACTATCGGCTTTCTCTTAGAGATTGCTGGTATTGAAGAAGGAGACCCTCTCCCTAGTCTCAGCTCGGGAAAACCAAAACGCACTATTGAGTCTAGAGCCACAAGATTCATTAAAAGATCTCTTAGGTACACTTGACATTTCATCACTTGTTGTTCAACAATAAGAACGCAAGTGATACGTTATCGAGTCCTTCACAGATCTTATCAATCTGTCGAGAACATTTATGAGAGGTTCACATCTGTAATCCTCAGTGATTGAATGGAAAATCCTGCCAGGGTCAACATCAAACAGCCCTGACAGCAGGTCGCTTTGGTAACTCCCCGTGGATTACGCTTAGTGGTCTCAAACGGTTTATAGTTGTGAGGTGATGCTTCGGTGTACCTCAGCGACTCATCTGAACTGTAGATGTACTTCGGTACATCGTGTTATCTCACTTGTGGGACTCCAGTTCAGGAACGGCCTGTGTGAGAATTAGAGTTGTGTTTTCACACTATGCTGTTAACACTCTCGAAGTTCAACTTGTAAGTGCCAGAATCTGCTTATTACTAACCATTCTTATGTTTTTCTTCTTATGGAAGCTCTGGAGCGGACTGATCGTGCAGATACTTCACATGCTCATACCAACAAAGTCACTAATGGAAGTTCTCTCAAAAGGCAACACAAAGTCAGAATGATTCTTTGTCTAAGTCAAAGAATATACAAAGTTTAAAGACTAAGAAAACTACATCAGTACTGAAATCCAACGTTAAAGAGCGTGCGAGCATGTTGGAGAAAGACGTGGAGACATTGGAGCAACAAAGCGGACCTGATGCAGATAACCACACCATACTATCACTTTCACCACAAAGAACAAAGATCTAAAGAACAAAGAAATCAAAAGATGTCAAAGCATAATTATTCAAAGGAAACAATTTCTCTACACTAGGGAGATTGTTCGAATCAAGACACTTCTTCTCACAAGAAAGAAGAATGTCAGAAGACGTCAAAGCTACTATTACATCAGTACCTACATCGTTTATCACTATTTCATTCATCACCAACACTTAGGGGGAGATTGTTGGAATCACTCCTAAACCTTAATTCAAGTGTTAGTAATTCATATGTAATAGTTAGCTTAATATGGCCTTTATGTTTGTTATTAAGCTAAGGCTTATGTAGAAGGCCCATAAGCCTTTGCCCAAGCCCATAAGAAGGGAAGGAGTCTAGAAGTGTTGCCCTAGCTCCTTGCCCTATAAATACCTCTTGTAAACCTTCTATTGAAGGTTGGTTGTTCACTTTACTTATTCACTCTATGCATAACATTTCTCCATTACTTAGTCGTGTGTTTGTATTGTGTTCATCCGATCACTCTCTTCTTTATTTCTTCTATTGATGCTTGTGTTACTAATATGGGAACCTAACATGGATGATTATTCAATTTAGGATAATCACTTTCTACACACATATGAATAACATTTCCAGAAACAGTTAATACATGAACTCCACAAGACTGATATAAATACCAACTTGAAACTTTGCCATTGAGGAGTCCCTTCCATTCTGGTTCATCATGAGTGGGTTCAAATATGATCTTCAAATTATAATACACAATCCTCTCATGATAATCATCTGGTGCCACATCTCCAAATATGTTCTTGTATAACTTCCAAATGGTCGTCAAATCATCTCTTTCCATGTAGTAAAGCATTTGTGAAAACTTAACAAAACCATAACTCTCATCATTGGTTCTCTCAAACTTCCAACATCCTTCACTTCCATTTAGCTCAAAAGTATATGAGTCAATTTGATGATGACCTGTAAAGAGTGACGTACAACTAACCTATGGCTCCTTCAATGTAGACAATTTTGTAAGAACCAGTAGTCTTTTCTTGTTTGCTTCAATGTCATCTTCAGTCTCTGACTCAGAAGTGTAATCCACAACTTTTGATCTGTCAGCCTTTCTTTTCAATCTTCCTTGAGGCTTGGCCTTTATTGCTAAAGGACCTTGTAAATCTGCAATTTTCTCAATCTTCAGGAATAATTGATCAATCATAGGATTTGTAGGCTTTGTCCCCTGTGGAGCAAGTTTGGCTTCCAACAGTTTCCCGGCTACATTCTTTGTTAGTGGATAATCTTTATCAATAAACATAAATAACTTCTCCTGTGTAGTCTGCACAGCATGTACTCTGCATGGTTGATACAACATACATTCAACCACCTCACAATCTTCCCAAAATTTATCATCTGGATTGGGCTGATACAAGTTCTTTATAGAAGTCCACACAAACTTTGCTAATACTCCAGTTGGCCCAAACTTCCCATATCTAAACTCCATTATCTTCCACAGTTGTTCCAGGTCAACTATATTCATACTAAACAACAAACATCCAAAATTGAAGTATGCGCTTTTCCATCCATCAGCTCTTGTAATTTCAATCATCTCTCTATCATTAGCTGTAATTATCTGCCAATCTTCAATAGGATGTATAGCTCTTACTGGGGTAGGATTAATAGGCTCTGGTTTATCACACCCCATAAGATACAATGTTGCTATTTCTTGTTTATCCACCTCTTTATCCACTTTCTGTTTCTTCGAACTAGATTCCTCCTGAACAGCAGCTTTTCTCTGTTGTATATTCTGTATCCACTCAGCTTCTTTCTCAAAATTCATAGGGATGAAATCATCACATCTTCTTTTACAACCCTTATAAATCTCTTCAAAACCCATCATTTGAATCAACATGTAAAAAATAAAACCTATGGGACAGAAATAAATAGAATTGCTTAAACTTTAAGCGAATAATTCAAACTAACTCTTCAAATTAACGAGCTCATATGCACACTTTCTCAAATTAACACCAATATGCATGTCCATATGCCTGATAACCTTCATCATTTGATTTCTCATTTAACTCTTAGTAGGAGGTTTCTTCCTTTTAGCTTGATTTTTCTCCTGTCTTATCTTTCTTGCCTTCTCAGCCAAAACCTTAGACCTTGTAGCAACATCTAATTATGCCCATTCAAGAGTAGTGTGTCCTTATCATTTCAGAGGCTTGAAGGAAAGGTTGTTCGAAATTCCACTCTTTAATCAATCTTTGAGTAGCTTCCTCTTTTTCTTGTTTTTGCTTCTCTGCAGCTTCCACTTCTTCAGCTTACAATTTCTTAGAAAGCTCTTCATCATGAGCAATTTGCTCTTGCCTATTCTTAAACTTCAAAACTGGCTCAGTAATACCTTTCCCCTTTCCAATATCTGGTTGAACCACATTAGTCTTTACAGGCTCACCAATTTTTAAACTTTTAGCCAATGGTTTAGGTGCAGTAGGTTTAAGAAAAATGGGAACAAATGCAATAGTAGGTTCGGGGTTTGATGAGGTTTTACTTAAGTTAATCAGGGTACTAGCAGCCTCCTTCTCAACTTCTTTAGACTTGGGTGGTGGTGTGACAGTGGTTGTGACTATGGTAGCAGTGGTTGTAATAGCTATAGGTGTATCTGAGTACAGTTTGTGAAAATTACCTCGAGAGGTTGCGCAGTGGTTTCAATTGTAATAGCAGGGGATTCAACAACACTAGCAGTGGTTGTTTCCTGCACCACTTCTTTCTCTTTATCTTCTACTACAGCCTTCAAAGTTTCAAGCACTGCTTCATTTCCATCCTTATCGCATCACTATATAATCACCATCAGTATTTCCACTATCCAAATCCAAACCATCATCCAAATGCACATCCTCCCCTGAATCCTTGCTCTTACTCCTCCCCTGTTTGAATGCATCCTTCAAACTTTGATCTATTGAGGAGCTAGCCTTCTTATGCACCCTCTTGGCTCTCCTATAAGTAGCAATCCCTGGCCTCCTTATTCTTTCCAAGACAGATACCCTGTGCTTCAATCTTCTAATCTGTCTACCCTGAAACACTGCAAGTTCCTGAAGACCAGTGATTTTATTCTCCATTGTGGTACATTTAGCCATCAATTCATTCAATTGTTCAATAATATCCTCACCACTTCGACCTGTGTAACCTGGTCCGAGAGGTGGATCCTTGGAAAAGTCATTTTGTACATTATCAATGCCCGTCAATTCAATATTGGGTCTTAAGCTACCCTCATCACTTCGAGCTGTGTAACCTGCTCTGAGAGGTGAATCATGGGGTGTAGAAAACATGGCATCAGACCTAGCATGATCATCCATGCACCCTGATTTAGCCAGTTGGCTAGGGATTCCTCCACCTGTGTTAAGCTCAAGAGAACTCTCAACATTAGGAGTTGCCAGTGGTTGGGTCTTACTTATGTGTTCACTATCCTGTTCAGTACCTAGGCCTGAATTAGTAGTGAAAGCCCTTCCACTCATGTCACCTTCACCTCTTGTGACAACCTCATTCACTACACCACTAACACCAGCCTGAGGTAGCTTGGTACCCTTCCTCCTCCTTTTATGGACTAATATTCTTTGGGGTTTAGTTGGTAAAGGTAAGGGTTCAGCAGTGGATTCAGGTTGGGTAGCAGTGGTTGCAGTTGTGGTAGCAGTGGGTTCAGCTTCAGTGTTTTGGTTGTGTTGTGGTTCAAATACCTCTTCATTCTCAGGAATGGCTGGCAAATTTATCATAATGGGAAATAATGGTGTAGCAGCACCTGAGAAATTAGGATTTCGGTGCCTCATGTGTGCAAACACTTTAGATAACATACGAAGTACATTATACTCCCTTTTCTGAGGAATGGGTTCCCTGATCTGATTGTCTACAATAATTGGACAAACCTAGGATATAAGTAATATTTCCCCTTGTCCTTGATGTTCTTCAGAAAACCATCAAATATCATCCTAGACCAATTAAAGACCCTTCCTTGAGATAGACAAACAATAGCAGTGGCAATCCTACAGTTAAAGCATAGTGAATAGGAGTCTGTTTAATGAAGTCAATCATCTCATGGAATCCTTTTAAATGGTTGTTCTTAACAAGATATGCGACAAGATTGTGTGTCGTGGAATATAAAGTTGCCATTATGATGTGTGAGTGAATGGAATGCGAAATTACTAGTTGGGAGTGGTTAGGGTTTGTGTAGGGCGCCAATTGGAAGTGTTTGAAGAACAATTAAATGATCCGGCAGTGATTTGGGGGATTAAATACGTTATCATCAAGAAGTTACAAAACAGCCCCTCAAGTTTCCATCTCCATCAAAATTGCTCTAGCAGTGGATTGTCCATAACTAGCAGTGGTTAGAAATGCACTGGTAGTGGATACTTCACCAACACTCTAATCTTCTGACTAAGACTTCTGGAAAAAAATCTAAGCCAAAAATAGTGATATCATGCATTAATTTGAAGGATTACAAAAGTGACACAATTTTTTTTCAGCTACTCCTACAGCTCCAAAAGCTTCATAAGTTACAATAGCTCCTTCAAACCTGCATATCACAAAAACAAGCCAAACACTAGAAACTTGTCAATGTTAGCAAAGGTTAGAAATAACTAGAAGTGTTTACTTAATTCATACTGGCAGTGGTTAACAAAAATGCTAAACACCCAGTCAAAGGTCAACTCCAAGTCATTTAAACGTCCACCAAAGTCAAAGACTTCATTTACTCCTCAAGAACTCACACATTCCTCACATTAACTTACTGATTTCACTTTAACTCTATTTAAGAGTAAACCACCCACATACCACACATATATCTCACATTCCCATAAACCATCTTTCTAAAAACACACTCTCAGAAACCATCTCTCTAAGAAAAACACCAAATCATCAACATGAGCAATCCAAACCAGCCCATTAAGATCTCTTCAGATTCATCCAAAAGTTCATCTTCAAACAACACATAGGAAAACTACATTCCACCAAGAAAAACATCCCTCTCCTTAAAGAGGACAAACCACCTTGTTGGACCTTCTTCCATCCAGCCAGTGCCACAACAAGCTATCATGAAAGGATCCAGTTCATACTTAAGCTCCATGCCAAGCTATGTGTCTCCATATGAAGACACAGATGATGAAGCTTCTTCCAAAGCATTGGTTGTGCCTCCCCTTGCTGAGATACCACCTCCAGAACCATTACCAGCTCCACCTGTGCAAGCACTTCTTCCACAACCAGCTGGTCCATCTTCCTCATCACCTCCCATAAGAGAGAGAGTGAGGGGACTTGCTTGCCCCAAAGTGTGGGATGTCATTGGTAGACAAGGAGTGCAGAAGAGGATGCCAGTATGGGCCATAGCAAAGAAGCCATAGCTGGTTGAGGTGGTTTGTCATGAAGTTGTAGTCTCTTGATAGTTGTGTTTAGTTGATGTCTTTTGTTGTACTCTGCTGGTAGTTGTAATGACATGGTTGTAACTCTGCATCCTTGAATGCAGTTTTTATCTTTAATAATAATACCATGTGTCCTTTTAAGTCCATTGCTTCTTACTAGTTGTGAGATATTTCTTTGATCTGCAAAATAGTTAGTGGAAACAAAAAGAACAAGTAGTGGATAGAACTAAACTAGCAATACTAAGATCAACCAATAACAGTACATTCATTTTACAAATTTTTACAAATATTTTTTTGAGATTTAGAGATTTATCATACCAATACTAATTACAAGGTACTGAAACCTCCCCACATCAAAAGCATTAGTGAGAAGATCAGCAACATTGAAGTCAGTATGAATTTTAACCATTTGTATTAACCTTTTCTCATTACAATCTCTAATAAAATAATGTCTTATCTCAATATGTTTAGTTCTAGAATGCAAAACAGGATTTTTGATAATGCATATTGTACTGTTATTGTCAATGTAAATATTAGTATGCATAAAATTGAACCCAAAATCCAGCAATTGATTCTGAATCCAAAGCACTTGACCACAGCAACTAGCAGCAGCCACATACTCAGCTTCAGTGGTGGAATTGGCCATAATTGTCTGCTTCTTACACTGCTATGAGATTAGCCTGCTTCCCAAAAACTGACATCCTCCAGTAGTAGACTTTATATCCAAACTAGCTCCAGCATAATCACTTTCTGTATAGGCCACCAAATCAAAAGCTGAATCCTTAGAATACCAAAGGCCCAATTTAGGATGACCCTTAAGATATATAAAGATTCTCTTCACATCATTCATGTGTGATGTATTTGGTGTGACTTGAAATCTTGCACACACACATACTGAGAACATAATATCTGGCCTAGAAGCAGTGAGATACATCAAAGATCCAATCATAGATCTATACAGCTTCAAATCAACTTTAGGACTTCCATCATCTGGTAGCAGTGGTTTCTGAGTCTCCATGGGTGTACTAGCACTCTTTAAATCCTGGAATCCAAACTTCTTCAAAATATCTGCTACATACTTGTCTTGACTAATGAAGATACCATCAGTCCTTTGTTGAGCATGTAGCCCCAAAAAGAAAGTGAGTTCTCCCATAGAACTCATCTGAAACTTATCATTTATAAGTTTCTCAAAGTCTTTGCACAGCTCCTTATTTGTTGAGCCAAAGATGATATCATCAACATAAACCTGAACCAGCAATATATCATCCTTGAGCTTCCTTATGAACAAGGCCTTATCAATCAGTCCTCTCTTGAAACCATTGTCCATCAAATAAGTAGAAAGTCATTCATACCATGCCCTAAGAGCTTGATGCAACCCATACATAGCCTTCATCACCATGTAAACCTTATCAGGATGATCAGGATCTTCAAAACTAGGAGGTTGACACACATATACCTATAGTACGATACAAAAAGGCACTCTTAACATCCATTTGATACACAACAAAATTTTTGTTTGAAGCATATGCTAAAAACAATCTTATAGCTTCAATTCTGGCAACTGGTGCAAATACTTCATCATAATCCAATCCTTCAGTTTGTGTGTATCCTTGAGCAACCAACCTTGATTTGTTCCTTACCACTATACCTCTTTCATCCCTTTTGTTTCTCAACACCCATTTAGTTCCAATAGCCCTTTTTTCCATTTGGTAGGTCAACCAATGTCCACACCTCTTGAAGCTTGAACTGCAACAGCTCCTCTTGCATTGATTCAACCCATCCTTCTTATGATAAAGCTTCTTCTACTCTCTCGGGCTCCTTTTGTGACAGAAAGCAAGCAAACAAACAGTTCTGCAAGTCTTGATGATTGTTCCTTTTGTGAAGTGACCTTGCGAAGAAACCTTGTTCAGGAAAGGTTTAAGTGTTTTGAGTCTTGCTTCTTGTTTGAACTGGTGTATTCAAATTTCCAAGTATTTGTTCTTTGGGATGATTCTTATGAACTCTGGTGGTAGGAATTGGACTCTCTATGATGACAGTATCCAAATTTGTAACATCAACATCATTGAAATAGTCATCCATGTTTTCATCATCAGTGGGAGTATCTATTTCTTCCAAAGCAGGCATGTCAGGATCAGTTGGATACTCATCATCACCAAATAGTGGCTTGGCAGGGATTCCAAAGTAAGTACTGCTATTAGAATTTGTAGCAGGGGTTTCACTTGAACTAGTTGGCTTAGCAGTGCTTTCATTTAGCTTAGCAGTGCTTTCAGAAATTTTCTTCTGCTTTTCAATTTCTTCTACCAAAACTGAATTATCATGGGAAAACTCTTCATTATCTTGATGATGATCACCCTCGCTTCCTGAATCCAAACCATCATCATCAGTGGGATTCATCTTTTCAATGATGGGTGAGACAGAACCAGCTTTCCACTTTTCAACCAAGTAACATTCCTTGGGAGGTTCATCTTCCATAGAATTTGTTCCTGCATCAGAATCCCTTAGTGTACCTGCATCAAAATTAGTGGATGTACCTGCATTGATAGGCTCATAATTCATAGACTTTGTTAGCATATCAATATTAAACAGCCACTCTGGTCCTTTTGTCTCAACACTAGGAGTCTCTTCACTAAAATTAACATGTAAGTTTTCTTCTACTATACTGGTCCTCCTATTGTATACTCTAAAGGCCTTGCTATTGAAAGAATATGTGGAAAACTAGAAGGGGGGTTGAATAGTTTTACCAATTAAAACTTTGTTTTAAAATATTTAGATCGACTTATGTCAATCTATTCGTTTGTTTATGTTGGACGTTGATAGATAGATATATAAACGTGTAATGAAAGATAGAGAGTAAGAGGCACATAACCACGACACGAGTATTTATAGTGGTTCGGATACAAGGACACCTTCCTTGCCCTACTCCACTCCCCGAGTCACCTACTCGAGAGTTCGTAAACACTACACGACACCAATCTCCTTATGGCAGAGAAGCCTTCACAACGTCACCTACTCTTTTTCTGGTACTAGGCTAACCACCGGGTTCTTTCACTCCAAGGTGAACCACACCTACCACAACGTCGCCTACCCTTTATTAGGTAATAGGCTAAGCACCTAGTTCCATTACAATGGAGGAACTACTACCCATCACAACACAACACCTAATCTCAAGGAGATCCACTCCTTGTTACAACACCATCAAGGATATCACCATCCTTGGAAATAAACTAATACTTATATGTACAATGATGCACCTCATCGATTATACGACCTAGGCATTCTTCCCTAATGCCACTTGATTTGATTCTTAGACATCCTTCACTAATCCCTTTGACACAACGCTTGGCACCTTTCACTAATGCCTTCGTCTTGACATCTTTAGCATTCTTCACTAATGCTTTTGATACGGACGTTAAGCACCTCTCACTAATGCTTTCGTCTTGACTCTTTTGGCATCCTTCACTAATGCCTTCAACACAACATCTACGGAGGAAGAAAGAACTATCAACAAGAGAACCTCAGTTGACTTGATGATGACGAAGCAAGGAAACTCATGGACTTGAGGTTGGTCGACTTCAAGAAGTGGTGATCTCGCCTTTAAGAGGAACCTAGAGAATCACACAAAAACAAAAGACAAACTACATAGAAAGATCCCTTAGGATCAGTGGTTAGAGAGGTAAAATACTTGGAGAAAGTATGTGTGAAAGTGGTGAGCCAAAAGGAAGAAATGGCTCACTATTTATAGAGGAGAAAGTTCACTGTTCCCCGGATCCCACGGATCCCTCCCACAAGGGATCCGGCTAGCGTAAAACTAGGGATCCGTGGGACGCTCCTCTTTACCCATGGTTATTTTGGTTATGGGTCATGGGTTATGGGTTGATCCATGGATTTCTTATTAGATACAATGTATCTCAAGAGTTCAATGTACCTAGTCAAATGGTTTGGATAAAACCATGGGTTATGGGTCAATACCATTTGTTAGTTTTTACCCATTTTAGTATATACCACTTTAAGTATATTTTTACCCAAATATATAAACACTAGTTGTTGTACATATGTATAAAATCACTTATACTTGTTTTAGTGTTTTATGTCAAAACGTAAGTGTTTTAGAAAACTATTGGCTCAAACAGTTTTTGTATTTTATTTGTTTCGTTAAAATGATTTTACGTTTGTTATCGACAAAACATTAGAAGATCGTAAAATATAAATAAATATTTTTACGGCTTATTTGTATTAACAATCTCCCCCTTTTTGTTGATGACAAAACATAAAATTATTTTAAGGAAAAACTAAAATTCGTAAAGTTCGAATTAGAGTTTTTACTCTCTTCTCCCCCTTTTTGTCGAAACAAAAAGAGCGTCGAAAAGAAACTAACACAAAAAACATGTAAAAGGAAAGATGTAAAGTGAGTAAGTGACGGGAATGGTTCTCGTCTTAACTCCCCCTTGACGAGTCCATCCCTTTGTGAGGGCGTCAAGTACATAAAAATAAGTGAGCTAATGTATTGCAATTATGTTTGCAATTGGTTCGTCCTTGTGACGAAAAATGCTCCCCCTTGAAGATTGCAACTTTGCAAGTAATCCAAATAAGGATCAAGTTGCAAATGGATTTGCAATGTATGGTTTGACACAAAGCTCCCCTAGCTTTATGGTTTCAAAATCTTCATGTGTATTTTGAAAATCTACAAAGTAAAGGTTAGAAAACAAGAGTATGGTGCATAATTTCCTGCAAATAAAACTCAAGTTAGTAGAAAATTGTTGTTCTGTACCACGGATCCCACGAATCCCTTTGTGGAGGGATCTGTCTAGGGAATTTGGAGGGATCCGTCTGTCTAGTGACAGATTCTTCGGTAATGAAGATATACCAAATAATGCTAATAATGAGGTGACATATGTATATAAGCATAAACACAAAGTAATATGGCATATAAATAATCATTCAATAAAACCAAGAGATAATCAAACAAATCTCTAAAACTAAGAGAAGGATCTAGCCATACATTTTCTACTAATAAGTTACTAAAAACTAGAATGCAACAAAGTGCTCGAGTCTAAGGATGATTAGACTTGTTGATTTGGTCCAATCTTTCAAGAAGATTATTAAACATGAAATGTAACTCATTTCGTACTTCTTGAACAAGTCCTTGGGTGATTAGGCAATTTGGGCAACTATTGCCTTGATTGGGAACCTGAGGAAAGTGGATGTTTTGAGGATTTCATCTTGAGGTGTGGGATGAGGTACTACTAAAGGTGAGGGTGGTGGTAGTGGAAATTCCTCGATATGATCATGTCCATGATTGTTCCTAGTTTCCCATGATGGACTATTCGGTGTTGTGGGTGGTTCCTTATTTAACGAGAAAGTTGGTGAATGGGAGGTTCTTGGTGGCGAGTGCTCTAATGCATAGAGATTTGGGTGAGGAAGAGGCTCGTCAAATCTATGCTCAAGGAATGAGGACTTAGACGGCTTACTAGAACTAGTTGTGTTTGGTTTTGAACTAGACGACCCTTTTTGTAGCCCAAAAGGTTTGATGCTAATCCTTGCGGTTCTCTTAGCACTTGTTGAATGAGTTTGTTGTGGTGGAATTCTCCTATTGTTATCTATTATGGGAGATGATTCGGTGGATGAGATTTCATGGATCATATGACCCTTTCTTTTGGATGAGCCATTTGTTGAGGAGTTGTTGCTAAGAGCTTTAGTCATGGTGGTGATAAGGATGCTATATGAGCTTTTAGTGACTGATTTTTGAGAGCTAGATGGAAGTGATGCCCTAACCTTAAGAGTGTTTGGTTTATAAAGGGTAATTTGAATTAGAGAATTAAATTCTTGGCCACTAAGAGGATTAAGCATGCACTTAGGATTTTGATCAGCTCTAGAGAGACAATAAATGAAAGCTAAAAGTGGTTAGGTAACCAAAAGGTGGTTAAAACTTGAAGAGGGAAGCTGGTTTCAGCTTTCTGCAGCCACGGATCCCGCGGATCCCTCTCACCAGGGATTCGTCTGGTTATAAACCGGGATCCTTTGTCAGCATGTGTTCTAGGTAAAATGATTATGCTTTTGTGAGGTTTATTACCTATGTATTTCGAGGCTTTGACTTAATTTTGAAGTTTTTAACTGTTGGATATCTTAAATGCTCAACCATAATGGGTGATGGTGCTTAATGATGGTTTTGGGTAAGAAAATTGACTTTAGGTAGTCAAACTAAGTTTTTTACAAGGACAACATTTGATTTGATATGGAGAAATGGTGGTAATTAGTCTTAGATGTCAGATGATGACTTAAGAAAAATTTACTAAAATCTTAAAAATAAAAAATGAGAAGCTAGTTTTGAGCCTAATTTTGAGTCAAGAGTGATTAAGATCAATTTACTAAAATTTGATGGATATTCGAAACTAAGTGTTATGAGATGTGATAAATAATGTGTGAGCGTTGGAGCGGAAATATGGTGAGTTTTGAAGAGTTAAAAAAAACTTTGAAATATATCCTAGGTAAGCCATGGGAGATTGTGAGGCTTTCAAGTATTTGAGGAAGACTTAGTTAGCTCTAACATCTTATGTTTGAATAGTGTGAGGTGATATAGTGAGCTATTTTGATATAAGCAAGTCTGTATTGCTCATCTGTAGTCACGGATCCCGCGGTTCCCTTCTGGGAGGGATCCGGCTAGTCATAATGCTGGGTTCCGCATACTGCAGATAAGAAGGCTTTCAGCAAATGTGCAACTTTGCACTTTTTAGCAAATGCTTCTCCTAGTTGTTTCTATAGGGACTAAATGCAAGAACAAAACAAATATAAGGCACAACAAAGTAGGGAGAGCTAAAATTTCATAAAATGAGTGATGACGACCACTTGAATGTTTTCAAGGAGTCGTAAAATCTCATTCTACAAGTTCCTAAGTTAAGATTGTTTAGTGCCAAGACATGGCAAAACCTACATACTACACTATCCTACATAAGCATTGTTTAAGTGTTACAACCCATTGTTTGAAATTGTTCTTCACAAATTTAGGTCCTATGACCTTACCTCATTTCACCTCTCATTCTCGTCTTCACCCGTCCTCCACTCTTTATCATACCATCTCTACTTCTTTTTCTTCAAGAAGTTGGCGAAGCACTTGAAGATTCCCTTGGTTTGTTGCCATTCGGGTGATGCACCAGGAACGTCCGGCAATTGGTTGATGTATTACAAGGGGTCGAGTTCGGTATTTCCGAGTGGGTTGCTACTTCCTTCGCCTTCTCTTTGCCTCTACTTTTCTTCCGAGGAATCCGTGGGTGGGTGAGGCCTTTTGCCATCTACCATAAACCTTGTTGTTCTTCCCTCGGTCAATGATACCATAACCTTGTTACAAAAGCTATGGTCATAGGTTTGTGGATAGGAGCATTGCATAGGGGAGCACCATCTTGTCCATGATTCTTACACTTGCCATTCTCTTGATCATGTAGTAGGCAAGGTTAAAGCGAGTCTCGGTCACTAGGAAATAGATCATGAAACTTAGACATGCGTTGGGGTGATCCTTGTTTCCTACTAGGCACACCACATTCTCCCTTATCACATCTTCCCATTTCGTATACAATTCGTACATCTCAGAGAGCTCCATTTGGAAAGGATCCCTATAGATCACTTTCGACTTCCTAGTAACCCTTGATGGGGATGCTCTTGGCATAAACACGGTGTCCCTCACCGTGGTTGCTTCTAGGATTATCATGTGATAAATTTCGTGATGGTCAACCATAGAGTGTATCTCCACCAACGACCACTCATTGGAATACATGCAAACACCATCATATGGGACCCCTATTATTCTTCCAAACTCCACAAGCGAAAGAATGTAATCATGTCCATTTATGGTGAATTCAATTGAGATGGACCCATCATCATTTCTAATTATCCCCATTGTCTTGTAGAACTCAAGTACGAAGACCGGGCAAATTTTTTCGTTTATGTCCAATAAACAATCAAACCCAATAGTTCCAAAAACTTCTCTTATGTCGGTATTGGCAAGAAATGATGGTTCTACTACCCGACCTTCGTGAAAAAGTATCTTTTCAAGCATTTTAAAAGCTTTCCTATCTTCGGGACTAAGTCCATCCTTTCTATGGTACATAGGTATGTAATGAGCGGTGTCTTGGTAATCTTGTTGTTTGTTGCTTGGCATGATTGTTCCTAAATAATATAACCACAATGTGGTGTTAATTATGAATAGTAACCTAGAGGGTTTGATCACAATTTTGCTCTCATCATCTTTGTTGAATTCAAGAAATGTGTTTAATTTGTATTAACAATGTTAATTCTTTGATTTAGATTATCTTAGAAAACAATGTGATGACAAATTATGATAAACCCATTTGAACCCAACTCTTAAAGATGAATAAATTGTAATCTTAGAAATCAAGGAATTAAATTAACAATGTAGTGAAGATTATACTTACACAAGTGATTGTTATGCATGAGAGAAATGATCAAATTGCTCCTTTGAACAGTAGTTGTGTTCTTGTTCGTGAGTCTTTGAGGTGGATATAATTGTGGAACATCCACAGTGATCATTACTAACTTATGCTGTCTTCTGTTGCACGGATCCCGCGGATCCCTCTCATTTGGGATCCGGCTAGTGTAAACGCAGGGATCCGGCATGACAGCAAAAAAAAATCAGCTCAAGCATTCCTTGATAACTTTGGTTTGGGAGTTCTACAATCTCCTAGAGTTTGATGTTTAAGTTCAATAACTTGTGATTTGAGTTTTTGACGGTTTAGTACTAATCCCATTTTATCATAATATAATAATTTTAACACGGAAAATTATTAACATAGAAGGAGTGTCAATAATTCCTTTGTGATGGATAATGATTAAGGCTATCGAATAACCAGGATATCATTATTACGAGTTGGTAGTGTATTCTATACAAATCAGTCGAAGAATACTATTCTTGATAATGACTTTAATATAGATAACTACTTAAGTAATTACTAATTAATTATGAAACTAAGAATAGAACCAAAAGTAAATTATTAACGATCATACCTTTGCTAAATATTCTTTTTAAGAAAAGAAGTATTTAGATGAAATGCTTTGTGATCTTCTTGGAATCTGTAGATTCATGTGTGAGAAGGACAATACTAAACATTCTTTTTGCGAAAAGAAATATTTAGATAGATCCTTCATGATCTTCTTGGTTACCCCAAATCCAAGTATGGAGAATACTTAACAAGGAAAATGTTAGAACATTTTATCATTGTCCAACAATAAACATTATAATGATTTTTAAAACATGACTTGAAAAATCCTTCTTTGTAGTTTTCAAACATACACGGATCGTATCAAGTTTTTAAAGTACAACATACTTTAAGAAACTTGGTAACGAAGCTCTGATGCCAATTGTGGAAAACTAGAAGGGGGAGTTGAATAGTTTTACCAATTAAAACTTCGTTTTAAAATATTTAGATCGACTTATGTCAATCTATTTGTTTGTTTATGTTGGACGTTGATAGATAGATATATAAACGTGTAATGAAAGATAGAGAGTAAGAGGCACATAACCACAACACGAGTATTTATAGTGGTTCAGCTACAAGGACACCTTCCTAGCCCTACTCCACTCCCCGAGTCACCTACTCGAGAGTTCGTAAACACTACACGACACCAATCTCCTTATGGCGGAGAAGCCTTCAGAACGTCGCCTACTCTTTTTCCGGTACTAGGCTTTCTTTCACTCCAAGGTGAACCACACCTACCACAACATCGCCTACCCTTTATTAGGTACTAGGCTAAGCACCTAGTTCCATTACAATGGAGGAACTACTACCCATCACAACACAACACCTAATCTCAAGGAGATCCACTCCTTGTTACAACACCATCAAGGATATCACAATCCTTGGAAATAAACTAATACTTATATGTACAACGATGCACCTCATCGATTATACGACCTAGGCATTCTTCCCTATTGCCACTTGATTTGATTCTTAGACATCCTTCACTAATGCCTTTGACAAAACGCTTGGCACCTTTCACTAATGCCTTCGTCTTGACACCTCTCACTAATGCTTTCGTCTTGACTCTTTTGGCATCCTTCACTAATGCCTTCAACACAACATCTACGGAGGAAGAAAGAACTATCAACAAGAGAAGCTCAGTTGACTTGATGATGACAAAGCATGGCAACTCATGGACTTTAGGTTGCTCGACTTCAAGAAGTGGTGATCTCGCCTTTAAGAGGAACCTAGAGAATCACACAAAAACAAAAGACAAACTACATAGAAAGATCCTTTAGGATCAGTGGTTAGAGAGGTACAATACTTGGAAAAAGTATGTGTGAAAGTGGTAAGCCAAAAGGAAGAAATGGCTCACTCTTTATAGAGGAGAAATGTCACTGTTCCTCGGATCCCACGGATCCCTCCCACAAGGGATCCGGCTAGCGTAAAGTGAGGGATCCGTGGGACGCTCCTCTTTACCCAAGGGTATTTTGGTTATGGGTCATGTGTTATGGGTTGATCCATGGATTTCTTATTAGATACAATATATCTCAAGAGTTCTATGTACCTAGTCAAATGGTTTGGATAAAACCATGGGTTATGGGTCAATACCATTTGTTATTTTTTACCCATTTTAGTATATACCAATTTAAGTACATTTTTACCCAAATATGCAAACACTAGTTGTTGTACATATGTATAAAATCACTTATACTTGTTTTAGTGTTTTATGTTAAAACGTAAGTGTGTTAGAAAACTATTGGCTCAAACAGTTTACGTATTTTATTTGTTTCGTTAAAATGATTTTACGTTTGTTATCGACAAAACATTAGAAGATCGTAAAATATAAATAAACGTTTTTACGGCTTATTTGTATTAACAGAATAGCCAATAAAGTATCCCTCATCTACCTTTTCCTCAAACTTGCCTAGGTGGTCTATAGTTTTTAAGATAGTAACAGGACACCCAAAAGGTTTTAGGAAATCTATCATAGGCCTCCTACCATGTAACAGATCATAAGGGGTCTTGTTATGAGGCTTCACTACCTTGCTTCTATTCTGCACATAACATGCAGTTCCTACAACTTCAGCCCAAAAGGTAGTTGGTAACTTAGATTTAGATAAAATTGTTCTTGTAGCCTCAATTAGTGTTCTGTTTTTCCTCTCAGCAACACCATTTTCTTGAGGTGTCCTAGCAACACTAAACTGTCTTTCAATACCCTTATCCACACAGAACTTATTCATGACATCATTTTTAAACTCAGTTCCATTATCACATCTGATTGCTTTAACCTTATGGTTCATTCTATTTTTTATCTTAGTGATGAAATTCTTAAGAATCTCACTTGTTTCACTCTTAAGTGCCAGAAAGTAAACCCAAGAAAATCTGCTATAATCATCAGTGATAACTAGGCACTACTGCTTATGATTCAAACTCTTAACAAATGTGGGACCAAACAAGTCCATGTGTAACATAAACAGTGGTTGAGTAATGGTGTTCACAGTCTTGGTCTTACAAGAGGATCTATGTTGTTTACCTTTTTGACAAGCCACACAAAGATCTTTACATTCAAAAACCTTAGAAGGTAGACCTCTAACTAAGTTCCCCTTCACGAATTTATTGATTGTATTAAAGTTTAGGTGACCTAGCCTTCTATGACACAATTTTGACTCATCTACTGATGCCTTAGCAAACAAAGAGGTTAGAGACCTATTAGGAATGACATCTTTCATATCAAAACAATATATGTTATCCTTCCTAGGAACCCTAAGCTGCACAAACTTATCATCATGCATTTTAAAATCAAGAGATAACACCACACATTCTGTTTCCCCAAAAAGTACCCAATTCCTTTTATAACACGTCTGGGAAACACTGAATAGATTATACTTTAGTCCCTCAACTAGATAGACTTTTTCAAAGTCCAATTTTCCTGTTCTGATTGTTCCTTTGCCAAGAATCTTTCCTCCCTTTGAATCATTGCCAAATGCCACATCCTCCATCAAAAGCTTCAAAATCCTCAAGGTTGCTCCCATCCCATGTCATGTGCCCAGAGCAACCACTGTCGAAAATTCCTTTATCTTTTAGCTCATCCTGTAGATTGCCCTGCACATGAAATTAAACAAATTAGTTCCTTTTGTGGATCCAAGCCAATACTGACTTGGGTCTGCCCTGTGCATCAACATAGTCAAATTTCTTCAGATCCATTGATGCACAGCTGGCATTGTGTAAAACCTTTGTTATTGGTTTCCACTGCCAGCTAGATGAGGCCTTTACAGCATAGAAATGGCTTCCAACCACTGTGTGTTATCACCTTTGGGATAGTTAAAACTTCTTTTATTTTAGTGGTGATATTCTGCTTAGCAGTGGAAACATTTTGCCCTGGGCATCAACATAGTCAAATTTCTTCAGATCCATTGATGCACAACTGGCATTGTGTAAAACCTTTGTTTTTGGTTTCCACTGCCAGCTAGCTGAGGCCTTTACAGCATAGAAATTGCTTCCAACCACTGTGTGTGTTATCACCTTTGGTATAGTTAAAACTTCTTTTGTTTCAGTGGTGATATTCTGCTTAGCAGTGGAAACATTTTGCTTAGTAGTGTTTACATTTTGCTTAGCAGTGGTTGGAACCCATTTGGTTGCAGCAGTGATTATTGATTTTGTTTTGCCATTCTTCATTAGCACTGCTTTTGAAACCATGTTTTTGTTTGGGTGAGGAATGGTGTTCTTTGAAAAGTTTTTATGATTCACCCTCCTCCAATGATTCCAGACTTATGGTTGGTTTCTATAACAGTTTCTTTGTAGATGCTCAAAACTACCACATTTAAAACAAGTCTTTTTGACACATTGAAACTCATCTCCTAATCTATTTGAGATTAAGCCATTGAAGTTTCTTTGATTGTCCCTAGGTTTGAAACTTTTCATTTGATCCATAGGAATCTCATTATAGTCTACTACTTTCCTAGAAATTGGTGCTCCGAATCTAGGCATAAGATTGGCTTGTTTAGAATCAACATGTTTAACATTTTCTAACTTCTCAGACTTTGTTGACTCAGACTTATCTTCCTCAGAACTTGATTCCCAATTTTCAATAATTGGACCATCAGATGACCTATCATAACCTATCTTAGGTGATTCAGACTTACTAATGTCACCTACAGGTTTGTTGAAACTAAACTCACTGCTAAATGACAATTCAGTACCAGGTGGTGCATGTTTCATTAGAGAGGGTGGTGGCACATTATTGTATCCTATCCCATAACCCTTTTTCATTAATTGACACCCTATAGAGTTATGTACCAAATCATAAGCAAATTGTGTTTTAGCAACCCTAACTATATGTTTCTCTTTCTCTTCTAGGGCTTCATGTTTTACACTTTTTGCTTTTTCAAGTTTCTGTTTAAGCATCTTAATCTCTCTATCCTTAAGTTTAATTTCACCACCTAGTATGTTTATCTTATCTACATACTCAAACTCACATTTTATGCAAAAGTTAAGTTTCTCTTCTACATTTTCAAGACCAACTTTATAACCTAAGTTATCTGAAGCAAGTCTATCTACCTCTTTTCTCAGACTCTCATTAATTGCTTTAAGTGATTCTAAGTTATCTTGACAAGATTTAAAAGAACAAGTAGAACTTTTTGAATCATTAGATACCTCAGAATCTGATCCTGAAGATGAAGCATAGGCCATGAGAGAAACGTTATGCTCTTTTAAAGCTTCACTAGCCAGGAAAGCAGCATTGGGACATTCTTTAATTTGATCACTCCAGTCATAATCACCAAGTCCATCCTGAGCAACCAATGCAGAAGAAGAAGGTACTGGTTCTTCAGTTGTCTTCTTGAAGTTCTTGTAAGATATACGATTTCACAAACACATCAAACCATAAACCATATGGGGCGTTCACAATGTTTAGAGAGAGAAAGGGAAGAGAGTTGGGAACTATGTGAAACAAAAAAAATGGTATTGAAAGCTCCAACCCTATACCTTGGGAGGTAGAGGGTATTTATAGTTTCTTACAATAAACGCCTCCTATGGGCTGTGGATCAGGCATACAGTGGGTAAAGACCCGTCCGTCCTCCACGGTTTTACTTAACTAACTACTTACTAATATAAAATAACTACGACTACGAGATTTCAAATGATTACATATACTTGAGGTAACCGACACTTTAATGACTGAATTTTCTGATTCCTAACAATCTCCCCCTACGGGAGGTCACCTAAATTTACACAGAATACAAACAGATATTACATTAAGATTGTTCTTGAATTCTTGTTTAACTTCATTGCTCTGTAGCTCGTAGTCTTTGATTCTTCATGTTTTGCATGTTTGGATAATTCAAGTGGAGGTCTTTAACTGATCCACATGATGATGAGTTTTGAGCCAGCTTTGAGATCATCAGCTTGCATAAATTTCTCACTCTTCCATTGTGATGTTGACATTATGTGATGTTGTGACAGTGGACCGACATGCTCACATTCTGGATCATGATTTTTTCTTATCAGAGTAGCGGAAGCTTTAGTTGATTCATGATATTTACAGCAGCGTAGCAGAAGCATGGAGTGAAAAAATATCAGAGTCATTGATGCACTAATCATGATTTCTTTGAAAATGAATGTGTTGTGTGAGCATGCGGCTATGGATTGATCTCTCCATTCTGATCAGCTGCAAACGTCGGGTGTACCTGCATAAAATCGTAAGCAATAAAGCGCACGAAAGTGTCTTTGATCACTTTCGTTGAATTGAGGTACACGGCCCGCGGTTCCCGTTGATCGATACAAGTACTGCCTGTGATCAGGTATAATTCCGAAGAATCTCCTTGACAGGGTTTCGCAACTGTTCTGACCGTTCTCAAACCGGAACGTCTCAAAGAAGACAACACGGAGTGAGTGAACCAGCGAATTTGGCATTCACTGATTGATGAAAAGAGATTTGAAAAACAATCGTGCACTGCTCAAAATAAAGTTTTTTTGCAATACAACGAAGGTTTTAAGGAAAATCAATTATCAATCATAAACACCTTTAATTTTTGAAATATTACTACACAGTCGATGTTCTAGAGAAAAGAGTTTTTAAGCACAACGATCGGTTTTTCAAAGGTATCCGTCAATCCATAACCTGAACCAGGATTGATTCAAAAATTTGAATCGCCCCATTGTTTCTGTTCAGTTGTCACATGTTTGATCTATTGAATAGATCTCACATGCCACCTACCAAGAGCTTGTTTGATGTTGGCTCTAGAAGGCTTTCCATCTTCATCGTGAATATGTTTGCATATCACTCAGATGTTCTGGCAATACCACAAGGATAATGCGTAGGACTCTAAAGGTATATTCTTTTTTTCCACATTGTGTGAAACAGAGAGTCTTCATTGATAGTGTCCTAATGAGATTTATTGATGATCTCGTGGCTCTAGACTCAATTGTGCACATTTGGTTCCTATGCCGGAGGCTAGGGAGAAGGTCTCCTTCTTCAATATCAACAATCTCTAAGAGAAAGTCGATAGATTATGTCGGTTCCCCGTGAGAATGAAACAAGTCCTATTAAGAGGAACTTGATTAGTTTGGGAAGATGTAGTGCAGTGCGTCACTGGGTCCATGACGTCTTGTCTTCAATACTAGTGTTACCTTAGTAACCACCAGTAGCATATGTATTGAACCCGGTTTCTGCCCTAAGGTTAAATTAATGGAGGGCTATTTATTTTCACCCTTTTCATATTCAATTCTTTTTCATTCTTCAACCCCTTCAGTGCTTACCGAGACTTCATAACTAGAACCTTGTTGGGTTTATTCCAGTTCTATCTCTATCTCAGTCCGCACTCTTCCCATATCTCACTTTTCTCCTTTTTTTTCATCATACCTAAGGACTTTACACTATCTATTGGTTTGTCCCTGGGTAGATCCCTCCGGCTCTGGCGGGATCATGGGAACGAATACCTAACCTAATCATCCTTATAACACCATGCATAAAGTAAATTGGTCGGTCTTTTGGTATTGTTAATCAGTCATTGGAACCAATTGAAAACCATTTGAAAATCAATCCAAGTACTTGTGATACATGATCAAAACATTTTGTACCTGAATTGTTTTTGATATTTTTAGAAAACGGCTCCCCCTCAACATGTGCATCATATGTTCGAAATCATTTTGGCACATGGAGGCAAGAGGAAGAATTCACTTCTTTGATAAATATTTTCTAAAAATCTCGACATTACTTTCCCGCTCAAAATCAGTGTTTCAATATAGTTGAAGATATTTTCGGGAAAGAATGTGGTTTTCAAAAAATTTGCTCTCCCTCAATATGAGCATCTGATTTTGAAATTGTTTAGCACATATTAGGAAAAACCTGCACTCAGAGACAAATCAGTCACGTTTTAATCCATTTTGGTTTGATATAAATGCTCCCCCTTAACATGTGCATGGAAAATTTGAAATCGTTTGGCACATGCAGGGAGGAGAGCTTGTTAATCTCATATAAAATCATTTATCAATTTATCAGTTTAAATCCAATTTAAATCACAAATTCTCCCCTGATCACAATTTTCAAATCCTTTGAGAGTTGTGATCTCTATTGATTTAAATTAAATTTTGAGAGCTTTTGAGGAGAATAGTGACTTGCTTTTGAAAGACATTTTAACTGATAAGGATTAGATTTTGAGACTTTAAACTCCATTGACTATTCATGCATAAATATCTTTTGAAAACATAACAATAGCGAAGGTCTTTAACCACTTGTATAAAACATTGTTCATTTTGATTATCCAAAAGTAGACCTTGCTCTTTTTCGTGCCAATTGTTTGAAAAATAACCTTTTTGATTGAATTGAAATAATTCTCCCCCTCAATCAATGACATGAGTTGTTGATTGAGTGTTAGAGATTTTGACAAAGATAAGCCTAGATGATTTACAAAAATGGAGTCCGAGGTATTTTCAAAGCAATTTTGTTTTCATAAGATGACAAATATTTTTCAGAAGAATCGTTAGACGGAAAAATATTTGGAAAGAAAACATTTGTCTTTTAGATGACAAACATTTTTTTTAAGAATCAGAGCATGAGATTTGTAAAATAAGATTAAGCATGGCTCTGTTCTTTTCTTTTTAAAACGGGTTACTGCCAGAAATGACAATAAACCACCATTTTTCTCCGGATTTTTTTTAAAGCAATTTATGTACATTCGAAGAACATCTAAAAACCCGTTACATTCTTTGAATGTCAGCACAAAGTCCGTAGATGATATCGGATAATAATAAAAATAATAAAAAATATGACAAAATGACAATATTTTTTTTTGGAAATTTTCAAGATTTTCTAATTTTTATGGATTTTTGAAAGTTTTATATTTTTCTATTTGCTTTTTGTAGGTTTTGTAATTTTGTATTTTGCTTTTCGAATAAATATTTACAAGAGATGGATGAAGAAAGACCTTTTTACTCCTCGTCTTCCTCTTGAAGACGTTTGAGTGTTTCCGGTTGTAGACTCTTTAGACCAAGTCGTGGAAGAATAAACTCAAAACGTTCTCTAGGAAGAGCTTTGGCGAAGATGTCTGCTAATTGGTATTCGGTCCTCACAAAATAGAGTTCTACCACACCTTTTTCCACTTGTTCCCGTATGAAATGATGTCGAATGTCAATGTGCTTTGCTCTTGAGTGTTGAACGTTGTTGCAAGAGAGAGCAATGGCACTTTTTTTATCACAATACAGAGGGATTTTGTTGAATTCAAAGCCATAGTCAGATAATTGGGATCTCATCCATTGGATTTGAGCACAACAAGATGACATGGCTATGTATTCAGCCTCTGTAGAGGACATAGAAGTACTCGTTTGTTTCTTTGAAGACCAGCTCACAAGCTTATCACCCAAAAACTAAGCACCTCCAGACGTACTTCGACGAGTATCTTGACATCCTGCATGGTCAGCATCTGCATAGGCTGTTAGTGACATACCGGTGTCCTTCGGGTACCAAAGTCCCATGTTGATGGTTCCTTGGAGTTACCGAAAGACCCGTTTAACCGCTTCAAGGTGCTTTTTGGTAGGCTTAGCATGCTATCTAGCACACATGCATACAGCGAACAGAATATCAGGTCTACTGGCTGTGAGGTACATTAGGGATCCAATCAAACTTCGATATTTTGTTTGATCTATCATGATCCCTGAGTGGTCCTCATCCAGTTTGGTACGTTCTACCATGGGAGTGTCAACGGTGTCACAAGTGTCAAATCCAAATTTCTTTAAAATTTCATTTGCATATTTAGATTGATTAATAAAAATGCCTCCAGGACTTTGTGAAATTTGTAATCCCAAGAAAAATGGCATTTGTCCCATCATTGACATTTGAAATTTGGAGCCCATCTCCTTATAAAAATGGTCACATTCATTGGGGTCAGTCGAGGCAAAAATAATATCATCAACATAGATTTGAACGTGAATTAAATGTTTGCCTGACTTTCTGGTGAACAATGTTGGATCAACTGCTCCTTTGCTGAATCCAATGGATAGAAGAAAATTCGAAAATGTGTCATACCATGCCCTTGGAGCTTGCTTCAAGCCATAAAGAGCCTTCTTCAAGCGATAGACATGAGTAGAATGCTCTGGATTCACAAAACCTTCAGGTTGGCTGACGTATATGACTTCTTTAAGATCACCGTTAAGAAAAGCCGCCTTTACATCCATCTGATAGACTACCATGTTCTTACTTACAGCATTAGCCAAGAAGATTCTGATTGCCTCGATACGAGCAACTGGAGCAAATGATTCTTCAAAGTCAATACCCTCCTCTTAACGGTATCCTTTTGCAACCAATCGAGCCTTGTTCTTTAATACATCACCATGCTCATCAAGTTTTTAGTGCAATGATCATATACATCTAGTCGAGCAGGTACTAATTCCTATACATCTAGTCGACCAAACTCATCAATTTCTTCTTGTATGGCATTGAGCCAGCTGTCTTCATTCATTGCAGTTTTAACGTCTTTTGGTTCGACCTTGGATAGTATAGAGTTGAAGAAGCACCATAAGGCATCATTTGCAAGTTGTTTGCGAGTGGATACAGGACGAGAGGGATTTCCAATGATGTTGTCCAATGGATGATCATGTGTCCATTTTCTAAGGTGATCGTATGGTTGTTGTTGAGGCTGAAGTAGCGAGTCGATTTCTCCTGATGAAGATAGTTCTGATGATGATTCTGGAGCAAATATGTTTTCAAATGGGGCATCTTCAAGAGTAGCAAAGGGATTCTCTCCATCAAGGGTGCCAGAAGCAATTCCATGATGTACACTTGATGATTGATGATTTGTTGATGAGACAGAGTGATCAGCAGCAGACGCTTCTTGACTTAATGTCATAGAAACTGAAGGGTTAACTTCATTGACAGAGATATGAGCAGCCTCTGTTGATGGAATTGACAGATCATTAGCAGTTGGCTCATAGTATTCATCAAACATTGGATTAAACAGTTTCTTCAAGTCATCTTCTGAAGGAGGTACATAAGGAGTTGCTGGCGAAAAATCATATACAAGAGTAGAACTGATGGGACTACTTGATGATGCGGGTCCAGAACTGGATTGTCTAGGAGCCATTTGACCGGTCAGCTCATCGAACGTAACGTGAATTGTTTCCATGATATTTCGGGTTCTTTTGTTGTAGATTCGGTATCCTTTTCTGCTTGGTGCATATCCTACAAATACTCCAATGTCCGCTTTAGCTTTAAGTTTGCCTAAGTCTTGGCCCTCATTAGTTGGATAACACAATGCACCAAACACACGAAGGAATGAAAGATTAGGTTTTCGATTGTAGCCAAGTTCACATGGAGTTTTTCCATGAGAAGTGTGAATAAGGGATCGATTTTGAGTGTAGCATGCAGTAGCAATGGCTTCAGCCCAGAGAAACATTGGAACCTTTGAGTAAATCAGCATTGTTCTTGCGGCTTCCACAAGAGTTCGATTTCGTCTTTCAACTACACCGTTCTGTTGAGGAGTTCGTGGAACACTTCTTTGATGACTGATTCCAACACTTTCATAAAACTCACTAAGTTGTTTATTAACAAACTCAGTTCCATTGTCTGTTCGGATGATTCTGACAGTTTTATTAAGTCGAACCTGCAGCTGTTTGATAAGTTTAATGATGATATCTGGAGTTTCATCCTTTGTCCTTAAGAACTTAACCCAAGTAAATCGAGAGTAATCATCAACCACAACTAACACATATTTCTTCCCAAAAATATTCTGCACTCTCATGGGTCCACATAAATCCATGTGAATGGTATGAAGAACTTCCATAACTGAGTTTGTAGGTTTGGGTTTGTGGGCATACTTCTTGCTTTTTCCCAATTGGCATGCTGAACAAAGATGATCCTTTTCATACTTTAGTCTAGGTAAGCCTATAACTAAGTCCTTCCTGGAGAGATCATTTATGGTGCCGAAGTTCAAGTGATTGAGACGACGATGCCATAACTATGACTTTGTTTTAGAAGCCTTTGACAACAAGCAGATTGGAGGACTTCATCATATCTTTGATAGAGATGGTGTATAGATTTGAACCACGTGTTCCTCTTAAGAGTTCTTTACCATCAAGTTCTCTAACGAAACAAGTATGTTTTCTGAAGGCTACTTCTAGATCAGAATCACAGAATTGACCAACATAGAATAAGTTATGACTAAGACCTTCAACGTAATATACCCTGGAGATAACACTATCACCGACAACATAGTCTCCATAACCCATAATTGCACCGAAATGATCATTCCTGAATCTAACAGTCCCGATAAATTTACTCACAAAGTTCATGAGCCGTGACCGGTCTCCAGTCATATGCTTGGAACAACCTGAGTCCGGTACCCGAAGCGATTTGAACGATCTGCAGTTGAACACAGACAAGAATGGATAACTGGATAATTGGGATCCCTATACAAGAATGGGTTCCATTTGGTTAGTAACAGTGGTTGGAACACCCACATCAGAAGTAGAAATAATGGAATTATTAGGGATAGATGCAATGCTAGTGTCCGTATTTGTCCTACTCAAAGTATGTTCACTTCTTAAAGGAATAGTTCTACCAGTAGGCATCCATTTCCTAATGGGCATTGATCTAGATAATTTAGGGCACATCTCATTAAGATTGAATTTGCGGCCAGTAGGTATCCACTGATATCCTATGTTACTAAATTTCCTTCCTATGGGTTTCCAATGTTTTCTAACCTTCATTCGCCATTGCTTTCTAGCCTTCTTAGCTTGATTTTTTGTATTCACTACCTTAACAGGGCATTTAGCAGCATTAATCAACTCATTCATACCACATTCATGATTAGTAACAGAAACCAAACAATCATCATTACATGTTTTGCCAAAAGTAGCCGAATTCGAATTAATTACAGTACGCTTATAGCTAATACTAGAATCAACACGATTCGTTTTATTCAACTCAAACTTAATGTTCCTAGGGTGGTCTTCTACTTTCTTCCATTTCACATTCTTAGCTTGCAAGGTCCTATCTTGCTTTGTATTGCCTGAAGGCTTTCACCCGCTTGCCTTTGTGTCACTGATTACTCCTGTAGAGGGAATTTTGGGAACATTGTTGGTTGGGCTACCTTGTGCATTACAGGTTTAGAAGTGCTGGGATCTGAGCTAGTTGAAGATGCATTAAAATTCACTTTCTTAATGCTAAGCATAGAACAGGGCATCACAGCTTTACCTTTCTCACCTAAGGATTTCGGACAAGTTGCTATTATATATTCTAGTAGCTCCTGAGATCGTTTGGCCTGAATGCAAGCAAACCTAATTTCTCTATCAAGTGGCTTATTTATGAAATCCTCTTCTACAATCTCACGGAGACATTCTAGACTATCCTTAAGGTGAGCGATATAGTTATGAAATGCAAGTTCGTTATTTCTAAGATGAAGAGTAGTGTATTTAACAGTCACAGTATATTTGCAGTCTGCAGATGACTTTGATGCAACATTCTCATTAAATACAAGTGGCATTTTCCCTTTTTCTTGACTCATTAGATTCTCAATTTCCTTTTGTAAAGACGTGTAACATATTGGATTTCACAAACACATTAAATCATGATCACAAGGGGCGTATACAATAAGGTTTTTAGAGAGAGAAATAGTTAGAGGTTTGGGAACTTAGTTAGAGAAAATGAAAGTATTATTATGAGCTCCAACTCTCTACCTTGGGAGGTAGAGAGTATTTATAGTCTTACATAAAACGCCACCTACGGGCTATGGATCAGGCATACAGTGGGTAAAGACCCGTCCGTCATCCACGGTGTTACTTAACTAAGTACTACTTAACAGTAAATAACTACGACTACGAGCTTTCTAACGATTACATATACTTGAGGTGACCGACACTTTAACAACTGGATTTACTAAATTGTAACAATCTCCCCCTAAGGGAGGTCACCTCAAATTGCAATGAATACAAACAAATATTACATTAGATTGTTCTTGGATTCTTGATTCCTGTTCTTCGCTCAGTAGCTCGTAGTCTTTGATTCTTCATTTTTGCATATTTGGATAATCCAAGTGGAGGTCTTTAACTGATCCACGTGATAATGAATGTTGAGTCAGTTTTGAGATCATCAGCTATCATAAATCTCTGACTCATCCTTTGTGGTGTTGGTATTATGTGATGTTGTGACTTTTGCACCGACATGCTGACATTCTAGATCATGATTTCTTCTCATTAGAGTAGCGGAAGCTTTCGTTGATTCATGATATTGGCAGCAGCGTAGCAGAAGCATGGAATGAGAATATCAGAGTCATTGATGCACTAATCATGATTTCTTTTGAAATGAATGTGATGTGTGAGCATGCGGCTATGGATTGACCTCTCCATTCTGATCAGCTACAAGCGTCGGGAGTACCTGCATACAACAGTTAGCAATAAAGCGCATGAAAATGTCTTTGATAACTTTCGTTGAATTGAGGTACACGGCCCACGGTTCCTCGTTGATCAGTACATGTACTGCTTGTGATCAGGTATAATTCCGAAGAATCTCCTTGACAGGGTTTCGCAGCTGCTCTAGCCGTTCTCAAACTGGAACGTCTCAAAGAAGACAACACGGAGTGAGTGAACCAGCGAATATGAGATTCACCGATTGATGAAAAGAGATTTGAAAAACAATCGTGTACTGCTCAATAAGAAAAATCAATTATCAATCATAAACACCTTTTAATTTTTGAAACATTAATACACAGTCGATGTGCTAGAAAAAAGATTTTTAAGCACAACGACCAGTTTTTCAAAGGTATCCATCAATCCATAACCTGAACCAGGATTGATTCATAATTATGAATCGCCCCATTGTTTCTATTCAGTTTTCACATGGTTGATCTATTGGATAGATCTCACATGCCACCCACTAGGAGCTTGTTTGATGTTGGCTCTAGAAGGCTTTCCGTCTTCATTGTGAATATGTTTGCATATCACTCAGATGTTCTGGCAATACCACAAGGATAATGCGTAGGACTCATAAGATATAATCTCTCTTTCCACATTGTGTAAAACAGAGAGTCTTCATATTCAGTGTCCTAATGAGATTTATTTGATGATCTCGTGGCTCTAGACTCAATAGTGCACATTTGGTTTCCTATATCGGAGACTAGGGAGAGGGTCTCCTTTTTCAATATCAACAATCTCTAAGAGAAAGTCGATAGATAATGTAGGTTCCCCGTGTGAATGAAACAAGCCATTTTAAGAGGAACTTGAGTAGCTTGAGAAGTTTAATGCAGTGCGTCACTGGGTCCATGACGTCTTGTTTTCAATACCAGTTTTACCTTAGTAACCACTAGTAGCATATGAATTGAACCCGGTTTCTGCCCTAAGATTGAATTATTGGAGGGCTATTTATTTTCACCCTTTTTCACATTCAAATTCTTTTTCGTTCTTCAACCCCTTCAGTGCTTACCAAGACTTCATAACTAGAACCTTGTTGGGTTTATTCTAGTTCTAGCTCTGTCTCAGTCCGCACTCTTCCCATTTTCTCATTTTTCTCCTTTTTTCAATATTCCTAAGGACTCTACACTATCTAGTGGATTGTCCCTGGGAAGATTCCTCCGGTTCTGGCGGATCATGGGAACAAATACCTAACCTTATCATCCTTATATCACCATACATAAAGTAAATTTGGTCGGTCTCTTTGGTATTGTTCATCTGCCATTGGAACCAATTGAAAACCATTTTGAAAATCAATTCAGATACTTGTGATATATTATCAAAGCATTTTGTACCTGAATTGTTTTTGATATTTTTAGAAACAGCTCCCCCTCAACATGTGCATCATGTATTTGAAATCGTTTGTCACGAGTAACTTTCACTGAATCATATAACTCTTTAAAGTGTCGTTAACTTTTTTATTTTCTTCTAGAAAACTCCCATTTTCCTTTTGTAGAACATTAACCAAGTTTTGAAGATGAAAAGTTTGAGAACTCTGAGAATCTAAAGGAGGAGGCATTTGGGAGCCTGTCACATTGTTCTTTTGACCCTTTAATTGTGAAATTTGGGTTTTCATTTTTCTGATCGTGTTACAATGAGCTCGAATCTGTTCATCACGTTTGCTGATTTCAAAAACTACATCAAATTCAGGAGCATCCAAGGATGTCTTGATATTTGAGGTTTTAACATTTTCTTTTAGATGTTGATATTTTATCATGATCATCCTGTTCAAATTTCTCATGCAATTTAGAGTAGTTTTCTCAAGCTCAATAACACGATCATTGGGAGACTTTCAGAGCAACAGATAATTCATGAAATTGAGATGCATTAATTGAACAATTCGTGGCAGTGTAAAACACATCTTTAGTAATACATTCAGAAATCAGATTCTCATTTAAGGTATGCAAGTTCTTCCTCTTAATCTCATTATATTTTAATTCTCGCTCATAGTCATTGACCTCAACTATCATTGCATCAAATTCCTTTTCCATTTCTTTAATATCTGAATCGATCCCCTTTTTAAGACTATCAAATTGACCTTTTAATTATTTAAATAAGGCATGACCTCAGTTAAATAACATTCTTTAGTTTGCTCAAAACCCCTCTCCCCTTCAGTTATCCCAGTAGGTGTGATTCTTTTCTTACATGTCTTCTCAAAATCAACAAATAATTGATAAATGACATATTGACTGATTAAGGTCTTGCTCTAAGTGGGAATAGATCTAGGTACTAAATGCATTGGTGTATTGAGGGGATATACAGTGGCAGGAAGCATTCTCCTACATGGGGGATTCTGTTCAACAAACTCATCAGCTTTTTTCATGTCCATACCTTTTTCCAGAACACTTGTTCAGGGGTCAGCTGTGTTTGATGTCTAAATTTGTTAAATGCAATCCAATTATCCTTAGCATAGTTGGGTTTTTTATAACTGATTTTCTTTTCTATGCATGAAGGGCTCTTAAGTTTTTCATCCAATTTCTTTCTAGTGACTTCTTCTAACTTCCTATCTTCCTCAGTATTCACAGCGCAACTAGGTTTCTGTCTAGGCTTAAGGATTTAAAAGTTTTGATTCCTTTGCATTAAATTCCTGCTTAAGCACTTTCACATTTTCTTGAAGTTCTTGTTTTTGCTTAGCCGTTTTATTAAACTTTTTTTAAGGAATCTAGCTCTTGTTTTAGTATTTCTTCCCTAAAGTTACTTTTTCTAATAATTGTACGCATTTGGTCATCCATTTCCTACTCACGATTGGTTAACTCAAACTTAGCGCGTTGTTCATAAATGGCAACTTGTTCTTTATAGGCATTAAGTTCAGAGATAACAGAGTTATCAGGGGCACATGGAGTGTATTCATAAAAAACATAGTCATCATTGACTGCAGAAGATGCATCACTTGGTTCAATCACACTTTCACTTTGGATCACATATTGATCATATGGGACAATATTACTATTACCCATATTAACAATATCTGTTTCACAAGTTTCATGTGATTGGACTTTGTCATGTATCTTTTGCTCATCAACTTCATCATATAATTTTAATACCTCTGAGATGATTGATTCTTTGGAAGGACCAGCCTGCTGTGGTGATGAGGGCTTTGGAGAGACCATAGGTGAGATGCTTGCCATGAAAATGGTTTGGGCAGTTGGTTCATCATCCACATCCGAATCATAAGCATCACAGTCAGCTACTTGAAATGCATTTGGATTGTTCTGACCCATACCCTGTACTGGCTGTTCATCCACATCAGCATCATAAGTCTTGGCATTTCCATCAGCAAGAAACAGCAGCTCTTCTTCATCCAAAACAGCACCATTGTCCTGAGCTTGTACAAGCAACATCTTGTCTCTGAAGTATTCTGCATTTTGAGGGCATTTTGGAGATGTGCAGTTCCTTGCAATGTGTCCATCCCCACCACAGTTGTAGCACTTGACTGGCTTCACTTGTCTCTGATTGGCATTTCTCCCACGATTCTGATTAGCCACATACCCTCCATCTACTCCACCTCTTCCCTGTTCATATTGCTTTCTTTGAACTGGTTGCACCAAAACTTTTCCATCTCTGACAAGAGCATGATTGTGAAGGTTGGATGCAGTTTTGATTTCATTGTTGGTGTGGAGACTGTTAGTATGTGGAGTGTTCCATAAGAGCCAGTTGATTGATGAAGTGTTCCATGACTGCATCAGCATCAGGTTGCTTGAACCTCGGATCGGGAATGAGTTTGTGATTACCATTACCAGTGGGTATGACTTGAGAGGCTTTGGTGGTAATTCCAACATTGGTGTAGAATGTTGTTGAATCATTTGATGAACTTGTTTCTCCCTGTTTAGTTTTGAACTGTTCAAGAATCATTCTTTCAAACATAGCATGTCTCTCATTCTGAAGAAGGAAGGCATACAGTTGCTCATAGTTGGTGTTCTTCAATCCTTTGGTTAGCTTCACTGAGGTGACAAATTTGTGCCATTGGGGATTCATGTTGTTCACAAACTTTGAGTTCAGCTGAATATTTGGCATGGTCATTTTGATATTCCTCATATCATTCACAAGCTTGTGGAATCTCACATAGTATTCATAGATACTTTCTTCTGGTTTCATCTTAAAGTGCTCAAATTCATCATACAGCCGTGATTCTCTGTCTTCCTTAGTTAATTCAGAACCCGAGATAAGCATATTGACATTATCCCAAACCGCCTTGGCTTCAGTGTTGTGATTGATAAGCTTGTAGATATCTTTTGGAAGACCCCGAAGTATAATGTTTGAAGCCCTGATATCAGCATCGAATCTCTTTTTCTCCTTATCACTAAGCTCATCATACGTCTTTGGTCTTTCCAATCCAAAGATCATTGTTCCATCTACAGCAGTATCAATTATGTCTCTTGTAGTCTCAATCCGATAAGGTACTTCATCAATTGATTTGAGAATGTTGACCCCATTTTCCTTTCCTAGACAGTACAACCTGATTCTTTGAGCCCATGAGTCATAATCAGTTCTGTCAAGCATAGGTGGGACGAGTATCGATCCTGCTGCTTCGGCGTCCCAGCTACAGTGAGAAACGATAGTAGGCATGTTGTTAGACATGATTACAAGTTCTGCGGGATTTTACAATTCTTTGATTAAACCGGGAAATTGATTCTTTCACGGGATTTTGCTAAATCAAAAGAACAACCGTAAAAATATAGCACGAAGAAGTGACAAGTCTCAATAGACAAGTAGCTAAACAATCAACTCGCTTTGGTATCAACTCGCTAAACAGTCAACTCGCTTAAAAGACAAGTTGCTTAAAACACAAGTCGCTTAAAGAATCAACTCGCTAAATAGCCAAGTCGCATAAAGAGACAACTCGCTTAATCACCAAGTGGCTTAAAATAACTCGCTGAAAATACAACTCGCTTAATAGTCAAGTCGCTTAAACTAACTCGCTGACAATACAAGTCGCTTAATAGCCAAGTCGCTTTAAAACTCAAGTCGCTTAAAGAAACAACTCGCTTAATAGCCAAGTCACATATACCAACTCGCTGCTAATACAACTCGCTTAATAGCCAAGTTGCTTAAACCAACTCGCTTTCAATAAAAAAGCAACTCGCTTCCATGAAATGCAACACCGTGGCGCAACTCGCTTCGTACACTTTTCAAAAACAACCACTTTTTGAATAAAAAACAACCAAACCACAATGATTTAAGCCTTCCAATTCAAAACCTAAACACATATGATGATCCTAAACACAAACGTGCAATCAAGATTCAAACTTTAATACTAGAAGTTGTCTAAATGATTCAAACTCTCCTAAACACTTATAACCCCAAAAACCTTATGAAATCCACCAAAACAAAGAGCATGAAAGATGAGTGATCAAACTATGGCTCTTGATACCAATTGTAAGATATAGGATTTCACAAACACATCAAACCATAAACCATATGGGGCGTTCACCATGTTTAGAGAGAGAAAGTTAGAGGGAGAAAGGGAAGAGAGTTGGGAACTATGTGAAACAAAGAAAAATGGTATTGAAAGCTCCAAACCTCAACCTTGGGAGGTAGAGGGTATTTATAGTGTCTTACAATAAACGCCTCCTACGGGCTGTGGATTAGGCATACAGTGGGTAAAGACCCGTCCGTCCTCCACGGTTTTACTTAACTAACTACTTACTAATATAAAATAACTACGACTACGAGCTTTCTAATGATTACATATACTTGAGGTGACCGACACTTTAATGACTGAATTTTCTGATTCCTAACAGTTCTCATAGCCCTACTTTCCCTTGCAAAGTGCCCCTTCTTCTTGCAGTTGTAGCACTCCATCTTGCTTTTGTCAAACCCTGCCTATCTTTGACCATAATACTTGACCTGTCTACCAGTTCCCCTTAGAAACCTCCTAGCTTGCAATGTTAGCATTTCCATTTACCACTGAAGGTTGATTTCTTCAAGATCAATAGGATCAATTTGATCAAGATCCTGATTTAGCACAGTAACACTGGTTGTTAGATCAGCTAGGAAAGCACATATGGCACCATCACTAATGTTATCACTAACAGTGGTATTATTAGCAATAGCAGTGGAAACACCATAAGCAGCAGTGGATGCCTCCTGAGAATTTTTATGGTTTGTAGACACAAAAGCAATGTTCTATGTAGATAAGGATGAGCCAGCAATGTTCTTCTCAAACTCATAAACCTTCAAGTTATTGTAGAGATTTTCATGAGTCATCTTCTCAAAATCATCTTTATTTCTCCACACAACTGTATGAACAGCCAATCTGGTGACAAGCTTCTAATAAACTTAAGATTGACATCTTCTTGATCTATTTTTTAGTCAACCAATTTTAGTTGACTTATAAGCTTCTGCAATCTGTTGTAGGTTCCATCAAGATTCTCTCCATTAAGGGCAGTGAAGTTTTCAAGTTGATGTTTGAGCATATTCTTTCTGGATTTCTTGGTAGCATCATTACCAGCAAATCTTGTTTCAATATCATCCATAAGCTCCTTTGCAGTCTCATACTCTTGAAAGTCCAAAGCAAACTCATTAGGTATTCCCATACTGAGAATATTGTGAGCCTTTATCTCCAGCTTACTTTTAGCCTTTTCAACTTCACTAACAATACTGATAACCATTCCATCATCACCCTTCTTAGGCAGAGTATCACCATTCTCAACAACATCCCAGATTGTGTAGTCAATCATGCGAATATATTGCCTCATTCGCATCTTCCAAACTTGAAACTCTCCATGTTTCAAAGATGGGTACCTTGGAGGCAGTAATCATATGAGTTTCATCAGACATCTTTAAGCTTCTTGAATTTGAGTTATCTTTACTTCTTCTTGATCACAACTTCTAGATCACAGGCTCTGATACCACTTGTTGATCCCAGTTGAGCAAACGATCTAATATAGAAGCTGACTTAATGTAAACAAACTTGTTAAACACTACGCGGAATTTAATGTTTAAGCTTAAGAAAAAATAACAATTGATTAACACTCAACATCTCAATATTTTATTAATACGAATACTTTGAATAGTATTAGGGTTTTACAATCTTGAAGTGTATCGACTTTAAATATATCAAAACGTATATCTAACTTTAACCTAGGACCTCCTTTTATAGGCTAAGGAGTCCTTTACAATATACAATACGTAATCTACAGGATAAATAACTTTTCCATATTTATCTAATACAAAACATTAAACCGACATATCTAACTAACAGTGCTTATATTACATTAGCAGTGGTTACATGAGACTACTAGCCGTGGTTTAATATAGCAGTAGATTCCTTTCTTCTAGCCGTGGTTTCCTTGAAGCTGGTCGTGGTTCCATACTTAGAATAATTCCTTTCATAGGAACCTAAAACCCAACAATTTCACATGGGTAATTAGGCGGTTCCGTATCATGGTAATCAGATGGGTCAGAATGTTGTGAATAAAACAGTGGGTAGTCCAAATGGGAATGTTGCAGCTCCAGTCATTGGGGATTATGGAAATTATGGAAATGTGAATCAGGCTAATTGGGTTACGTGTTATAACTGTCAAGGAGTGGGTCACATTGCAAGGAATTTCCCTACTAAGCCGAAATAGAAGGATTCAGCGTATCTTCAGAAAGCATTGTTGTTGGCACAAAAAAGGCAGAAGCAGGGATGCAGTTGAGTGCTAAGGAACATGACTTTATAGCTATTATGGATGAAATGGAAGACCGAGATGATATCAATGCGAACTGAATCTTTATGGCAAATCTTCAGGAGGCTAAGTATGACACTGATTCTGACATACCTCATGTTTATGACGCCAACGCAGTCTCTGAGGTACCAATCGTTGATCCATGCTATAACAAGGTCATATTTGATTTGTTCACTTATGAGGAACAACATTCTGTGATGCCAGCACCCACTTATGATACATACATGGACAATCCGAGTAGTAGTAATATTAACTCTGAAACTCCAGATGTGGATCCTAATGGAGGCTCTGTGGCACAAAATACTGAGACTAATGAGGAAACACGTGCCTTATTCGAAACATTAATTAATAATTGTGGCATTGAAATTGAGAAAGTTAAAAAGGTCAATCGCGATGTTAAGGCCGCGAATGATAAATTGACTGCTGAGCTTGAGAGGTACAAAGAAAATGAAAAATCTTTTGAATTTCACAAAAACAAAGAGTTAGAATTAGAAATTGGTTATCTAAATTCCGTTTTAAGAGAAAAACAATTGCAAATCAAGTATGACACACTTGATGTTAATTTGATCTTGAAAATAAAATCTTTAAACGAGGAAATTTCTGATCTTAAAAACTAACTTTCTAAACAAAAAGAAACTTATTTTGATCTTGAAAAAGAGAAGAAAAAGTTGATAGCTGATTTTTCAAAATGAGAAGATTCTCTTCTTGATGAAATTCTTGGGAAAAATGAAAAAATCAACAAATTGAAAAATTTGCTTGTTACAACGGGTCATTCAGCTCAAACAATCAAGATAATAACTAATCAAACAAATCCGTACTATCATACAACATAAAAAATGGCTCTTGGTAACAAAAATCCTTGTGCACTCAAGAAAGCTCATAAAGAACATAATATTTTGTATAATGGAAAAGCTTTGTTAGATAGCATGAACCTATAAAAGTTCGTGACTCTCATGAAACGTTATAACTAATTGACGAGAGTAGATCAAAAATGAAACAAAAGAACCCATAAATAAAACTAATTGATTATAACAAACCTACCAAACATTCTGGCGTTACTTTTGTTCCTCAAAAAGGAAAGTCAAAGTTTTCCATAACGCCCATTGTTTCAAACAAAGAGTCAAAACCAGTTTCAAAACTAGTATTTGTCTCAAAATCGTTTTTGAACATGGAACAAATGTCTTCAAACAATACCTTTAACACAAGTGATGCTAGAAGCATTTTAGATGATGTTAAAACTAGAATTGGGCAACTTCAAGAGGTTGTTAAATCCAAAACCAACATCAATACCAACAACTAGTTTTCTAGTTTTCATGATGAAATGAAAAAGGGTTTTGAAACTGAAATTGCCTCTCCGCTAAATCACATCAGTGCGAGGGTAATTCATTTAGAACAAGCATTTTTTAAAGAAACAAGTGACTTTGTTAAGGACCATAAATCCCTGGTAAAGAAAGCTAATGAATGTTTTGAAAACATCAAAGTTTTAGAAAATTTGAATGATTCTCTCTTCGAAAATGTTATGACTACTGATATTATATCCATTATCTTACAAACATATTTTGTTGAAGACCATGAAAGACTCCAGTCTAAGACCTCGGCAATTGTTTCAAAATATGAAAAAGATCTTGAAAATCTTGAAAAAGAAAATGTATCATATATTAAACAACTTGATCGAAAAACTGAGGAATGCAAGTATGACAAACTGTCATATGATCGTGCCCACAAGGACATGAAAGAGCAAAATGATCTTTTGAGAGCTCAGGTGGAATGTCAAAAAGGAAAGGCTGTGGATACTAAGATTACAAAACCATTGACTGAGGATAAAACAAATATTCACAAACCGGTTTCCAAACCAAAAATTTCTATTTCTCAGCCTCCTCAAAAGTCAATTCGAAAAATGATTTATCAAAACCAGTCACTCCACCTTCCTTGCCAAAGCAAAATGAAAATATTGTTGAAAAAGAAAAAGCGGTCATCGAGAAACTAAAAGTTTTAGCACATGGCCTTTTTAAGATGATTAACAGTAATGCGTCTGCCTCCACATCTAAACCATATGGAACAAACGACATGAGTTTAAACAAGAATTCTAAAGAGACTGGGATAGCTGAAGCCACTTCTCTTGATAAAAATGTGAATCCTAATGTGTGTGCCTTACCTTCTACAAGAATAGAAAGCACCTCTAGGAGCAGCAGAATAAAGCCTAAGAGCAATACAAGGAACAATAGAGTCTCGCCTGTCTCTAAGAGTAGTGGCCAAAATAAAGAAAAGAAAGTAGAAGAACACCTTAGGAATTTACTGCTTTGTAATAAGAAAGAAAATTCATTTGAATGTAATGAGCCTATGAAACATTTCATCTGAATGTAATGAACCTATGAAACTTGTTATGTTTAATGAATTTGTTGAATCTATTTGTTTAACTTGCAAGAAATCTTTAATTAATGATGTTCAAGATGATTGTGTTTCTAAGAATGTGAATGATAAGCCTGTTCAGAAGAACGTTCCAAAAAGAACTTACGCTAAACTAATAGGAAGTTTATTTGCAAGATTTAGGTCTCACACTATTAATAAGAAGCATAGTTTTTCCTTTAGGAATAGTATTTGGAAACTAATGGGTAGAACATTCACACTCCAGAATGGTAGAATGAGTGATATTCTAGTATACCCAGTAGAAACCTTCTATGAGTGTGATCAGGATTTTACCTCTAACCCAAAGGAACCAAAATCAAAATAGTTTCCAAAAACATCATTTTCTGTTCTTGGCAGGTTATCAAAATATGTCTTTGGATCGTCGACTCGAGTTTCTCCAAGCACATGACCGGGAATCTGAAGTTGCTGATCAATTTCGTTTAAAAATTCATGGGAACCGTACGCTTTGGAAATGATAATGTTACAGCTATCTTGGGTTATGGAGCTCTTCCATTTGGAAATTATTTGATCAAACGGGTTTAGTATGTCGAAGGGCTGGGACACAATTTGTTTTCAGTAGGACAGTTCTGTGATGCAGATTTAGAGGTTGCATTTAGGAGAAATACATGCTTCGTTTGGATGGCATTGATCTCTTAATTGGGAATCGTGGCACAAAATTGTATGCTATCGACATAAAACAAATGGCCTCTTCATCACCAATATGTCTTATGACAGGAGCATTTGGAACAAAGTCCTGGTTGTGGCATAGACGATTATCCCATCTCAGTTTCGATACGATCAATAAACTTGCCAAAGATAACATCGTCAACGGACTTCCCAACTTCAAATACACCAAGGATCACTTATGTCCATCATGCGAACAAGGAAAAGGCAAAAAAGCATCATATAAACCAAAATCCGTACCCAGTTCAGAAGCAAAGTTGCATATGTTGCACATGGACTTATGTGGCCTAATGAGAGTTGAAAGCATTAACGGGAAAAAGTATATTCTTGTTATTTTCAATGACTATTCAAGATATACATGGGTTAAGTTTCTGAGGTCAAAAGACGAAGCACCAGGAATCATCATCACCTTTCTGAAGAGTATTCAAGTACTTCTTCAAGCTCCAGTAAGGATAGTTAGAACAGACAATGGCACAAAATTTAAAAATCAAGAGTTAAGAACTTACTTTGAAGATGTTGGAATCGCACATCAGACATCAGTTGTTAGAACTCCACAACAAAATGAGGTAGTTGAAAGAAGAAATTGCACTCTTGTGGAAGCTGCTCGCACAATGCCAATTTATTCCAGTGCACCTTTGTTTTTTTGGGCTGATGCTGTTACCACTGCTTGTTTCACTCAGAACCGATCCCTAATCCATCAAAGATTCAATAAAACCCCATATGAGCTAGTTAACAACATAAAACTTGATATCTCCTACCTTCACGTGTTTCGCGCGTTGTGTTATCCAACGAATGACAGAGAAGATCTAGGAAAACTAAAAGCTAAAGGTGATATTGGAATCTTCATTGGATATTCAGATAACTCGAGGGCATTATGGGTGTATAATAGATGAACTAAGAAGATAATGGAGACGATGAATGTGAATTTTGATGAAATTTCACAAATGGATTTTGAGAGACTCGCTCTAGAACCCGTGCTTAACCTGAGGGCTTTTAATCAAAACAGATTAGGACCCGTACCTAACTCGCAGAATTGTGGACATATCAGTTCAGGACTCATACGTCAAATATCTCCATCAAATTCTTTTGACAAACCTTCAGAACCAGAATGAGAGATTTTATTCGAGTTAATGTTCGACGAATACTATGGTGGAACATCGACAAATGCATCAAACCATCATTCTGTTGCACCTGCTCAAAATTATCAACCACCACCACCAACAGAAGATGCATCTACCACAGCCGAAACCAATGCACCAACTCCATCAACATCATCTGCATCTACTCTGTGGAAAACTAGAAGGGGGGTTGAATAGTTTACCAATTAAAAACTATGTTTTGAAACTTATTGAAAGATCAACTGATATTGATCTTAGATATGTTAGTGAATAATAATCAATATGCAAGCAATATATATAAAGAGTAAGAAAGGAACGAAACAATCAAACCACGACAAGTTGTTTATAGTGGTTCGGTCTACAAGGACTATTTTTCCTTGCCCTACTCCACTCCCCGAGTCTCACACTCAAGAGTTTAACTTCACTAGTAAACAAGCTCCTTTCACCGGCGGAGAAACCTTTACACTTCACTTACACACTATTTCCGACACTAAGCTAGATGTCGAGTTCTTTTCCAAGGGTACAACCACTCCCACACACAATGTATTTTAAGGACTAAAATATTAACCACTCACACTCATAAGTTTATGATGGCTTGGTACAACAATGATGTATGAACAATACTAGATCATACAACAACAAAACAAACAAGACTTCCAACTATTCGTTGAAGCTTGAATATGCCTTGATCTTCCTTGCTACAAAAGAGGATCACTATAATGATATGAAACTGAGTTAGAAATGTTAGAGAGAAGGAATGTATGTGATTATACTAAAAAGGGATGAGAAAACAGCTTGGTTTGGCTTGCAATATATAGCCAAAATGAACAGCAGTCACCACGGACTCCATAAAAGGGTTTCGCCCGTGTATGATTTTGGTTCCGCCGGGGTCTGACAGCAAGATTCCCAAAATCTTACCAAAGTCAACCAAATCCCTCCAAGATTGTGTAAGATATGTGGAGTTCAAATCTACAAAAAATATCTAGTGAAATCCTCTAGAGATTTCAATGATGCACCACATGATGTCATATGTTGTTTTCTATTTTTTGAAATACGTTAAATGTAAATACATATGTAATGTTTTGTTTTAAGAAACCAAAACATGCTTGATCTAAAATTTTTAACATACATTATGGTTTAGAGGCATATCAAAAATATGATTAATAAAAATGTAAATGCTTGAGTGATGAAGATATTATTTGAGGAAAAGCTTGTTTTAATATCCATTAAACTTGACAAGCTTTAAGCTTTATAAAAGTTAAATTACTTTTGTCATTAACAAAACTTAGGTAAAGATCATAAAATATAAATAACGTTTAATGACGATATTTGTATTAACAATCTCTCCCTTTTTGTTGAGGACAAAACAAAAAATTTATTTTTATAAACGATATAAAGTTTGTACAAGAGTTATAAAAATATGAAATTAATTTTAGAACTTGAAAGATTTAGATAAAGATGATAATACTAGTTTGTCCAATTTAGACATGATGTTGACTTTTCAAAAAGTCAAAGTATGCAGTTGACTTTATTTGAAAGTCAAAGTCTTCATTAGTCAAAGTGTGATGTTGACTTTTCAAAAAGTCAAAGTAAGCAGTTGACTTTTATAGAAAGTCAAAGTCCAAGTTCTATAATATTTCTCCCCTTTTTTGTCGAAACAAAAAGAATAGGCGAGGCTGAATATGTAATGAGCCCGAGCCATTATCTCCCCCTTGGCCAATGCTCCCCCTAAATTGGGTGCCAAGAGAAAGATACATAGATTGTGAAAAAGCTACAAAAAAAATGTTAGTAATAAGCATCATCATAAGCATTTCCAATCACCATGTAACAATTAACAACAATATAAGAAACACCATTCACTTGTTAAAATTTTCATGATATGAAAATCATGAAATGGAACACAATGATGTGTTAGTACATGAAGAAAATCCTAGAAAAGAAAAAAAATCCTAGAAAATTAGAAAGATACAAAGAAAATCCTAAAAAAATAAAAATACTTAAAAGATAAACTAGGAACCTCTTATTGAGGTGGTGGATGAGCAAGAGCGTTGATTCGCTCTAGGATGTGGTTGAGGATGAACCTCATTTCATCTTGAAGCTCATGGACTATCACTCGGGTCCGTTCGCTAATGTGGGCGGTCCGCTCACAATTTTAGCAACCATGTCTAGGAGGGTAATATGGTTCATGATTTTTTGGTGGTGGAATGGTGGATTTGTTGGTGTTGATGGTTGGAGTGGTGATTAGGGAGGCTAGCAAAGCATTTTGCATCTTCATGGTTTCACTAAGGTGAGAGTCCACCATATTGGAGAACTTGTGGAGATGGTGTGCTCGGCTTCTATCTCCTCTTTAGTTGGGTGATCATCCCACATGGATTCATCAATGTCCTCTATATGAGGAGGCATGGATATTGGAGGTAGTGGATGATCCACATACAAGGGCCAAGAATTTCCTTGTGAATAGGATGGAAAAGAAGAGGTTGAGGCCCTAACGGGGCGTTTGGGTCAAAGGATGGACGTGGAGACTCATGAACTATTCACTTAATTGTACCAAAGGATGGTAGTGGTGGTGGATTATTGGGCCTAGGAGGTAAGTCCTCCAAGTCCTCCAAAAATGAGTTTGGAGATGTAGGTGGTGTAGAGAATAGCTCTAATGGGATGAGAGTTGGAGATTTAGGAGGTGATGGTGACTTGGATAATTGGATAGGATCCGGTGGTGGTGAGCTAGTAATGGGAGTCTTTGTTAGTGGTGGATTAGTGACTATAATGGGTGATTTTGGAGGTGGTGTAGGAGTAGTCAAAGTGAGGAAGTTCTCATCTCTTATGGGAGACGAGATGGTTAAGGGAGAGGAATCGAAAGAGGAGCTTATGTTGAAAAAGCAACATGGTCTAACGCTCATTCTAGCCGTTCTCTTGCAAGATTTGTTTGATGGAGAAGACTTAGTCATTTTTGCTTAAGATTGTGCTAGTAGATGAGAAGAATTGAGAAGGTGTGAGGATGGTCATTTTAGAATCTCTTAATTTATATGATTATGAAATTATGGAGAAACGTGTTTGATTTGATGTTAAACCATAGAAGAAAGAAGGTTTCTAATGATTTGGAAGTGTTTTTAATGCTAGTCATATCACCTAAGTCAAGCCATACAAGAAGGATGGAGTGAAGAGACAAAGATATGCAATAAATGTGTTCTAATGATTGTTGGATCTTGAGAATCAGATCACCCACGGATTACAAGGAACCAAATTTTTGGTTCTTTCCTTTATGAAAAAGGGTTCCTTGGGTGAATTTTTGGAATTTTTGAATTTTGGTGGGAAATGGATATCCTATATGTCTAAGTGTGTTAAACTAGTTCTAATATGGATAAAAACTAGTAAAAACTATCCTAGAAGCAAATTATGGTAATTTGGAATGTTGAAATAAGTGAAATTTAGAAAGTTACCTGCAGGTTCCACGACACCAACTTTTTACACATGCGGAACCAAAATTTTGGTTCCGCCTGGTCTACCTGTTCAGGTTTGGCGGTACCAAAGTTTTCAACAGACGGAACCAAAAAATTGGTTCCTTCTGATCCGTGGTGAACAGAAATCTTCACAGACCCGTTTTTTAACCATTGGTGACTTTTCCGAAACCTGAAATTTTTCTTAAAACATATGGAATTAATTATTTCTAGTTAGGAACAATTGATAACACATACACAAACATAGTGGAGCATTGATTTTGACCAAGGGCTAATGATTTTCACATACAAGTGAAAATGGGTAAAATTGATAACACTCTTATGCTATCCCCCTGCATAAACCGGTTAGTATACAACATTTTTTCAAGTTAGTTTATCATCCTACAAAGTAAAAACGACCTAATAGTATAATACATCACTGTTTTTAACTTGTTCCAAACACTCCTTTAAAACCTCACTTATCCAACTTTTTGTAGATCTTTGTCATCATCCTTCCAAGGCACTTGAACATCCCCTTGGTTTGCTTGAACTCCGCCGATTCATTCTCAATCTCGGGAAGAGATGCATAGTACTCTTGAGGTGGTAGTCGATAATTGGGGAGACCGTCTTCCGAGCTATTTGATGATGATGATGAAGGAGTAGGAGGTTTTGCCCTTTTACCTTTTTCCTTAGTCTTAGCCACTCGCTCGTCACTCAAGGGCACAAATATGTGAGGGATGAGAGAGTAATCTAGCATCAACCCTTTTGGACTTGGTGGAATGGGTGAAAATGCTCTATAGAGACGGGTGAGTAGCATCCCGTATGGAAGAGCAACGGAGCCTTGAGTAGGGATATCTACCATTCTTCTAGCAATGTAGTAGGCTAAGTTGAATGGTTGACGAGTGGACAAGTTTGTTAGGAATTAGAAATTCCATAAGTGAAGAGTCGGTCACCCCAAATATTATCTAGCATAAGTTATCTCGTAGACATATCGCTATTATAGTTATTTGTTAGTTTGTATGCGTAGAATAGTTAAGTCTAGTGCAACACCGTGGAGGAAGGACGGGTCTTTACCCATTGTATGCCTGATCCACAGGCCGTAGGAGTCGTATTACTTTGTAACCTATAAATAGCCCTCTCCTCACAAGGGAGAGGGTTGGATGTTCATTGGTAATCTAACCTTCTATGTGTTTCTCTCACTAGAATATCCCACTTTCTCTCTCTTTAAAATCATATAATCGCCTATATTTGTGTGTTTGTGTGTTTGTAAAATCCAATATGTTACAAATGGTATCAAGAGCCATGGTTTGATCATCTCTCTTACATATCCTTGGATTTCTAGTGGTTTTATATGGTTTTGGGTTTGAAAAAGTTTAGTGGTTTTTGCATCATTTGGATCATTTCTTGTGTTAAAGTTTGAATTTTGAGTGTACTTTTGTGTTTAGAATCATTGTATGTGCTTGGGTTTTGATTTGGAAAGCTTGAATCACTGTGGTTGAGCTTGTTTTGGATTGAAAAGTGTGGTTTTGAAGTTTTTCAACTTAGCGACTTGAGTCTCGGATAAACATTCTTCATAGCGACTTGCTTTGGTAATTTCAGCGTGACTTGTAGTTAAAGCGTAGCGATTTGAGCCTAGCGACTTGCCTATTGAGACAAGCCGACAAACAATACAAGTTAGTGGAGGTTCCACTTCGGCTAGCGACTTGGATTGGGTTAGCGACTTGCTTCTATTATTTCTAGCGACTTGTAGCTTTATAGTTCTTAGCGAGTTGTTCTATTAGCGACTTGTCTACTTAGCGATTTGGTGTAGTAGCGACTTGTTTAGCGACTTGGATACTTAGCAGTTGTTCTTTAGCGACTTAGCGACTTGGTGCCTTAGCGATTTGTATTTAGCGACTTGGTGTCTTAGCGACTTGTTTTTATGGTTTATAGCAACTTGAGTACCTAGCGACTTGGGTAAGTAGCGACTTGTCTTCAAGGTATTTAGCAATTTGGTGAATTGATGCAAGTTACCTATGCCTAATATCCATCAACACTATGACATACATCACTGACCCTTTAATATCCAAAGTACTTGAACTCTATGATACCTCACAGAACAATGAAACTGTCTGTTATTTAGAATGTTTAACCATGATTGATTCAGCAAATTATGATCAAAACCCTTCACATTCGAGTCAGTATCAATGAAGTCACACTTATTAATGACACATGATGCAAGGCAAATGGAATGCAACATTGAGCCCTTTCAACTACTTCATCAGCACCTCAAACAACTGTTATCCACAACTATGGATCGAACATGTTGTGCTCTCTTTCGTCAAGATTTACCTACTTTGACAAAAACCGTGCTACTAAACTTAAAACAACTGAGGTTTCAAATTACCAAAAAGAAGATATCAACAGATGATTCAAATGCTGCTCTTCAAGTAATCTTCAATCAATTTCAGCCATTTATCAAGGGGGAACATTCCTCGAAGACTTTGATCAACATGTGACTGGAATTTCATTCAAGAAACATACTGGAATGGAAATTCATGAGTTCATCAACACATTTATCCAACTTATGGGTAATATGGAAGTGTACATTAAGGATACTGCTCAAGAGAATGATAGGTTGAATGAGTTGAATGGGTATCAATTTAAAATTAAGTAAAAGTTGTGACATGATGGGTAATGGATCGAGATGATAGAATGGATGATGCCGAAGCGAATTTCAGTTGCAACAAAGGATGATGAAACCGACCGTATCTGAACAAGAAGGCTCAGAGTCAGAAATGCTTGAAATAGCCTGCATGACAGTTACTCTAGTTATACATGAGGTTATACATAAGGAGAATACTGATGACATATCAGCAAATGAACAGGTGTCATGTGATGAGGTACCCTTAACTGATCAACATAATGCATGTGCTAATGTACCTGATCAATTTGATCCTAACTCTGAACATGATATTGTTAAACATGTCTTGGTTGATCCTGAATCTAAAATATTTAAAACAAATGACATGGTTGAAAAAGGGGTTTATGATGAACTTTCAAACAAATACTCAATTCTTGAAAAACATTGTATTTCCTTGGAAATTGCAATACAACAAAGAGAAGAAAGTTTTCTTGCTGCAAAACCTTGCATTAATCCGGAATTCCCAGAATTTCGAGAATTTTTTGAAATTAATCACTTAAAAACCCAGATTCAGGACAAAGATTCAACCATATGCAATCTGAAATTATAACTCTCAGATCTGCATAAGAAATGTAATATAGGGATGAACAATCCTAACTATGAGGTGAGTGATACGCTTAAATCTAGGAATGATGAATTAGCTCTGTGTGTGTCCAACCTATTAAGAGAAAATGAGTATTTGAGAAAGAACTTATTAGAGAACAAT
>OU343222.1:170179754-170238354 GCA_910596185.1 Chrysanthemum makinoi | reverse complement strand
TATAGTGTGGAAAACTGAACTTGTTTTTTGTAGTGTAACCTATTAAAGCACTATACTTGTCAATAATGTCAGTTCTGCGTAGCGAATTAAAAAAATAACTCTTTTAGACAATAATGTTGACATTTTTGTCTTTTTTTAAGTATTATGACCATTTTACCCTTCCAAATTACATAAATGGTCCCTGTGGGTTTGCGAAAATTACATCCATCGTCCCTAGGTGATGCAGGTTTTACTGACCAGGTTTTAATATTTATAAAGTCTCGTTATACCTATGGTCTACCCTATGCACTAACGGGCAGTGTACCCAGTCGCGTGTAGTGTAGTAATCGGTGAAACCGAGGTCGTTCCAAGAGCTATGTGTGTTGGATTATTACTAAGTCTAGGTGTCACAGATTTTAATATGATTTTGATAAGAAATTAATTAATTTACTACTAAAGCAGATTAAAGGGAAAGGTTGTTATCAATAAAGGAGAGTGGTGCTAACCTAGTCATTCATCCTAGCTAGTAATGTCTACGTCTAATTACTTCCAATTACTTCAGGTGCGGTCAAAGTCGAGAGGACGGCATTTTCAATTAGCCCTAACCTATCAGCAAAGAGGCCACCACTTGAGAAGTCAGGTGTCCCCTTATAAGTCCAGTTGTTCCTGGTCCCCTAAGCCGAGTCATTAAGTACCGCTACATGCTAGACTTATAATAGTGAGTGCCCGGGCGTTAGCAACTTAAACACTCACCCCCTAATTCTTAATTTCATCCAAACGGTATGTGATCAGTTGGTCAAATCGCACAAGTAGAAAGGGTCGTCAGTTGGTCATATCTTACCCTTCCCGTCTCAATCTACTCACTTAGGGTCAGTTGGTCATATCTCCTAAGCAACTAGCCTCTACCGCCATTCAAAACTACCGAAACAAGGGTAGTTACCAATAAATTATGCATGCATACACTTAGAAATAATTATGCGGAAGTAATATAGACGCAAACAAAACAATTAAGGAATCATAACTAGGCCAGCACCAGGAGGTGCTTAGCCGCTCATATTAACCATACAAATCAATTCAATAATTAATGTTACGAAATACATGAATCGAAAGTAAAGAAAAGATAAAATGCTAATGCTTATCGTAGACGAGTGATTTCTCCCTTGGAGATAGCTCCGCATGCTCCTCTAGACATGCCTTTGGCTTCTTCCCACGTTCTTTGGTTGTGGTGTGTGAAATGGGATGATTTGAAATGCTGGAAATCGTGGGGTATATATAGGCCATATATGGGTTACGGCGTAACTAATAAAATAGTTACCTCTATTTCTTCGTAAAATGCACTAGATCTGCTGGTTACAGCGTAACCTTAGGAGTAGTTACGCCGTATCTTCAATAATTCTTAGTTACGCCGTAGTTTATGCAAGAGTTACGGCGTAGTTATCAGCGGCGCGGATCCTCTTTTGACCTAATATAGTTACGTCGTAATCTTTTAGGAGAGTTACGCCGTAATCTTCTGATGAGTTGGCTTTCTGAGTCACGCTTTAGTTACGGCGTAATGTAAGAGATGAGTTACACCGTAACTTCTTCAAAGTGGGCATACTATGATAAATCTTTGATGATTCTCCAATTCCACGTCTCTTTAGCTCCAATGCTCGTAATTTACCTGAAAGTGGAATAAAATGGAAAACAAGCGTAAATTCATATAAATGATATAAATTACAAGCATTATCGGGGGAAATTGACACTCAATATTCAGGATTATTTGATGTTATCAAATATCCCCCCACTTTAACTCTACTTGCCCTCAAGTAGACCTTATTAGATAGATTCTTAAAAAGATATCTCCCATAACCTGGAAAATATAAGTTTACAAATCCCTTGTGCTAGAATAAAACAAAGCCGAACACCTCACGAAACGGGAATGAAACACTCAAATCTCTGAACTATTCTAAGTGTCAATTTCGGGGTGATCACTCAATCGCACAGTCATAGCATGTATTCTATCATAAGCTTGGCGGTTACACAAATCTCCACCACTAGAGTTAAGGGCTAAACAATTTTCGAAGGCAATATGGGTAGACACGACAAGGGTTATGGGTGACTCGTCATTACTAACATGTCACGGCGAAGTGGACAAAATCAATGATACATGACTAAATCCATGGCCAAGACACCAAAGATTGCTTGCTGCATCACCTAGACACGCTTCATGACTAAAGGGTAGGATAAGACACGAGATATATAAATGGTGTAAAATAAAAATCAAGCAGATAGTCTAAATCTATAACCAAGTCATCACCACTTACCGTCCACCCAAAGTTCAAGCTTTGAAGTTAAGAAACCGGATCATGAAATACTAGGTAGATGTGTCATTAGAGGACGTCATGATAGGCACACTACCTTTTCTCCAACTGTTGGCAAACTAACCAACTCCAATCTTCGAATGTGACCGAGGTGGCCTCCTCGATACCAAATCTATATAAATCTCATAACATAGTGCTTATAACATTGCACTTTACAATAAACCAAATAACATAACTATATTTTTTTTAGATTTTTTTTTCAACATAAACATAACAACTAAACATAATATCCCCCCACTTGAGATGAACAATGGGAATTCGGGGGGGTCTTCAATGATCTTTAAGAATGTGTCATCGACGAAAGCGTGATTCCCGAACCTTTCCACTTGAACCTTGAACTTAGGCAAATGATGACTTCCCAAGCACAAATAAAGACTATAGGGTAAGCTAAGGTGTATGGGTGTATCGAAACAATATATTGGGTTAACAAAATGAAAGGAATGGCTCAGATGGGTGTATATAGGGGTATCTTGCACTAAAGGTGAGTGCAACAAAAGGGTTTCACATGGGGCTCGAGAAGTCGAGGTGACTAATCGATAGACACACAATGATAGGCTATTTTGGGTGATAATCCTATAATACTGCCTTCTTAAACTGAAAAGCCCAAATACATCGAGCTAACTCAACATATCTCGTCTATTGTCTCGAAATAATGCAAAGGCCAAGTTCTAAAGTTTACAAGCTACCGACTGATGCGTGCCAAACAGTCAAGCTAAATCACTCAAGTCTGCCACTTGTGAATGGCAGACCGTAACCAGCTTAAAACTGCCTAAGCACGAATGCAATGAAGATCTGAGGAGTATAGGGTCTCCCCGGGTCGTTATGTCCCAGCGAGCTATGCAATGAATTATCAAACGTAAAGTGATCGAGGAGTTTGAACGGAAAAAGGATTTTTGATTATTATAACTAAAGGAAAAAGCCAACAAATTACAACGGCTTAAATGCAAATTAAAGGAGATTAAAAAAAAGATAAAATCTATTAAATAAACGCTATCACTATATTTAAAATGATGTTTTTGTTTTTATGTTTTTATAAAACTGAAATTAAAATCTACGCGACGTACAAATAAAAACGTGAAACTTACACAATATTAACCCTAAAAATATGAAAATGATATTTTCACAATCCTAATGATAAAAGAAAAGTTTTAGAAAAATAAAATTATTTTTATAACTAATTATCTAATTATTATTAATTAAAAACTATTTTTAACTACTTAATAATTACCTAAAATTCAAGAAAATAGGAAATAAAGCTAGAAAAATAAAATTATGAATTGAAAAAGTCTAAAATATCAAAATAGAATTTTCAAAACTATTTTTGTATTTTTCTGATTATTTTTCTATTTTTTATGGATTTTAAACTATTAAAAACTAATTAAATTACTAAAAATTACAAAATAAACTATGAAAAATCTGGAGAATTACTTTTTTTACTTTTTATATTTATCTAAACCTAAGAAAATTGAAAAATTATTTTTTTGAACCTTTTCTGAATTTTTTGTATTAAAAGCTAATTAAAAAGTGTTAAAAAGTGATTTAAATTGAGAAAAATAGCAAATCAACTTAGAAAAATCTGAGATTTTTAGGAAAACTCTAAAATAATGAGAGGAATCTAGGAAAAATGGAAAAACAGGCACTTATGTGGAGAAATTTGAAACTGCTAACCAAGTGCTTATTGAAATAAGCACTAGAATAAGCAAAAGTGTACCAAAAGCCACCAACAAACACAGAAGCTCTAATGTGCTAAAATCACTCTAATGCAACTTAAAACAACAGGTTATAACTACTGATATGCAAGTTGGATCAGTTTTGATGATATGAGCTTATGTATGAAAACAGATTCTGAGCTAGCTACTTTAAGCACAAAAATAAGCAACACAATAAGCTAAAAGTGAAAACTACCAATTGTAAACTAAAGTAGACCTGGGTGAGAGTGTCTAAACCAAAATTCAGACCATGAGAAGCTCTTATGAGCCTTGTGCACAAGCTGAAGAACCGAGAAAAGCTCAGTGTCAACTGCAAGTTTGGAGCAGGGCACTTGGGGCTTGAAAGAAGAGCTTGTTTGAGGCCTTTAACTAAATTGTAAAATTCACCAAAAATGCTTATAAGTAAAAGGACCAGTTGAACTTTTTAGAATGACAAGTTTCACTGAAAATGGCTCAAAAATGAAGCCATGAAAATTCCTTGCATTTGCCCCGAAAATAGATTTTAGCACTTTTGACTTTTTAACAAGAATGATGAACTTTGACCAAAATGGATTTTGAATCCAATTTTAAGACTGATGTTGATGTTATTTGTTAAAATAGAACTATTGCAAGCAATGTTTAATGATTCTTGACACAAAACAATGGTCTGCAATCCCAAAATTCCAACAGTAAGCAGTTAAGAGTGATTCAAAAGCAATTTTGACTTTTGGTGCTTGCAGACCCCAAACTATGATTCAACTGAGCTCAAAAATACGTAACAAACATGAACCAACCTTAAACAACCACTGACTAAGCCTAAATGACAGTTAAACCAGTCAATCCAAACACTCCTTTATAACCTGATTTTCAAACAAAAACTAAACTCAAGGTTGAACAAGCATAATTCATTGATCAAACTAGATTCACTTAACCTAAATACAGCTATTAAAACAGATTTTGAACAGATTATGCTACAGAAACAGATTATGCTAAGAACTTGTAAATCACTTACAACTTGTCCAAAGCCACTATGGCTAGCAACATGTGAAATAAAGAACCACTATCCTAAATATCAACCCAAATGAATCCAAAGCAACCCATTCTCATGTCTGAACCAACCCATTCCTTTTCTGCTTCAATTTTCACCCATGTTGACTTATTTTGACCAAAGTTCAAAAGTAAGTGAAACTGCAATGTGAGCTTATGGAAAGCTTAACTAAGCTAGTTTGAGTATGTTTGAGCTTAAAAACAAGTGACTAGAAGATTTGATGTAGGATTTTGAAAATGTAAATTTCAACAGTAGACATTTAACATGGAAGTTGAACTTGTACTAAAATTGATGCTTGAATTAAGTTGAAATACACTGAAAAAGGGTTACTTGAGTACAATGGAACTTTTTATTACAACTGCAAATCTAACTTAGACTAAAAAACATTAAACGACATACATTGCTAATAAAAATAAAACTAACTAACTCTCAATGCTTCTCTTGGTCTTTTTATACACCCAAAGTGCATTTCTCTCTCCTCTGGACAAATCCCAGCATAAAAATTGACCATTGGATGTCTGCAATTGATCTTGGCCATTCAAAGTACTTTTGGCGCCAATTTTGGTTTTAACAGCTAGGTTGAGTGTTAGGTACAAAGGATGCATTAAATGCACTCTTGGCTTGTTGTGTTTGGAGGGGGTAGGTAGGGATATGATGGTGGGTGGAGTGTTAGCAGGGAAGGTTGCAGGTTGTGATGATGGAGGTGGGATAGAGGGAACCCGTGACCTGTTTATCTATTATTTAAATTGGGCGGGTGATTGTTTCGGGTCAAGACCGGGTAAAGGGTTGGGAGTTGGTTTGGGCTTTGGGTAAATGGGATTTGGATTTGGGCTAATAATATAAAGAGGTCCGTTTGTTAAGCTTAAAACACAAGGACCAAATATGCAATTCCACAAAACCAAGGGACCAAATCTGTAATTTTGCAAAGGTATTACAAGGACCATTTATGACAAGTTTCATTAGTACACGGACCATGAAAGATAATTTTCCATTTTTAAACGTCCAAGGACTAGATTTGCCAATTTCCAAAGTTGAAGGACCATTCTTGTAATTTTCTTAAACTTTTGACATTTTTCACCAAAGGACTAAATTTGACAAGTTATGATTTAAAAAGGACCTTTGGTGATTTTTCTTTTGAAATTTTGGCTCAGGGACTATTTTTGACAATTTTAGAAACTTGGGGGACTGAAACTACCAATTATGCAAACTTTGCTCATTTTTCATCTGATTTTAAACCTTTTGCATCTGAAACATATAAAATGCAATTTTGAGATATTTTCAGTATTTTGATGCATTTCGAGCATTTTAGACGTTTTGCAGTTCAGATTTGACTAAAAATGATGAGTATTTACACACTCATCAATCCCCCACACTAAACTATTGCTAGTCCCTAGCAATCTTTTGAGAAAAACATAATGGATTTGAAACTCTTTACCAAAAGCCATTACTTCTGGAGTAGCCAAATGTTTCAGTTCAAGTAAGAACCATGGTACACCGATAACCATGTGATTTTGAGCAAACCACCGGCTTCCAACGGATTTGATGTGTCTTTACCGAAGCCGTTTGCTCGGACTAGCCAACTATTAGATAAATTATCGAATTATCTTTGGTGAGCTGAATACCAATTATGGATTTTCCACTGCCTTTACCACAAGCCATAAACTTACGGGCTAGCCAACTCTTCACTTTTTAGGATATGGTGAGCTGAATACCATACAATTTTGGGCAAATTGCAAGCCGTCAACGGATTTGAGATATCTTTACCAAGAGCCGTTTGCTCCTGGATTAGCCAATCCTTTTGTTTATTAGACAAGGCGGACTGATAACCAATTGAGTAAGTGTAGAACACTTGCTCCAAAAAAAAAAAAATTTTTTGGCCAAAAACGGGGGAATTAGTATAATTATATGATAAAATTCGTGAGAATTCCCCCCACACTTAGAAATGAATATTGCCCTCAATATTCAAAGTACCGGCGGTTATGCCGAAACATAGAATATAAAAGGGAAATACTACGGCCATTATTTAGAAAGAAGATTTTTTTTTTTTTTTTTTGAGAAAACCTTATATACACAACATGTGGGGAAACCCCCCCCCCCACACTAGGGTGGTAGAAAGTAGAAAGAAGTCAGAAATATGGGTGAAAACCCATATGGCGTGCTACTATTTTTGATTCCCGAGTCGCTAGCTTGACTCGACCCCGAATTCATTTGTTCATGGGGAAAGTAACGTGGAAAACCAATCTCAATCGGACTTTCGTTCACAGTGTTAATAAACATATGAACATCAGAAAGTTCCACACCGACGAGATACAACCGCGGTATTGTTAATAGTAGAAACTATAAGGGATGATACAGGGGTCAAAGATGGTGTCCTCATTCCCGAAAGAGAAAAGGGAAAGAGCAACCACACCATCTGTGAAGAATGGAATAAAGACGTACATGAGAATGCAAGTCCATTCCTCAACAGAAAGAAGCAAATCACCATTTTTAACATTTTTAAGCTTAAACTTGAAGCTTAGATGGTGATTGTCAAGAAGATGTCCGGGAGGGAGGGTGGGAAACGGTTCTTCAATCAACAGATTTTCCAGAAAAAGGATGTCTCCTTCCGGATCAAGGTAAGTGTTATCAATTCCTGTTGGAATTGACTCATCACTAAGAAAGGCATCGAATTCATTCCAAAAGTTGTCATCTTCCTCATTAGAAGTGAGAGAAGGGATGGAAGAGTCGGAAATAAGACTAGAAGATGATGGATTCTTTTTGAGCAATTCATCAATGGGAAGAATGTCTCCCATTGGATCACAAATATCATCATCCAATTCAGATGAAACCGAGGAGAGTTTGGTTTCATCCACAGAGTTAACAAACTCGATGCGACAAACTGATTCCGGAGGTGGGGCAAGTGGTGTGCTCTTAGAGCTAGCAGTTTCCACCACTTCCGATGAAGTCTCCGATTCTAGATCATCATCATCATCAAGAACACTCTTGACTTCCCTGGTACAGCTTTTAAACCATTTGTTTGAACCAGGGGTAATTTTCAAAGCTTTGAGCTCAGCACGTTTTTGGTGACTCGTCTTAACCCTGAAATTTGAGAGTGTTGCATTGAATCTTTCAGATTTTTGATCAATTGTGGCAACACTCTGTTTGTACAGAGGTTTGGAGTTCTGGTTGATATTTAACGTGAGCTCTTCGTTGTCAACCCGTATGGTCAACTCTTCAGCAACACATCAATCGAGCACGACTCGTTCTCATGAAAGCTCTCCCTAAGATGAGGGGAACTCTAGGATCTGCATCGAAGTCTACTACAACAAAGTCAGTAGGAAAGTGAAACTTTCCCACTTTCATCACGACATCCTCGGCTATCCCAAGTGGAGTAGTTTTGGTACGGTCCGCTAGCTCGAGTGTCATACAAGTGGATGAAAGTTTAGGAAGAGACAGTTTCTCCCATACTGAGAGTGGCATGAGGTTAATGCTAGCGCCAAGATCGGCCAAGGCGAGCATTGAAACATCCCTAGGAAATCACACGGGATTAAAAACCGGCCAGGGTCTTCAAGCTTTTCGGGAAGCTTATTAAGAATGGCCGCTGAGCATTGCTCATTTAGAGGGGTTTTCGCCATCTCGGACATAACTTATCTTTGTTGGTTAGTAAGCTTTTAAGCGTGGATGCAAATTTAGGCATTAGAACGAGAGCATCAACGAAGCTTATATCAAAGTGAAGCTCATTGAAGATTTGGAAAAATTTTTCCATTTGCTCTTTGTTTTTGTCTTTGAGCTTCTCATCATTCATTCTTGATGGGTAAGGAAGCTGACTAGACTTTTGAGCCGGGATGGAAGTGTTTTCTGGCTCAAAATTTGTCTTCGGAACTTCGGGTTCCGGACTTGAAGCTTGGACTACCGAAGGTGGGACGTGTGCGGTACTTCGTGGGCTTGAATAATGCACCTTGTCCGTTGTCTTTTTGGTAACTTGACTCAATGCCACAGGAGGAGGGGGCATTGGAGTCGAAGGTCCATTGTGCGTCTTACCACTACGGGTGGTGACGGCTTTCAACTCGGCATTGGGATTAGGAATTGTATTGCTTGGGAGTCCTCCAGAAGATGATGAAGCTTTGTTCATATTCATGTTCATGAAACTGCTCATCATATTCTTTAACTCATTTGTCTGCCGAGATAATGTAGTATCAATTTCCCTTTTTAGCTCACCTCTCATGTTATTGATCTGAGTTTGCATTGAACGCATGTTTGACTCAGTCATTTTCATGAAGTCATTTGGTATGGGAGCTTGAGGAGGTTGTTGATAACTTTGATGATTAGGAGCTTGATATGGTTGGTTGAAATTGTTCCGATTTTGATTGAAATTTTGAGAGTTATTGAAGTTGTGTCCTTGATTCGGAACAAAGCGATTTTGATTGCCATGGTTTTGATTGCCATGGTTTTGATTGCCATGGTTTTGCATAGGAGGAAAACCAGGTGGTGTCATACCGCTAGGTGCACGGTAGTGAAGATCAGTTTGTGGTCGGTATTGATTGTGGTTTACCGAAGCTACGGGAGCTTGGTAAAAAGAAGCATCGGTTGCTTGACAATCATAATACGCGTGTGGACCACTACAAATTTCACACACCTTGTTTATAGCTTTGATTGGTTCCGGCTTATGAATTTCGCTTTTGATTTCCTTTACCTCTTTTATCATACAATGGATCATGTCCGTTAGAGCGGCTATTGGAGCTGCTAACTCAGAAGAGTTACTGGATGAAGAAGCAGGAGTGTTCGGAACATTGACTTTGTTTCGAGAAATAGGAACTTTTGATTTACTCTCAAAAATTTCAAGCACATCTTTAGGTCTACGATTCAAGATATTGCCACCCGCGGATGCGTTCAAAGAATCTTGATCGTTACAGTTCAACCCATTATAAAAGATATTAACTTGTTGAAGCTCCGTGAATTCATGATGGGGCATTTCCTGAGGAGATCTTTGAATCTCTCCCATGCCTCTCCAAAATTTTCATCGAAATTTTGACGAAATCTAGAAATTTCATTTTTAAGATTAGTCGTCTTTGATGGAGGGAAGAAGTAATTAACAAACTTTTGAACAAGATCCTCCCAAGTTTCGATGGATCGAGGGGGTTCTTTTTCTAGCCAAATCCGGGCTGTCCCCTCAAGTGAGAATGGGAAAATCATCAACTTGATTACTTTTTGTGGTACATCCTTGAAATTGATAGTTGAAGTCAATTTGTTAAACCAACGGATGTGTGCATACGGGTCTTCACGATCAGACCCGCGGAATTGATTCGTAGACACAAGTTGAATCAAATGTGTCTTCAATTCGAAGTGATCAGAATTGATTACTGGTAAAACAATGGCATCTCCATAACCCTCGGTGGGTGCCTGGAGCATTTCCGCCATAGTACGTTCGTCGGCCATATTGTTGCTTGAAATAGTACGAATCTCGGGTTCGACTATTTGGGCAGACACGCCTACGAAGCGTCTTCTAGGAATTTATGCTAGATCACGCAAAGGACTCAATGATCTAGAAGAACGAGTGCGCATGCACTAGAGTTAACTCTAAGGAAACTCAGAGTTAAGGAGAGAAATGGGAATTATGAAAATCTTTCAGATGAGAATGAGAATTATGAAGACGTTTTATAAAAATGGTGGTGAGAAGAATCTTTATGGGTTTTCTGGTTCTGACAAGTAGATATCACAACAAAATCAATTAACACAAAATCGAGGCAAAACAACAGTGAACTTAACCAATAATCACAATATGAATGGCTTCTTTGAAAAAGGTACACCAATCACAAGGACACAAAGGCAAGTTTTAAATCTTTAGTTTGGGAACTTATTATGGTCGCACCCCCAGTTAGGTAGTGCACTGCCTTGGTTTGCGGTGGTAATCTTTTAAGTTGTTATTTATTAAAAAAAACGACAAATCTTTTTGTATTTTTGATTTTTGATACATATATAGAAACAAAAGAAAAATATTTTTGTGTTTTATACGTTTTTGGATGTTTTTGGGTTTTTGGATTTTTTTATAAGAAAATATGGATATATATATAGATGATAGATATGGATGATATAAACAAATGAGTGAGTATTCAAACAACTAATCTGCTAGACGTAAGACAAATAGCACAGCTCCCCGGCAGCGGCGCCAAAAATTTGATGCGTGCCAAACAGTCAAGCTAAATCACTCAAGTCTGCCACTTGTGAATGGCCGACCGTAACCAGCTTAAAACTGCCTAAGCACGAATGCAATGAAGATCTGAGGAGTATAGGGTCTCCCCGGGTCGTTATGTCCCAGCGAGCTATGCAATGAATTATCAAACGTAAAGTGATCGAGGAGTTTGAACGGAAAAAGGATTTTTGATTATTATAACTAAAGGAAAAAGCCAACAAATTACAACGGCTTAAATGCAAATTAAAGGAGATTAAAAAAAAAGATAAAATCTATTAAATAAACGCTATCACTATATTTAAAATGATGTTTTTGTTTTTATGTTTTTATAAAACTGAAATTAAAATCTACGCGACGTACAAATAAAAACGTGAAACTTACACAATATTAACCCTAAAAATATGAAAATGATATTTTCACAATCCTAATGATAAAAGAAAAGTTTTAGAAAAAGAAAATTATTTTTATAACTAATTATCTAATTATTATTAATTAAAAACTATTTTTAACTACTTAATAATTACCTAAAATTCAAGAAAATAGGAAATAAAGCTAGAAAAATAAAATTATGAATTGAAAAAGTCTAAAATATCAAAATAGAATTTTCAAAACTATTTTTGTATTTTTCTGATTATTTTTCTATTTTTTATGGATTTTAAACTATTAAAAACTAATTAAATTACTAAAAATTACAAAATAAACTATGAAAAATCTGGAAAATTACTTTTTTTACTTTTTATATTTATCTAAACCTAAGAAAATTGAAAAATTATTTTTTTGAACCTTTTCTGAATTTTTTGTATTAAAAGCTAATTAAAAAGTGTTAAAAAGTGATTTAAATTGAGAAAAATAGCAAATCAACTTAGAAAAATCTGAGATTTTCAGGAAAACTCTAAAATAATGAGAGGAATCTAGGAAAAATGGAAAAACAGGCACTTATGTGGAGAAATTTGAAACTGCTAACCAAGTGCTTATTGAAATAAGCACTAGAATAAGCAAAAGTGTACCAAAAGCCACCAACAAACACAGAAGCTCTAATGTGCTAAAATCACTCTAATGCAACTTAAAACAACAGGTTATAACTACTGATATGCAAGTTGGATCAGTTTTGATGATATGAGCTTATGTATGAAAACAGATTCTGAGCTAGCTACTTTAAGCACAAAAATAAGCAACACAATAAGCTAAAAGTGAAAACTACCAATTGTAAACTAAAGTAGACCTGGGTGAGAGTGTCTAAACCAAAATTCAGACCATGAGAAGCTCTTATGAGCCTTGTGCACAAGCTGCAAGAACTGAGAAAAAGCTCAGTGTCAACTGCAAGTTTGGAGCAGGGCACTTGGGGCTTGAAAGAAGAGCTTGTTTGAGGCCTTTAACTAAATTGTAAAATTCACCAAAAATGCTTATAAGTAAAAGGACCAGTTGAACTTTTTAGAATGACAAGTTTCACTGAAAATGGCTCAAAAATGAAGCCATGAAAATTCCTTGCATTTGCCCCTAAAACAGATTTTAGCACTTTTGACTTTTTAACAAGAATGATGAACTTTGACCAAAATGGATTTTGAATCCAATTTTAAGACTGATGTTGATGTTATTTGTTAAACTAGAACTATTGCAAGCAATGTTTAATGATTCTTGACACAAAACAATGGTCTGCAATCCCAAAATTCCAACAGTAAGCAGTTAAAAGTGATTCAAAAGCAATTTTGACTTTTGGTGCTTGCAGACCCCAAACTATGATTCAACTGAGCTCAAAAATACGTAACAAACATGAACCAACCTTAAACAACCACTGACTAAGCCTAAATGACAGTTAAACCAGTCAATCCAAACACTCCTTTATAACCTGATTTTCAAACAAAAACTAAACTCAAGGTTGAACAAGCATAATTCATTGATCAAACTAGATTCACTTAACCTAAATACAGCTATTAAAACAGATTTTGAACAGATTATGCTACAGAAACAGATTATGCTAAGAACTTGTAAATCACTTACAACTTGTCCAAAGCCACTATGGCTAGCAACATGTGAAATAAAGAACCACTATCCTAAATATCAACCCAAATGAATCCAAAGTAACCCATTCTCATGTCTGAACCAACCCATTCCTTTTCTGCTTCAATTTTCACCCATGTTGACTTATTTTGACCAAAGTTCAAAAGTAAGTGAAACTGCAATGTGAGCTTATGGAAAGCTTAACTAAGCTAGTTTGAGTATGTTTGAGCTTAAAAACAAGTGACTAGAAGATTTGATGTAGGATTTTGAAAATGTAAATTTCAACAGTAGACATTTAACATGGAAGTTGAACTTGTACTAAAATTGATGCTTGAATTAAGTTGAAATACACTGAAAAAGGGTTACTTGAGTACAATGGAACTTTTTATTACAACTGCAAATCTAACTTAGACTAAAAAAACATTAAACGACATACATTGCTAATAAAAATAAAACTAACTAACTCTCTTCTCTTGGTCTTTTTATACACCCAAAGTGCATTTCTCTCTCCTCTGGACAAATCCCGCATAAAATTGACCATTGGATGTCTGCAATTGATCTTGGCCATTCAAAGTACTTTTGGCGCCAATTTTGGTTTTAACAGCTAGGTTGAGTGTTAGGTACAAAGGATGCATTAAATGCACTCTTGGCTTGTTGTGTTTGGAGGGGGGGTAGAGTAGGGATATGATGGTGGGTGGAGTGTTAGCAGGGAAGGTTGCAGGTTGTGATGATGGAGGTGGGATAGAGGGAACCCGTGACCTGTTTATCTATTATTTAAATTGGGCGGGTGATTGTTTCGGGTCAAGACCGGGTAAAGGGTTGGGAGTTGGTTTGGGCTTTGGGTAAATGGGATTTGGATTTGGGCTAATAATATAAAGAGGTCCGTTTGTTAAGCTTAAAACACAAGGACCAAATATGCAATTCCACAAAACCAAGGGACCAAATCTGTAATTTTGCAAAGGTATTACAAGGACCATTTATGACAAGTTTCATTAGTACACGGACCATGAAAGATAATTTTCCATTTTTAAACGTCCAAGGACTAGATTTTCCAATTTCCAAAGTTGAAGGACCATTCTTGTAATTTTCTCAAACTTTTGACATTTTTCACCAAAGGACTAAATTTGACAAGTTATGATTTAAAAAGGACCTTTGGTGATTTTTCTTTTGAAATTTTGGCTCAGGGACTATTTTTGACAATTTTAGAAACTTGGGGACTAAAGCGCCAATTATGCAAACTTAGTTCATTTTTCATCTGATTTTAAACCTTTTGCATCTGAAACATATAAAATGCAATTTTGAGATATTTTCAGTATTTTGATGCATTTCTGAGCATTTTTAGACGTTTTGCAGTTCAGATTTGACTAAAAATGATGAGTATTTACACACTCATCACCGACACACTCATAATTTGGTGGATTTGGGGTAAAATGTTAAAAACGGATAAGGCTAATCTCACCATATAATATCAAGGGTTGTATGTGCTCGGCTAAGGTCTAATCTAGTTAGGTTAAGAAAATCATGTCAAAATTTTTAAAAATGGCATAATTTTTCAAAATAAACTAGAAAAACGAGGGCAAAATAAAGTTCAAGAGACAATTCTACTCCCGTCCCCCCACTTGAATTGTACAAAGTCCCTTTTGTACTAAGCGTTAAATAAAGGTGAAGAGGAAAGTAGAATTAGAGCGAGAACTTCCCTGGAATTTGCTCCAAAAAGAAAGAAGGCCCACGAAAAAGAGTCATGCCTTCGTATAAGCATCCATTAGCAAACTTCAACCCCTGAAATCACATTACCGACAAGCATAATTCTAAAAAGAAAAAATGAAAAATGAAAAATAAACCTAACTCACTTTCGTAGGAATCACGGTTGCATTTAGCATATGCAACAAGCCTTTTAAACCACTTGGTGTCCCAAGTGGACGAGTGAAGTCTCGTGAGGGTTTACAGGGAACACACCCACAAAGTTCATTTAAAATACTAATACAAGGTTATTGTGTTTAAAATGAAAGAAGTAACGCAGAGGAGAGTTACGTCGTAACTCTTATAGGGAGTTACGCCGTAACTAGGCAAAACCTGGCATACGCTGCAAGAGTGTAGCTACGGCGTAACCACCGAGATGGAATTACGCGCCGTGGTGGTGATTCATCCGAAATTCTACTGCAAAGGGTTTGGTTACGGCATAACCACTGAGATGAGTTACGCCGTAACTATAGTCAGATCAGCATACTACAGCAGCAATCAGTCCTTGTTTCCTGAAAAAATGGTTAAAAACACAAAACCTTACAGAAATGGAAATAAAATAAAAGAAAGCGATGATTCGGGTTGTTTCCCGAAAGAGCACTTTTCTTTATTTATGAGTCTGATTCGCTCCAAACGGTCTATCTTTTATTAGTCAACCACTTGTGAATGGTCAACCATAAAAGTCAAACAGCTCAGAATAGAATGCAATAAAGTCCAGAGGAGTTTAGTGTTTCCCCGGGTCGTTAAGTCCCAACGAGATGTGAAAACTGTAATACAACGAATCTGTGATCGGGTGAATATTGAACAGGAAAAGGTTATGATTGATTTTACACTAAGGAAATTAAATCTAATAAAGACTTTGAAGTCATTTTAATTCTATATTTAAAATCGTTTAACGTTTAAAACCTAAAGCGCGTATGTTTAAATTAAAAACTACGTAACGTACGAAATAAAACGTAAAAATAAAGAAGTAAAATACCTACGAATATGGAAAATACTTTTTTACAATCCTAATGATGCAAGAAAATTATTGGAAAAAGAAAATTATTTTTATGACTATTTATTTAATTATTATTAATTAAAAACTATTTTTAACTATTTAAAAATACATTAAAATACAAGAAAATAGAAAATTAACCTAAAAAATGAAATTATAAATTGGAAAAATCTAAAGTATTATAAAACTAATTTTAAAACTGAAAATATATTTTTTAGACTTTTTAAATATTTATTATTAATTAAAAATGATTTAAAAATACTTAAAAACTAATATTAAATAAGAAAAGGACTAAATGAGCTAGGAAAAATCTGGAAATTTTATGGAAAATCTTAAATATTATACTAAGCCTGGGAAAAATATAAAAAGTAAGATAAGCCCACTAATAAGCTGAATTGGGCAAATAAGCAGTTTAAATAAGCACTTGAAATAAGCAATAAGCTATCCAAAAGCTACTACTGACCTAAATCTAACCTAAAATGAGCTAATGCAACTGATTAGGACCTAAAAGCACAAGCTACGAAAAAAAGCTCGAGACCAGATTTCAAGTTTCAACACGCCAAATGGCCCTTATAGCCCTACTTTAAGCACTATATTAAGCTATCTAGAAAAATCACAAAAATAAGCAAAAATGTCCTAGGAGTAGACAACCAACCAGTGATCAATTATCCAAAGTTTCATCTCCTATGGATGCAAGATGAGGAAATTAAAAATCAAAACTATAAGTGGATTTGGACATGATAATGTTTTTGAAAAGCTATAAGAAATAAGCTTTAAGCTGCTAAAGGGCTATTAGAAGCAACCACAAGATAATTTTGGATAAAACTCACTATACTAAACCTAAAGCAACTGGAATGAATCAATAAGGCAGAAGATTAAAGCTAATTATCACTAAAACAGATTTCAAATAACTTAAGCCAAACAGCCCTTAAGGGGCTACTTTAAGCTCAAATTAAGCTAGCTTAGCAAAATCCTAAAATAAACTAAAATACCCGGATAACAACCACCAACCAAAGTGCTATAATCCAAAATTTCAGCTAATAAGGACTAAAATTGAGTGAATTAAAAATGCAGAAATGGAAGCTGTTTGGCCATTTAAGGACTGTGTGACAGTTGCTCTATGCAAAGTGGGTAAAAACTGATTTTTGACCCAAAATGAGTTGGACCAGATTTGAGACAGTTGCAATAGACCAATTGGAACTTGTTTGAACCACTTTTAACAACTAAAAAGACTAAATACTACAAATTTAATAAAATGACTCAAAAATACACTATAAGACTTGAAATTTGGAAAACTATCAAAAACTCAAGTAAACTCTATAAAAATGAAAACTTTTGCTTCAAAACTAACTTTAACACTAAATTAATGCTGGTTGAATTAATAACTTTAAAAAAAATTGATTTTTGAGCTAAAAATGAGCTTATCCCAAACACACCCTTAAAGTGGTCTTTTTGAGATATAAAGAGCAAACGGTGGATTCAGGGCATGTAATCACAAAACTAACTCATAACAACTTAGATTATACTGATATGAACATAAATAAGCAACATTAACAGCAATTTAATTAATGAATGACATTAAGCTAATTTAATGCTAAAAATTGAAAATTAAGAAAACAGGCCAAGAACCTTAACTGCTATCTGAAATGGGTCTAAACAGATTCAATAGTGCCCTACAAACATTCCCAGACCTATTCCAATTTCCAAGAACAAGAAATCCACCTCCTTTGACTTTTGTTGACCAGGATGCTCTTTTGTTTGGAACTGTTTGATAAATTTATTCAGAGCTATCAACAGCTTGAATAAGCTTATATAAGTTGTAATAAAGCTATTTGAAGCTTGATACTTAGCAATTTTAAATTCGATTTAATAACAGATTATGTAAAAACAGAAAATTTGATCAAACTTTGAATTATCACTGAAAATAAGTTACAACTGATTGAGATGACTTAAATGAGTACAAGGAAGATTAAAAGTTACAATTTAAAGCTTAATTAGGACATGGAAATTAAAAACGACATGTAAGAAAATTAAAAACTAAGAACTACTTCTTGTCTCAGCTCCTTTTTCTTCTATTTATCATCCAAAAGCTTTCTCTCACATCTCTGATCATTTCCCACTTCTTATTTGAGCCGTTGGATGAGTGGAACCCTTTTTAGCCGTTGATGAGCTTTTTGGCGCCAAAAAGATATAGCAACTGGTTATGATAGCTTGGATAGGTGAGAGAGCAATAAATGCATCTTGTTGTGTTGTGGAGGTGGAGGGGAAAAGTAATGGTGGTATGTGAGCTGGAGGAATGGTCTTGGAGCTGGAATTGCAGAGGGTGGGTGAAGGAGATGGATTTGGAGGGAAAACGTGGGGGTTGACTGAGAGGTTGACCGAGATTTTATTAATAGGCAGGGTTCACAAAAGGGGGTCACGGGTTGTTTTGTCCAGTTCAAGAAGCTCAAGGATTTGGTATTAATGACAAAGGACCAAAATTGCAATTCCACAAAACCAAGGGACCGAAACTGTAATTATCCAATATTCATCATAGGGACCAATTATGACAAGTTTAATTTACCAAAGGACCAAAAATGTTAATTTTTCAATTTAAAAATATCCAGGGGTAAATTCTGTCAATCTTTGAAACTTCAGGGACCAAAGCTGTCATTTTGCAAAACTAACTTTATAAGACTAATTTTGACAACTTGAAAATCCCTGAGGGCATTTTATGAAAAATTACATGTTTTGAATCATAGTTTTAAAAAGCGCGCCTTGAGGCGCGCCTAGGTGCGCCTCGCTCAAGGCTCAAGCTCTAGGGATTTTTTCGGATCGAGGCTCACGACATGCATGAATCCCATAAAAAGCGCAGCTCCTTGGGGCTTTTTTATGCCTTTAGCCTTTGGGGCTTTTTAGCCTCGAGATGTAACAGTGTTTTGGGGTCATTTTCTAAATATTAAGATAAGATACATGGGCCTTATAAGTTATATACATGTGCCTTTTAAGTTATATCTAATAACCCTAATTTGGAAAAGAACTAAAACACACAATCAAGTGGGTAACTATAGATTCGGATCATTTTACAAATATGTAATCTCTCTCACGTCATAAGTTTATATCTTAAACTGATTTTTATTGATTTTTTATTTTATTGATTTGTAAATAACGTCATAGGGTGAGTATTTGTATGATTTGCATTATGCCTTGAATATTAATATGTTGCTTGCTTGATATTTGGGTTAAATTGTGAACTTTGTTAGATATAAGTCTGCAAGTGTAGGACACAAGCATATTTAGTCTGATATGGATTTTAATCTATATGTAGTTCATCGAGCCAAAGAGTTGATCCATTTGAGAAGTGACAATTGATCCATTTTAATCTTTATAATGGCTATATGTGTCATGTATTAAGTATTTAATGTTACTTTGTGTTATTTAAGCTACATAAATGGTCACATATATTATAAAAAACTTAATGTATTTAGTGCTCATATTCATGAATCCCGCCTTGGTATGCGCCTCGAGGCTCTTTGATCCCCTTCGCGCCTTAGTGCGCCTTGAGCCTTTCAAAACACTGTTTTGAATAACCAGGGACTAGATTTTTACAATTATTGAATAAAACACAGTCTAAATATTTTTTCTGTCTTTTTGAGACTTTTCAAAGTGTTTTTGGGTTTTGCGGTCGAAGAAGGAACAAAAATGACGAGTATTTAGACACTCATCAATCCCCCACACTAAACTATTGCTAGTCCCTAGCAATCTTTCGAGAAAAACTTAATGGATTTGAATCTCTTTGCCAAAAGCCATTACTTCTAGAGTAGCCAATTGTTTCAGTTCAAGTAAGAACCTTGGTACAATGATAACCAAATGATTTTGAGCAAATCACCACCTTTCAACGGTTTTGATTTGTCTTTACCGAAGCCGTTTGCTACGGACTAGCCAACTCTTAGATAATATATACTATCTTTGGTGAGTCGATTACCAATTATGGTTTTCCAACTGCCTTTACCACAAGCCATAAACTTGCGGGCTAGCCAACTCTTCACTAATTAAAGATATGGTGAGCTGAACACCATACAATTTTGGGCAAATTGCAAGCCGTCAACGGATTTGAGATATCTTTACCAAGAGCCGTTTGCTCCTGTATTAGCCAATCCTTTTGTTTGTTAGACATGGCGAATGATAACAGTAGCGCTGAGTAAGTGCAAAACACTTACTCAAAAAAAAAAAAAAAATTGGCCAAAAATGGGGAATTGGGTGGTATAATTACATGATAAAATTCGTGAGAATTCCCCCCCACACTAGAAATGAATATTGCCCTCAATATTCAAAGTACCGGCTGTTATGCCGAAACATAGAACGTAAAAGGAAAATACTACGGCCATTATTTTTGTGATGAATTTTTTTTTTTTTTTTTTCTTTATGGAATTTTATATACAACAGCGGGGGGCAACTCCCCCACACTAGGGTGGTACACACGGGTGAATACTCATGTTTAACTACTGTTTTTGATTACCGAGTCGCTAGCTTGACTCGACCCCGTATTCAATTGTTCTTGGGGAAGCAGAGTGGAAGAACAATCTCTATCGGACTTTCATTCAAGATGTTTGTACAAACATCTGAAGTACGTGAAAGTTCCACACCGATGAGATATAGAGAGACCCGGCTCACAGAGGATAAATGAAAATGCCGGGGTCAAAGATAGTGTCTTCATTCCCGAAGGAGTGAAGAACAGGAGAAGTCACCGTATAGGTGAAGAAAAGAAAGAAAATCATGATAAAAATCATGACTAACTCATCATTATCAGAAGGAGAATTCATGATTTCTGGATCATGAATCTCATCATTTAAGCTCATTTGATCAAGACATATTCGGGTGTGTCATGATTAAAGTGGAAGTTATCATACTCCGGCGGAGATATGATATGAGTGAGTTCACCGGCGAACTCCTCGTGAAGAGAATCAATCACAAGATGTAAATATGTGAATTCTTGTTCCACTGTAGACTCATCACTATCCTCAATCTGAGTATCAAAGAGTGGATTCTCAGAAATTAAAGTGTTTTCAGATTCGAATTCAAATAGAGGATTAGTGAGAGTTGTTTTGAACGCTTCAGGAACAAAGTGATCTACATTCTCTATTGGACTGTTGGGATAAGAAGTGAGTGAACGGTCATTATAAAGGAGACTTTCAATTTCTCCTAGGTCGGCTTCGAAATCAAAGAGATCATCATCACTTTCCGATGAAAGTGGATTGATGTGAGTGAGTTCATCGGTGAACTCCTCAAGAAGAGGATCAGACTATGGGAGTGATGCCTCAACATACTTGATGTTTCCATAAGAAGCACAATCGCCGCTAAAATGGGAGAAAGTTTCAAAATGATCTAGAGAATACTCAAGAGGGGGAAGAGAATCACACATATGATCAGAAGTTCCCTGTGACTCTCTCGGGATTGGGACAAGGTTCTCAACACTAGACTTTATGAATTCGTCCGATTCCTTTTCGGGAACAGTGTCAAGATGCTCATCCCCCATGTTCAGAGAGTGAGTGGGAATTTCGGGTGTGATAACAACAGACTGAGGGAGTTGAGAAGGACTAGCATACATATGTTTTACATTTTCCATTTGTTCTTACGCTAGTAATTCCATCATAGTCTTTTCTCCCTGATTTTTCATGGAAGGAATTTCAACTGATGAACTTGATGAACCCGTACAAAATTGACGAATATCAAGGGTAACTTCATCATCATCTTCATCGAGAAGAGCAGCATGCGAGAAATATAGCACGTGTTTTAGCTGCTTGTTCTTCGACAAGTAATTCCTCCATGCTCTTTTCGTTTCTAGCATCTCGTTCTTTTGCAAGTAATTCTGCCATAGATTCCTCACGAGAGTTTTGAAACGACATAGCCGACTCCTCCTTAAGTTCTTTTAATAACTCCGGACTCTTCAAGAGAAGGTGCATGTCAGTAGTTTCATGAGGAGCTGCTTGAATCATTTGGTACTGTGGAGGTTGGTCTTGAAATGATGTGTCAAAATTGTCACAAGGAAATGTATTCCCCGTTTGACAATCCGAGCCGACGTGTGGACCTCCACAGTACTCACAACAAAATGATTGTTGTGGCTGGACATGTGAATAATATGGAATTTGGTAATTTCCAAAGTCTGAGTGTTACCGAAAATGTTCATAGACAAACGTGTTTCCGGATTGACACTCAAATCCTTGGTGAGGACCTCCACAAAACTCATACAGATATATCAATATCTCATGATGTGGTGGTTGGTAGAATGAATCAGATGTGTCATGGTAAGGATAGGGAGCTTGGTTATAGACAGACCCATCTCCTGATTCTACCATGCTACTGTGCCGGGACAATTCCCACCATTATGAGGACCACCACACCATTGGCAACCAAAATGGTGTGGATACGACATAGGAAAGAATCAAAGGTTTACAGAGGGGTTGGGATGAAGAATCAAAGATGTGAGAGGGTAAAGATGGATATTTTTGGATTTTTGGATAAACATTTTGTAAATATAAGAAAGAAAATCTTTTTAGGTTTTTGTGTTCGTTGAAAAACTGATTTTAAAATGTTTTCGGGAACCGTTTTGTTTTTATATGATAATAATAAGAAAATATGAACAAGGATGGTAAATATACAATGGATGTATATTCAATAACACTGATGCTTCAAATTCGTAGTACGCAACACACCTCCCCGGCAGCGGCGCCAAAATTTGATTCGCTCCAAACGGTCTATCTTTTATTAGTCAACCACTTCTGAATGGTCAACCATAAAAGTCAAACAGCTCAGAATAGAATGCAATAAAGTCCAGAGGAGTTTAGTGTTTCCCCGGGTCGTTAAGTCCCAACGAGATGTGAAAACTATAATACAACGAATCTGTGATCGGGTGAATATTGAACAGGAAAAGGTTATGATTGATTTTACACTAAGGAAATTAAATCTAATAAAGACTTTGAAGTCATTTTAATTCTATATTTAAAATCGTTTAACGTTTAAAACCTAAAGCGCGTATGTTTAAATTAAAAACTACGTAACGTACGAAATAAAACGTAAAAATAAAGAAGTATGTTAGGAACATGTTTTATTATCAAGTGTAGGTCATTTCATTTGTAATAGGTCGTTAATAATTATGGTTTATAAATGTTTGTAATTAGTTTCTCAGCTCATGTAGTAAGCCCATGAGCTGTGATAGAAGGTTCTTCTAGAACCAAGGGGAAACTCCCCTACTTATGTAAACACTATAAATACCCCTTCCCTAGAAGGGAGAGGGTTGTTGGTTCTAATTACAATTATCATTTTCACTAATCATTCATTAGTTCCTTCCACTTTCTCTCTATATAACTTTCTCTCTCTAGAAATACATATTGTTGTGATAATATGGTAACCTAACAAGTGGTATCAAGAGCCAAGGGATAGTTTAGGTTGATTAGATTTAATAGAAATTGTACTTAAAACGTGTTTTAGATTGAAATTTATGGACTTTTTGGTGAATACGTGTTTCGCAAGTTTCGCACATTTTTTATGACTTTCTGCGAGTTTGGCGAGTTAGCCATGAATTTCTGCGAGTTTCTCATGAGTGTCTGCGAGTTTCTCCTTGAAGTTTAGCGAGTTTCTGTCTGAATTTCTGCGAGTTTGCAGAGTTGGCGAGTTTCTGTCTGAATTTCTGCGAGTTTGCAGAGTTAGCGAGTTTCAATTTCTGCGAGTTTGCAGAGTTGGCGAGTTTCTGTCTGAATTTCTGCGAGTTTGCAGATTGGCGAGTTTAAATGCTGAACCTGCGAGTTTGCAGTTTGGCGAGTTTCTTCCTGCGAGTTTGAAGTTATGCGAGTTTCTTGTCTGCGAGTTTCTTGCTAGCACGTTTGGATTTCTGCAACTTTGTTTTTCTTCTACTCATCTACTTAAGTCTAAACAACCTCAACTTTGAATTATCCTTAACGATTAACATCACTTCACAAATATGTCTCAACCACCATCATCCAACTATTTTCCTTACACTCATAATCAACCACAACAACAACAACTAAGTCCACAACATCAACAATGGAATCAACAACAAGCAATTTATCAACAACAATTTAATCAACAATATACTCCAAACCATCCTCAACAAGGACCACAACGAACGTCAATGGTTCCACAAATCCCTCAACAACAAACTTGGTTCTCTCAAATGTGCGAAGCTGTTACAAGTCAACAATCGATTCATGAAGCTGGTTCGGATACTCGTCCTCCAATGCTTACACCAGGAAATTATGTGCAATGGTCAAGTCGATTTCTAAGGTATATGGAACTTAAGAAACCTCATGGTAAGTATCTAAAGAAGGTGATATTAGAAGGACCGTTTCAAATGCCAACTGAAACTGTTCCCGGCGATCCTACAAATTGTTCCACGAGACCCGATACTAGCACAATTGTTCCACTTAGTCGTTTAACACCAGAACAACTACTTCATCTTGAAGTCGATGAGCTTGCTATGCAACAAATACTTCTTGGAATTCCTAATCCGATTTACAAAAGTATTGATGCACGATAACTCAAAAGCTATGTGGGAACAAATTCATCTTTTAATGGAAGGCACTGAGCTGAATAAGATCGACATGGAGTCTAAGTTATATCACATCTTTGATGTGTTTACCATTGAGCCCGGGGAATCACTTGAATCATATTATCATCGTTTCACAAATGTGGTCAATGATTTGCATCGACATAAGATTGATCTTCCAACAATTGTTATTAACACCAAGTTTCTGAACTCATTAGGACCGGATTGGCATAAGTATGTTACGTTTGTTCGACAAGTCAAGGATCTTCATGAAGTCAAGCATGGATTATTGTATGATTATCTGAAACATCATCAATATGAAGTTATCAAAGATAAAGAAGCTCGTGGCACACATGGTTTCCCTACACCACCCATTGCCGATCGATTGCTCTCATGGCACACGGTTATCCAACTCCTTACCCAAAGTCAAATCATGCTTTCGATCAACAACAACGTCACTTTAGTTATGCTCCACCTACACCTTCTCATCAACTCACACCCACAGGTGATTCTAACAATGCATACTCTGCTCAACTCAATGATGATCAAGTTGATGCCTTTGAAGCATTAAATCATGGAATGGCCTTTATTGCTAAAGCCTTCTCCAAGTTCTCTACTCAGCCAAACAATCGTCTTCGTTCATCATCAAATCCCAAAAGTCATGTTGTTATACAAGGTGGCAAAGTTGAGGTTCAAAACGTAACTAGTGGTCGTCCGTATGATTACAAGTGGGTATTCCGTAATTCGGAAATGGTCAAACATCAGTAGGGGGATCGGGTAATACTTTCAAGAGAAATGTTCAAGTTGTGGAAACAGGGATTCACCGGGATCTACTATTCGCTGCTATAATTGCAAAAAACATCTTGCTAATGCTTGTCCCGAACCACGAACAAGAGGAGGAGATTACTATAAGCAAGTCATGCTGATGGCATACAAGGATGAAGCGGAGGAGAACTTCGGTGAAACTTCGGCAAGGTTTTATGGCGATACTCTCGATGATGAATATGAAGATTTGGAAGCAAATACTGCAGTTATTTTGATGGCAAATATGCAAGAACATCACATCAGTCAAACAGAGAATGGACCGGTCTATGACACGGACGGTCTATCTCGTGTACCGACACGATATATGTCTCATAAATGCAATTGTGTGCTCATTCGCATCGATGAGCAACAATCGTTCAACATGAATCATTATTCAATCATAATGAAGTTGATCAAATTAACCCCGTGGTTACATTTGATGACTTAAGTGATGATGAAAATAATGAGCATATTGAGCGAGTGAAGCAATTCATGGTCCGATTCGAGAATATCGACTTCATTACTTCGCCATTTCAAGCTCAAACGCAAAATGTAATGAAATAAACCATAACCTTAGGGCTGAGATTACCTCCTTGATTGCTGAACTTGAGAGTTGTCGAAAACGAATAAATGATTTTGAAACAAAAACCACCCGAGAAACAAGTTTTGAAGTGGCCTTTTAAAAATCTTACGTTAACGAACAAAATCTTCAACATCAAATGCATGAAATTGTTGCGACAAATAACGAAAAGATTTCTAAAATTGAACAAGAAAAGTCTGAACTTCGAAAAAACATCGACAATCTTCAAACGGAACTTTCAAATACTAAAAAGATTTTTCAACAAGTCGGTCAAATTTTTCTGAATTCAAGAAGAAATCTAAGAAGCGCATTGATGATCAAATCGAGGAAATTCTTCGATTGGAAAGACGGTTAAAAGATTTTGGCACTGTTGTATATAAGATTGGCCACTCAGTTAAACAGATTGAAATGTCAACTTTACTTCCGAGTCCCGATGACTCAAACGTTTTGCTCTTGGGTATAATCACCCACGTTTTCTTCACACAGCTCTCAAGGAAATGCCCAAATTGTATAGTGCTCAATGTCTTTTAGATCCAAGCATGCAACTTGTTGTATTTGATTGTGAGGAACAATGGGCACAAGATGATCGAAGTCGCTTAAACATGCGACAAAATGGAATTTTACCATATGATTACACAAGAGAAAATGCTTCTTACAAACTGAATGTCATTTCAACACCAACGATATAATCTTTCAAAAACTGAGGCATCTTATGTAGAAGGTCCCGTTCACAGTGTTGCACAACTAAATGGTCCTTTACCGTCCTCTTGCAAAAGCAACTCATTGCCAAAAACTCCTAAATCTTGTTTAGTATTACGATACTTTCAAACGCGTTTATGGAAGATATTTCAATTTTAGAAACGGCAATTGAGAAAAATTCTGAGTTAAAAGCATCTAATTTTCAATCTGCTTATGCAAGAGAGCAAAGACAAATGTTTCAAACCCAAATCTCACCTCATGTCGCACATCTGCGTCTGTGTGCAACACACTGGGAAAGGGAACTTCAACAAGAGGTGACTTCAATGATTGAAGCTTTTAACACACTTGAAAACTCGTTTTCACAAGAACAATGCAAAAACCAAGATCTTCAAAATGCCCTTGATCGATTGTTAGAAGATGCTCTTTACGCTAATATTGCTTCGTGGTTATATATTGTGAATTTGCTTCGTGAATGAAAATGTGTTAACTGCTGAGAATCTCAATGTGGTTCAAACGTTGGAAATGGACAATCAGATGTTAAGGCATGAAATTGAGAAATTAAAAGAGGAAAATGAAAAACTGTTTTCACAAAATGATGATGTCAAATCTAAACTTTCAATGGAGATTTCTGAACTTAAACGAAGACTTCAATGGTGTCAGTCTAAGACAATTGAATCTGAACTTGCTTTGCAAAATCACATGGAAAAGGTGTCTTTGGATCAGTCGCGAATTTCAAAAGTCGAATTTCTTGATGATGAAAATGCATCGTTAAAATGTCAAATTTTCAAATATGAACAAGAGATTGCACAAGTCAAACAGGAATATAAAAGCCATTTTTGATTCTCTTAAAACTGCTTGTTCACGAAGCTTCAAAAGAACTTGATCACCATGTTGAATACACTCGACAAATGTTGGGTGAACAAGGAAGATTAAATTCCATAATTCAGGATCAAAAACACATCATCATTGAGCTTAAAGAAAAGCTAGCTAAACAAGAATCTAGCAAGTCTAGTAACACAAAAGTGATTGCTCCTGGTATATATATAATTGATAAACCTCAGGGAACTAATTTGCTTTCTTCCACTTCTACAGAATAGTTAAGTCTACTAATGTTAGAAGACCCGAGCATAAGAGACACCAAGAAAATACTAGGATCTCGCAACATAGGAAGAGCACTCGTCCGACATCGGAAGTAGAAGTTCATCTTAGGAAATCGAATAAAAATCATGTTGCATCTGCTTTAGATTCAAATTTGGCAACTTGTAATTCTAATGTCGATTAACGAATGATAGGTCTGTAACGCGTTTCAAACGCGTTAATGCTTCCGTGTGTTTTGTCGTAAAAATATGATGTCTGGTAATCATGATAAATGTGTTGCAAAATCTCTGTTAGCTCGTTCTAAGAAATCTATAATTGGCTCTCCTTCTAGGTCCTCACTAGTTGCAAAATCGAATTTAGGGAAGGTGCACAATGTAGTTTTTGAGAAATTTGTAGACACACCCATTGCTGCAAAAACATCTCCTAAGCAAATGTACTCACCTAGTGACTTCACTAAGACCAAAGCGAAACATAATTGGTTATGGCAACAATGGTTGCAGCGTACCTCAAGTTTTAAATGGATTCCTAAATGTGCAAATGTGTGTAACACTAACATAATGGAACCCACTAACTCTTTGGGTTCCACTGCTTCTATCATACCACCCTCGTTGTCTTCGTGTGTTACAGGTGATTCAACTCGTTCTGTGGATTGTTGATAGCGGATCTACCCGACATATGACAGGAAATCTAAAGCTGTTAGTAAACTTTGTTTCAAAGTTCATCGATCTTGTCGATTCGGGAATGATCATTTTGTTGCAATAATGGGATATGGAGATTATGTCAATGGAAACATCGAGATCAGTCGGGTTTATTATGTTGAAGGTCTTGGACACAATCTTTTCTCTGTTGGACAATTTTGTGATGATGATTTGGAAGTTGCGTTTCGCTCCAAAACATGTTACGTACGTGACTTGGAAGGACATGATTTACTCACCGGCAATCGGAGCACAAATCTTTATACGATTCCTATGTTCGATATGATTGCATCTTCACCGATTTGTCTTCTCTCCAAAGCAACTTCGACTAAATCATGGTTATGGCACAAAAGGCTTTCTCATTTAAACTTCAAAACCATGACTGAACTCGCTCGTCATAAGTTAGTTGATGGTCTTCCAAGGTTCCGATACACCAAAGATCATTTATGTTCGGCTTGTGAACAAGGCAAGAGCAAGAGATCTAACTTTCCTCAAAACCCAACCAAGTTCTCAACATGGTCTTAACTTACTTCATATGGATTTATGTGGCCCTATGCGTGTACAAAGTGTGAATGGAAAACGTTACATTCTGGTTATTGTTGATGATTATTCACGATGGACTTGGGTCTATTTTCTCCGCACTAAAGATCAAGCTCCAACAATGATTATCACCTTTCTCACAAAGATTCAGTTCAACTCCGAAACACTGTCCGCATTATAAGAACAGACAATGGATCTGAATTCAAAAATCAAACACTTCGTGCTTATTTTGAGAAAGTTGGAATCACACATCAAACCTCAATTGTCCGTACTCCTGAACAAAATGGTGTTGTTGAAAGACGCAACTGAACGTTAGTGGAGGCTTTCGAACGATGTTGATTTTCTCACAATTACCGGATTTCTTGTGGTGAAGGCCTCAACGCATGCTTTACTCAAAATCGTTCCATCATTCATACACGTCATAATAAAACTCCATATGAGATTGTTCACAACCGCAAACCGGATATCGATATTTTCATGTTTTCGGTGCACTACGTGCTATCCAAAAATGATCGTGATGATATTGGTAAACTTCGCCAAAAGTCGACATTGGAGTGTTCATTGGTTATTGTGAAAATTCGAAAGGATTTAAAATTTGGAATCGTCGAACTCGACAAATGATGGAAACCGTTCATGTCAACTTTGATGAGCTTACGTAAATGGCTTCGAAAGCAAAACCGCTTAGGACCTGCATCCAACCGTCTTAACTTTCCTTCTTCATCAGCTGTTCCACCCATGGAATTCACTCGTCAACAATTGGAAACATTGTTTGCTCCTCTGTTTGATGAGATTTCGAAAGTAGTGCTCCGTGATGTATCGACAGCTTTCCGCACACCGATCATATTCCAATACCCGATACACCTGCTCCAACAACAACAATCTGTTGCACCGGATGCACCACGCATGATTCTCAATCAACGAAGAACACATTGCATCCAACACACGACCGTGATGAATCACAAAATCAAGAAGTACCGTACTCGCAGATTATGACGGAAATGCTTTCTTCAATCCATTTGCTCCGGCTCCAACCATTCCGGACATTGGCGAGTCGTCTTCACGCAATTTGGAACCGTCTAATATGCATGCAACATTCAATCACCACCCTTCGACACATAAATGGACGAAAGATCATCCCTTAGTAAATGTGATTGGCGATCCTTCTAACCCAGTTATGACGAGACAACGACTTCATACCGATCTCAAACTTGTGTTTATGCACTCACTGTTTGTCATGATGAACCACGAAACATCAAAGAAGCTATGACATATGACAATTGGATTGAATCAATGCAAGAAGAGTTGAATCAGTTCAAACATCTCGAAGTCTGGGAACTTGTTCCAAGACCAGATGGGATTTATGTCATTGGACTCAAGTGGATCCGGAAAAACAAACCGATGATCTTTGAAGGCAATGTTATTAACAACAAATCTCGTCTTGTGGCTAAAGGGTATTCTCAAGAAGAAGGAATCGATTATGAAGAATCGTTTGCACCGGTGGCTCGACTTGAAGCTGTGACGGATATTTACGGCATATGCCGCACACAAGAATATCACGGTTTATCGGATGGATGTAAAACGGCGTTTCGAATGGTCAACTCCGTGAAAAAGTTTATGTGGGTCAACCGGACGGGTTCGTTGATTCAGATCATCCTAACTACGTGTACAAGCTCAAAAAGGCTCTTTATGGTCTTAAACAAGCTCCACGGGCCCGGTACGACAAAGCTGTCAAAATTTCTTTTTGCTAATCAGTTTACCAAAGGAACTGTTGATCCAACATTTTTCATTCAACGTCACGGGAGGATATTTTGATTGTTCAAATTTATGTTGATGATATCATTTTTGGTTCAACACATAAAAAGTATTCAAACGCTTTTGCAAAATTAATGAAACAAAATTTTGAAATGTCCATGATGGGTGAACTAAAGTTCTTCTTAGGACTTGAGTTCATCAATCTCCCCGTGGCATATTTCTAAATCACCCAAATATGCTCTTGAAATCTTGAAGAAACATGGAATGACCAATTGTGATACTTATAACACACCTATGTCTGCAACCTCACCAAAGCTGGATGCCGATTTACATGGGAAAATTATTGACCCTACAAAATACCGAAGTATTATTGGGTCTCTCATGTATCTAACGACAGCCAGACTGACATTGTATTTGCTTTGTATATCTTTGCTCCGTTATCAGTCCAAGACCAAGCCAAAGACACCTCAATGAGGATAAAAGAATCCTTCGCTACGTAAAGGGAACCATTCACTTGGGAATCTGGTATCCGAAGGATTCCGGTTTTGCACTAATAGCTTTTTCGATGCGATCACGCGGGTGTTTAGATACACGCAAAAGTACATCGGTGGTGTTCAATTTCTGGAGATAAACCGTGTCTTGGCGTCAAAGAAACAAGGCTGTACATCTATGTCATCAACGAAGCGAATACGTTGCCATGTCGCATCGTGCTCGGATAATTTGGATGAGATCAAACCGATGGACTACGGTTTTGTATTCGACAAGATTCCATGTCTTGTGACTCCAAGAGTGCCATTGCAATCTCCCCGCAACACGGTTCAAGATTCCAAGTCAAAGCATATCGCTCTCCGATATCATTTCATCAAAGAGCATGTTGAACAGGGTACAATTGAACTATACTTTGTGGGTACTCAATACCAATTGGCGGATCTGTTCACCAAAGCCTTGCCACCGGCAAGGTTTACTTGAGCTTGTCCATCAAATTGGTATGCGGTGTTTGACTCGTAAGATCCGGAAAATTTAATCAACCGTTCTTAAAACGTCAAACACCAAAAACATTTCTTTGTAAATACATATTTCAAAATCAAAATACAACAATATAAAATCTATACAAAACCCAAAAGATTTTTCTTTATCATTTTCACTAAAAAAAACGTTTTTAATACTCTAGGGACTAAAAGTGTCATTTTATCATTCCACTCCCTTTAAAACCTTAGTTTTTATTCTCATTTTCTCAAATTCACAAACACCAAACAAACACCTACTGCTGCATAATTTCTTTTTGGTCCCATTCGATCCATATCAATATTTTTCTTTTTTATTCCAAATCACTTGTAAGTCTCTATTACTAATTGTTGTGATTAAGTTTGTTAGACATAGGATTTTTAATCATGATTATAATACGGTCATAAGTCATGATCGTCATAGCCTTATTCATCACGATTTTTTTTGATCATAGTTATTAATCACGAATCTGTGGAAATATTGATGAAGAATCGTTTACCTATGGTCTGTACTTGATTGGATAGTCTTTGATTGTTTTTTCTGCGATTATGCCTATGTTCGTTAGATGAATAATTGCAAGTTAGTCATAACATAGATGAATATTTGTGAGTTTCCTATACTCTTATGATTTTTTGCAAGTTTAGGGTTTGATTTGTATGAATTTTGGCGAGTTTGCACCGGTTTGATGCATATCTGCGAGTTTCTACATCTCTTGAGTGTTTGTATTGCTATTTGAATAATGGCGAGTTTGCCAACAAGTATGGATTTTTGTGAGTACTAAAACTGGCGAGTTTATCATGTTTTATGAATGTTGGCGAGTTTGCTAATTTTGTCAAGTTATGAATTTTTTCGCGAGTTTGAATATGTTATGAATGTTGGCGAGTTTGTCAAAAATATTCTGGCGAGTTTGCCATGGCTTAATGAATTTTGGCGAGTTTCTCCTTTGCTTTAGATTTGGCGAGTTTGTCAAAATATTTTGGCGAGTTTGCTATGGCTTAATGAATTTTGCGAAGTTTCTCTTAGTTTAGAGTTTGGCAAATTTGTCTTCAACACAATAACTTTGGCGAAGTTTCAATAAGGTTGAGATTTCTTGCGAGTTTGTTTAGATCTATAGAGTGGCGAGTTTGAATATTAGCAACGTTGTTTGTTTGGCGAGTTTCTATTAGTTCTGTGTTTGGCGAGTTTGTCCTCCACACAATAACTTGGCGAGTTTCTCTCAGCTTTAGATTTTGGCGAGTTTGTGTTGCTTGCGAGTTTCTTGTTGTGTGATTGAATAATGGTGAGTTTCTACCTGCCCTATGATTATTTGCAAGTTTGTCATTGGTTCAAGGTTTAAGGACATGTTGTGCGTTTAAGGTTTAATAATAGAGTTTAATGAGCATTTAGGATTCCCTTAATAAATTTTGGCGAGTTTGTATACTTGTTATTCTTCAAAAATTTGATGTTCCTAGTGTATTTCAAGTGAGTCTTAGCAAGTATGACTTAGTTAATTTTGAGAATTTCAATCATAAATGATTTTGTGTGTTTGCATTGTTTGTATGTTAGGATCATATGAGTTATCTCTCTAACATGTCATTACCAATTCTTGGATATCTTGGTAAATGCTTTGTTTCAGGTCTAAACATGTCTCAAGGATCTCTCACAAAGAAAGACATGTATCCCATTGACGATGAACGCAATATTGCGCTTTCAAACTCTCGTATTGATTTCAAACAACTTCTATGCCATCCCACGTGTCAGATTATAGTGGAAATTCTTAAGAAGCACTTCATAGGCATCTTCTCGACTTTATCCGCAAGTGTCCCTGCGATCTACTGCATCAATTCGGCATTCACTCAAGATAAGTAACGATTCCACCATCATGGCGGTCAGTTATTGACAGAACTCCATTAGAATTTGATGTTAGCATTCTTCGTCATGTTCTTCATCTTCCTCTTGAAGAAACAAAGACCAACACTTCATTCACACCATCTCCATCGTTTTCACAAATTGCATTATCTCTTCATAAAATGGGTTATGATGAGTCTTCTCAACCATTGTCCAACCCGATTCGATGTAAACGGAAATTCATTCCCCAACCATGGTTATCATTGTTTACCATACTCACTCATTGTGTTACGGGAAAAGCTACAGGCCATGAACACCCTCGCTTGGAACTACTTCAAATCTTACGGGGTATCATTAATACACAACACCTTGATTATGCACTAATCGAATGATATGATATATCAAGAACGGCAGTTTACCAATAAGAAAGGGTATAAAATTCCATTTGCTCGTTACACCAAGCTTCTTATTGAATACTTCATGCAAGTAGATCCAAGCATCGACAAACGAATAGCAAGTGCCGATCAAGGTATCATACTCCTCATATGGATCATGTGCTTAAAACTGTTAAAGTTCAAAGCACTAGCACAACAAACAAAGGCTTAAGAATTCCTGATCGTCTCTTTAATGATGGCATCAAGTCGACTACCGCTACGGGGACTATGATCAAGCGAAAAAGCAGAACAGTTGGCATTATCTCTAAAGGTAGAAGAAGGAAATCCACTGCAAAACACAAGCAAACCTCACTGATTGATGAAGATTTGTCCAAATCGAACATGTTCTTTGAAGAAGAACAAGTCCATCATCACGACGAAGATGCTAACCCTACAGAAACTCAAAGAATTCTCAAAGTGAAACAAGAAAAGTGCAAGACAACGTGGTACAACCATCAGTAGTCAAACTCTACTACTTCAATCTCCTCGCACTCACAAAGAAGACCAAGCAATTCTGAAGAAAACCTTGGCTATCACCAAACGCGTCATCACCAAGATATTTGAAAGGTTGCGTAAGAAGGGTGCAGGATCGGGTTCTAAGGTGATTTCAACCACTTCAACAACCCATGAATGAATCGAGAATCTTCCGAATCGGATAACTCAATTCTGCGACACTCTTCATCCAAAGATGAATCGATCAATTCATTCGTTCGATAATGAAGAATCTGTCAACAATGATGAATCGAGAATGATGATTTTGATGATGTTTTCGATAAACCACATTTGCAAGGTGCGCTCATAACCAACAATCACCAACCACCTCCAAAGATCCTCGGATCAACCAAAGGCGAATGTTCCTTCCAAAACCACCTTTAAGATCGGGCTCCTTCTCGACAAACATCCAAGCAACCGAAAGATAAATTTCAAGACATTCAAGCACAGCTCACTTCTCTCAAACCCAAGTTCGCACACAACAAAAGCAACTTCAAGAACAACATCAACAGATTGAAGTTTCCATTACGAGGCAGATTGAGGAAATCCTTAAGCAGTGTTCTTCCTACAGAGGTCAAGAGTTGCATTAATGAAGTTCTACCATCGCCTTACGCATATGTTAAAACAAGCTTCAAGGTGCGGTAGCCACTCATCTTCAAACACACCCGATAACCCTTGAAACAAAACCTTCACGTTGCACGTCGTTGATCTCAAAAGTCAACTTCTGGAGAAGATAATTGATGATGATGAAGAAGTGGAACTTCGAGAACGCTCTACTCAAATCCATGAAGAGGGCTGATAAGAAAAGTGCATCTGCATCGTGCAAAGATATCCCGCCTCGTAAACGCAGAACCGATGATAAAGATGATGAGTCACGTCCCACGCGACAAACGCGTTCCAAATTCATCGACCGTCATCTTCAGTTTTTCAAACCACTTCTCATGATATTTCACCTAAAGATGAAATTCAACCACAATCTTCCAATCAACCTCCACAACAGACTGTCTCTCAAGTCATATCCCACCCACCATTCAACATGCAACAAGATGATGCACCGAATGGATTGACTCTTCCACGACTCGGTTTGACCGGTTTGAAGATATGGTTGATGCTCATCCGTAAGATGATCTTCCTAATTAAGCTTCGATTGTGGGTTTCACAAAGAATTTGAAAAAGATCATGAAGGTGCGAGAACTTCAATTGTCTCACATTGCCACTATTCGCCGGCGTGGTTTACACAATTTAAGAATTCCACCACTTCAAGGCTTCAATTTGAATACAATCTTGAGGAAGTTGCACGAGCAATGTCGGAGAACATTACTTGGGATGTTTATTTGCCCTCCGTGCTTCCAAAACATTCAAGTTTCATGACTATTCTCAACCTTTACCACTCATGGGTCATACTCACAATCTCAAGGTACCCACACCTTATTTTTTAATCATGATCTAGAATATCTAATGTATGGAAACACGATCGAGAAACGGTATGCAACATCATTGTCTAAGTTTCATGTTGCGGTTTACACTCAAGAGGGAATGGAGGAAGAAGTTGCTGACTTGTTTAGTTCTTCGGTTGTTAATTATAATGATGAGGAAGAACTTGGCATCTTCCATCGCCTAATATGCGTAAATGATTTTACAAATGGCGGCTCACATTCACCTCCAAACACAAAGTGTGTTATAACCACCGGATCTTGTCCATTAAAAGTGCAGAGATTATGGATAAATACGGGTACAAATTTTTAACTAACATCAAGGTTAGCGGTGACGACAACGAGTACACTTTCAGCGAAGTTTACTACGTGTTTCAACCTCAACGATATCGAAGATATGTATCTTCTCAAAGTTCAAGGAAAACTTGAGCATCTTCCCGGAAGCTTACAATATGATATCTTCAACTCAATCCTCATTTTTATCCATGCAGCTTGTCATTAAGTCAAGAGTTGAAGATCTTCATCTTGGTGTTGAAAGTTATCGAAACGTCTGAATCTTACCAAACCTCGATCTCCAACCACCCGGCATTTATGACCCGGCAACCGTATACATTTACTACAACACCATTTGGATTACACTTCATCCGGAACAACATCGTCAAATTCATGAGATATGAAGAAATCCACAAGTTCAGTGATGATACGTTGACACATGTAAAGGTTGAGCTTGTCAACATTCTTGAAGATCTGAATGCGGCGTAAAACAACGCTTGGTTGCGGAACATGACATGGAAGAGAAGCGATGTTAAGCAAGTTGAAAAGTTTGTCAAGAAAATTGATTCACGACTCAAGTTCCGAGTTGAGACGACTTGAAGGCTATGTTGGAGGAAGAGCAAGGGTTCGAATATCTTGACGTTTAGGCGACTGAATGAAGTATCTTTGCAGTTAGTTAGTTTTTGGAACATTCGGAACATTTAAACATCATGCGTAATAACTCTAACTCTTTACTTTCATTAGTATGCTTATCTTAATTGATTATGTTTTTCAGTTAAACCTTGAGCTCGAATTTTTTTCACAAGCACAACAAATCTGATAATATGTTTTTACAACCTGTAATAAACTGTTTCAAATTCGACTCAAGAAGGCTATCTCTTGAATATGCTTCCATATTTGAGGGGGAGTACTTTTGTTCAACGAAAACAAAATCGATTCCACCTAAAGGACCCGTGGTACGCTTTGGCCTCAATCCAAATTAAAGGAGCGAAAGCTTCTTAACCGCTTTAAAACAAAATCTTTGTTAAAAATCAAATGTTCTTGAAATCCGTTTCTTCCCAAAGGAATTTCAAACACCTCAAAAAGCATATTTTAATCAACATGTTTTCAAAAACAACATTCATATGCTATTTTTGAGGGGGAGAAATGTGATTAAAATTGTTGATCGGGAAGTTATGGAATCTCATAGCGTGCTTCGACTTGATATCACCAATGAATTAACGATCTTTGAATGTCAGAAATCGAAAAGATTTGTCTTCCAAGACTTATCTTAGTAGAATGTACCAATCCGAGACACTCTTGATTGACATGAACTTTGGCAGGTCTAACCTCCTTTTCAAGGAGAGTTTACATCTTCAAGGTAGTTATTAGAGCTAGTTGTCACCTAAAAGCGGATAATGGAACTCTTTAACTATACAACGTAACAGTGTCTCGCGGGGAATTGTCTATCAAGAGTCGATCAATTCAAAAGTGCGAACTCTTCCCTCTGCGTGCAGATTTCACCAAAACTCATAAGCACATGTGGAGGGGGAGTATTTCTGAAAAAACCAAAAAACTCTCAAGGTGTTACCAAAACATGTTTTTCATTATAAACATCTTGAGAGATTTTTTCAAGAAAAGTTTTTTTTTTGTGGCAACATAGGATAGTCATGGAGTTAAAAGGTGACTAAGTTTTGGAATAAACGTCCTATGATCCGCCAGAGCCGGAGGGATCTACCCAAGGACATCACAAATAGTTAGTATCTAGAAGTCCTTAGGTATGATTTAAAAAGGAGAAAATGAGAATTGGAGAAAGAAGGAGTTGAAGAATTAAAAAGAAAAGTTAAAGAAAAGGGTGAAAAGAAATAACCCTCCAAATTATTCAACATAGAGGCGGACACGGGTTCAATTCATATTCTACTGGTTGTCACAAGATGACACCGGTATTGAAGACAAAGTCGCCATGGACCCAAAGGTGGCGCAATGCACTAAACCTTCTAAGCCACTCAAGTTCTCTCAAAAGAGCTTGTTTCATTCTCACAGGGAACCCTACGTAATCTATCGACTCTCTCTTAGAGATTGTTGGTATTGAAGAAGGAGACCCTCTCCCTAGTCTCTGCTTAGGAAATCAAAGCGCACTAATAGAGTCTAGAGCCATGAGATTTATCAAAAGATCTCTTAGGAACACTTAAATATTTCATCACTTGTTGTTCAAACAATAAGAACACAAGTGACACTTTTCCAGAGTCCTACGCAGATCTTAGCAATGCCGTAACATTTATGAGGGATTCACAATTGTGATCCTCGGTGATTGAATGGAAATTCTGCCGGGTCAACATCAAACGCTCGACAGCAGGTCACTTCCGGTAACTCCTTGTGGGTTACGCTTAGTGTGTCTCAAAGCGGTCTGATCGTGGGGTGATGCTTCGGTATACCTCAACTCAACTGAGCTGTAGGTGTATTTCGGTACATCGCGTTATCTCACTTGTGGGACTCCGAGAACGACCTTTGTGAGAATTAGAGATGTGTTTTCACACTATGATGTTAACACACTCGAAGTTCAAACTTGTAAGTATTTGGATTATTTCTAACCCATGTTTTATGTTTTCTTCTTATGGATGCTCACGGTGGAAAAGATCGTGCAGACACTTCACATGCTCATACCAACATAAAGGCAAAGAAAATTTCAGAAAGATTCTACATCAAAGTCAAAGAATCTGCAAAGTTATGAGATAAAGATCAAAGTTAAAGAATGAGAGCTTCAAATATATGAATCACAAACTTCATTAGAAGTATGAGCATGCCGGAAATGACTTTCATCACTAACAACAAAGATGTTGATAAAAGGCAGATTTCACAACCGATCACAACAACAAGAACAAAGAACAAAGATTCAAAGAATCAAAGACGTCACAAGCTATGAACGCCAAAGAAGTTCAAGACGTCAAACGACCTAAGCAAGACAACAAATGATGACCAACCCTTAGGGGAGATTGTTAGGAACATGTTTTATTATCAAGTGTAGGTCATTTCATTTGTAATAGGTCGTTAATAATTATGGTTTATAAATGTTTGTAATTAGTTTCTCAACTCATGTAGTAAGCCCATGAGTTGTGATAGAAGGTTCTTCTAGAACCAAGGGAAACTCCCCTACTTATGTAAACACTATAAATACCCCCTCCCTTGAAGGGAGAGGGTTGTTGGTTCTAATTGCAATTATCATTTTCACTAATCATTCATTAGTTCCTTCCACTTTCTTTCTCTATAACTTTCTCTCTCTAGAAATACATATTGTTGTGATAATATGGTAACCTAACAAAGTAAAATACCTACGGATATGGAAAATACATTTTTACAATCCTAATGATGCAAGAAAGTTCATGGAAAAAGAAAATTATTTTTATGACTATTTATTTAATTATTATTAATTAAAAACTATTTTTAACTATTTAAAAATACATTAAAATACAAGAAAATAGAAAATTAACCTAAAAAATGAAATTATAAATTGGAAAAATCTAAAATATTATAAAACTAATTTTAAAACTGAAAATATATTTTTTAGACTTTTTAAATATTTATTATTAATTAAAAATGATTTAAAAATACTTAAAAACTAATATTAAATAAGAAAAGGACTAAATGAGCTAGGAAAAATCTGAAAATTTTATGGAAAATCTAAAATATTATACTAAGCCTGGGAAAAATATAAAAAGTAAGATAAGCCCACTAATAAGGTGAATTGGGCAAATAAGCAGTTTAAATAAGCACTTGAAATAAGCAATAAGCTATCCAAACTACTACTGACCTAAATCTAACCTAAAATGAGCTAATGCAACTGATTGGGACCTAAAAGCACAAACTACGAGAAAAAGCTCGAGACCAAATTTCCAAGTCTCAACAGCCAAATGGCCCTTATAGCCCTACTTTAAGCACTATATTAAGCTATCTAGAAAAATCACAAAAATAAGCAAAAATGTCCTAGGAGTAGACAACCAACCACTGATCAATTATCCAAAGTTTCAGCTCCTATGGATGCAAGATGAGAAATTAAAATCAAAACTATAAGTGGTTTGGACATGATAATGTTTTTGAAAAGCTATAAGAAATAAGCTTTAAGCTGCTAAAGGGCTATTAGAAGCAACCACAAGATAATTTTGGATAAAACTCACTATACTAAACCTAAAGCAACTGGAATGAATCAATAAGTAAGATTAAAGCTAATTATCACTAAAACAGATTTTTAAATAACTTAAAAGCCAAAACTGACCACTTAAGGGCTACTTTAAGCTCAAATTAAGCTAGCTTAGCAAAATCATAAAAATAAACTAAAAATACCCGGATAACAACCACCAACCAAAGTGCTATAATCCAAAATTTCAGCTAATAAGGACTAAAATTGAGTGAATTAAAAATGAAATGGAAGGCTGTTTGGCCATTTAAGGAATTTGTGTGACGATTTACTCTATGCAAAGTGGGTAAAAACTGATTTTTGACCCAAAATGGGTTGGACCAGATTTGAGACAGTTGTAATAGACCAATTGGAACTTGTTTGAACCACTTTTAACAACTAAAAAGACTAAATACTACAAATTTAATAAAATGACTCAAAAATACACTATAAGACTTGAAATTTGGAAAACTATCAAAAACTCAAGTAAACTCTATAAAACTGAAAACTTTTGCTTCAAAACTAACTTTAACACTAAATTAATGCTGATTGAATTAAGAACTTTAAAAAAAATTGATTTTTGAGCTCAAAATGAGCTTATCCCAAACACACCCTTAAAGTGGTCTTTTTGAGATTTAAAGAGCAAATGGTGGATTCAGGGCATGTAATCACAAAACTAACTCATAACAACTTAGATTATCTTGATATGAACATAAATAAGCAACATTAACAATTTAATTATGAGAATGACATTAAGCTAATTTAATGCTAAAATTGAAAATTAAGAAAACAAAGGCCAAGAACCTTAGCGCTATCTCGAAATGGGTCTAAACAGATTCAATAGTGCCCTACAAACATTCCTAGACCTATTCCAATTTCCAAGAACAAGAAATCCACCTCCTTTGACTTTTGTTGACCAGGGATGCTCTTTTGTTTGAAATGCTGTTTGATAAACTTATTCGAGCTATCAACGGCAAAATTGAGTAAGCTTATATAAGTTGTAATAAAAGCTATTTGAAGCTTGATACTTAGCAATTTTAAATTGATTTAATAACAGAAAATGTAAAACGAAAAATTTGATCAAACTTTGAATTATCACCTAAAATAAGTTACAACCATTGAGATGACTTAAATGAGTACAAGGAAGATTAAAAGTTACAATTTAAAGCTTAATTAGGACATGGAAATTAAAACTATTATGTAAGAAAATTAAAAACTAAGAACTACTTCTTGTCTCAAATCCTTTCTTCTATTTATCATCCAAAAGCTTTCTCTCACATCTCTCGATCATTTCAGCTTCTTATTTGGCCGTTGGATGAGTGGAACCCTTTTAGCCGTTGATGAGCTTTTTGGCCAAAGAGATATATGAACCGGTTCGGATAACTTGGATAGGTGAGAGAGAGCATAAATGCATCTTGTTGTGTTGTGGAGGTGGAGGGGAAAAGGAATGGAGCTGGTATGGTGCGTACGGAGGAATGGTCTTGGAGTGGAATTGCAGAGGGTGGGCGAGAATGAAAGTTTGGAGGGAACGCGTGGGGTCAATTTGAGAAATTGAGAGATTTTATTAATAAGCTGGGTTCAAAAGGGTCCGGGTTGTTTTGGCTCAAGTTCAAGAAGCTCAAGGGATTTGGTATTAATAATAAAGGACCAAAATTGCAATTCCACAAAACCAAGGGGCCAAACCGTAATTATCAATATTCATCATAGGGACCAATTATGACAAGTTTAATTTACCAAAGGACCAAAAATGTTAATTTTTCAATTTAAAAATATCCAGGGGTAAATCTGTCAATCTTTGAAACTTCAGGGACCAAAGCTGTCATTTTGCAAAACTAACTTTATAAGACTAATTTTGACAACTTGAAAATCCCTGAGGGCATTTTATGAAAAATTACATGTTTTGAATAACCAGGGACTAGATTTTTACAATTATTGAATAAAACACAGTCTAAATATTTTTTTTCTGTCTTTTTGAGACTTTTCAAAGTGTTTGGATTTGGTTTTATGTCTTGAAGGAACAAAATGATGAGTATTTAGACACTCATCAATCCCTCACACTAAACTATTGCTAGTCCCTAGCAATCTTTTGAGAAAACTTAATGGATTTGAATCTCTTTGCCAAAAGCCATTACTTCTAGAGTAGCCAATTGTTTCAGTTCAAGTAAGAACCTTGGTACAATGATAACCAAATGATTTTGAGCAAATCACCGACTTTTCAACGTTTTGATTTGTTTTACCGAAGCCGTTTGCTTCCGGACTAGCCAACTCTTAGATAATATATACTATCTTTGTGGGTCGACAATAATTATTTTAATCGCTTTTTACCACAGCCATAAACTTAATGGCTAGCCAACTGTTCACTAATTAAAGATATGGTGAGTTTAACACCATACAATTTTGGGCAAATTGTAAAGCAGCCAATCGGATTTGAGATATCTTTACCAAGCCGCTTGCTCCTGGATTAGCCAATCCTTTGTTTGTTAGACATGGCGACCGATAATCGTAATGGTAAGTGCAAAACACTTACCCAAAAAAAAAAATTGGCCAAAATGGGGAATTGGGTGGTATAATTACATGATAAAATTCGTGAGAATTCCCCTCCACACTAGAAATGAATATTGCCCTCAATATTCAAAGTACCGCTATTATGCCCAAAACATAGAACGTAAAAGGGAAATACTACGGCCATTATTTTTGTGATGATTTTTTTTTTTTATGAATTTTATATACAATGTACGGGGCAACTCCCACACTGTGGTGGTACACACGGGTGAAAACCCATGTTTAATCATGCTTTTTGATTACCGAATGCTAGCTTGACTTAACCCCCTCGTATTCAATTGTTCTTGGGGAAGCAGAGTGGAAGAACAATCTCTATCGGACTTTCATTCAAGATGTTTGTACAAACATCTGAAGTACGTGAAAGTTCCACACCGATGAGATAGAGAGACCGGCTCACAGAGATAAATGAAAATGCTCGGTCAAAGATAGTGTCTCATTCTCGGGAGAGTAGAACAGAGAAGTCACGTGATAGTGAAGAAAAGAAAGAAAATCATGATTAACTCATGAATTTCTGGATCATGAATCTCATCATTTAAGCTCATTTGATCAAGACATATTCTGGGTGTGTCATGATTAAAGTGGAAGTTATCATACCCCGCTGAGATATGATATGAATGCAAAATCCTCGTGAAGAGAATCAATCACAAGATGTAAATATGAATTTTGTTCCATCAGGTAGACTCATCACTATCCTCAATCCGAGTATCAAAGAAAGGATTCTCAGAAATTAAAGGAATTCATCGATTCAAATAGAGTATTAGTGAGAGTTGTTTTGAACGCAGTAGGTCAATGTGATCAACATTCTCTATTGGACTGCTGGGATAAGAAGTGAGTGAACGATCATTATAAAGGAGACTTTCAATTTCCTAGTCGGCTTCAAATCAAAGAGATTATCATCACTTTCCGATGAAAGTGGATTGATGTGAGTGAGTTCATCGGTGAACTCCTCAAGAAGAGGATCGACTTGGAGTGATGCCTCAACATACTTGATGTTTCCATAAGAAGCAACACCGCTAAAATCGGAGAAAGTTTTAAAATGATTCAGAATACTCAAGAGGGGAAGAGAATCACACATATGATCGAAGTTCCCTGTGACTCTCGATTGGGACAAGGTTCTCAACACTAGACTTTATGAATTGCCCCATTCTTGAACAAAGGTCAAGATGCTCATCCCCATGTTCGAGAGTGAGTGGGCATTTCTGGTGTGATAACAACAGATCGAGGAGTTGAGAAGGACTAGCATACATATGTTTTACATTTTCCATTTGTTCTTCTGCTAGTAATTCCATCATAGTCTTTTCTCCCTGATTTTTCATGGAAGGAATTTCAACCGATGAACTTGATGAACCAAGAAAAATCGATTTAATATCAAGGGTAACTTCATCATCATCTTCATCGAAGCATAAAGATTAAATATAGCACGGGTTTTAGTCGCTTGTTCTTCGACAGTAATTCTCCATGCCTTTTCGTTTTCTAGCATCTCGCTCTTTGCAAGTATCGCCATAGATTCTCACGAGTTTTGAAATCCATTACAGTCACCTCCTAAGTTCTTTTAATAACTCCCGACTCTTTAGTGAAGGTCCGTCGTAGTTTCATGAGGAGTTGCTTGAATCATTTGGTACCGTGAGGTTGGTCTTGAATGATGTGTCAAAATTGTCACAAGGAAATGTATTCCCGCTTGACAATCCGAGCCGACGTAGGATCTCCACAAGTATCACAACAAAATGATTGTTGGGTCGACATGTGAATAATATGGAATTTGGTAATTTCAAAGTCCCGAGTGTTACCGTAAACCGTTCATAGACAAACGCTGCTTTCCTGATTGACACTCAAATCCTTGGTGAGGACCTCCACAAAAACTCACACACAGATATATCAATATCTCATGATGTGGTGGTGGTAGAATGAATCAGATGTGTCATGGGGATAGGGAGCTTGGTTATGCATAACCCATCTCCCATTCTACCATGCTACCGACAATTTCACCATTATGAGGACCACCACACCATTGGCAACCAAAATGGTGTGGATACCACATGGAAAGAATCAAAGGTTTACAGAGGGGTTGGAATGAAGAATCAAAGATGTGAGAGGGTAAAGATGGATATGGATTTTGATAAACATTTGTAAATATAAGAAAGAAAATCTTTTAGGTTTTGTGTTCAAGTGAAAAAACTGATTTAAAATGTTTCGGGAACCGCTTTGTTTTTATATGATAATAATAAGAAAATATGAACAAGGATGGTAAATATACAATGGATGTATATTCAATAACACCGATGCCAAATTGTGAGAGTACGCAGCGACACCTCCCCGTAAGAATGCATACCAAAATTATTTCTCCTCCTAAACGTTTATCTTTTATTAGTCAAATACTCAATGGTCAACCATAAAAGCCAAATTTCAGAATAGAATGCAATAAAGTCGGAGGAGTTTAGTGTTTCCTCGTCGTTAAGTCCCAAACGAGATGTGAAAACCGTGAATACAAATCTAACTGCGGATCGGGTGAATATTGAACATGAAAAGGTTATGATTGATTTTACACTAAGGAAATTAAATCTAATAAAGACTTTGAAGTCATTTAATTTATATTTAAAATCGCTAACGCTTAAAACCCAAAGCGTATGTTTAAATTAAAACTACGAACGCATTTTAAATAAAACGAAAAATAAAAGAAGTAAAATACCTACGGATATGGAAAATACTTTTTTACAATCCTAATGATGCAAGAAAATTAATGGAAAAAGAAAATTATTTTTATGACTATTTATTTAATTATTATTAATTAAAAACTATTTTTAACTATTTAAAATACATAAAATACAAGAAAATAGAAAATTAACCTAAAAATGAAATTATAAATTGAAAATTCTAAAATATTATAAACCATTTTAAAACTGAAAATATATTTTTTAGACTTTTTTAAATATTTATTATTAATTAAAATGATTTAAAATACTTAAAAACTAATATTAAATAAGAAAGGACTAAATGAGCTAGGAAAACTGAAATTTTATGGAAAATCTAAATATTATACTAAGCCTGGGAAAATATAAAAGTAAGATAAGCCCACTAATAGATAAATTGGGCAACAGCAAAAATAAAGACTTGAAATAGCAATGCTATCCAAAGCTACCATGTTACTATCAGCCAAATCTAACCTAAAATGAGCTAATGCAACCGATTGGGACCTAAAAGCACAAGGTTACAGAAAAAGCTCGAGACCGATTTCAAGTCTCAACACGCCTAAATGGCCCTTATGTACCCTACTTTAGCACTATATTAAGCTATCTAGAAATCACAAAATAAGCAAAATGTCCTAGAGTAGACAACCAACCAGTGATCAATTATCCAAAGTTTCAGCTCCTATGGATGCAAGATGAGGAAATTAAAAATCAAAACTATAAGTGGATTTGGACATGATAATGTTTTGAAAAGCTATAGAAATGCTTTTAAGTTTCAAGGGCTATTGAAGCAACCACAAGATAATTTTGGATAAAACTACTATACTAAACTAAAGCAACGGAATGAATCAATAAGGCAGTAAAGATTAAAGCTAATTATCACTAAAACAGTTTCAAATAACTTAAGCCAAATTTTGGAAGCTACTTTAAGCTCAAATTAAGCTAGCTTAGCAAAATCCTAAAAATAAACTAAAAATACCCGGATAACAACCACCAACCAAAGTGCTATAATCCAAAAATTTCAAATAATAGGACTAAAATTGAGTGAATTAAAATTTAAATGGAAGCTGTTGCCATTTAAGGACCTGTGACAGCTTGTTCTATGAAAGTGGGTAAAAACTGATTTTGACCCAAAATGGGTTGGACCGATTTAAGACAAGGCAATAGACCAATTGGAACTTGTTGAACCACTTTAACAACTAAAAAGACTAAATACTACAAATTTAATAAAATGACTAAAAAATACACCTATAAGACTGAAATTTAAAACTATCAAAACTCAGTAAACTCTATAAACTCAAAACTTTTGCTTCCAAAACTAAATTTAACACTAAATTAATGCTGATTGAATTAAGAACTTAAAAAAATTGATTTGAGCTCAAATGAGCTTATCCCAAACACACCCTTAAAGTGGTCTTTTTGAGATTTAAAGAGCAAATGGTGGATTCAGGCATGTAATCACAAACTAACTCATAACAACTTAGATTATAATGATATGAACATAAATAAGCAACATTAACAAAGAATTTAATTAATGTAATGACATTAAGCTAATTTAATGCTAAAATTGAAAATTAAGAAAACAAAAGCCAAGAACCTTAACCGCTATCCTAAAATGGGTCTAAAATGATTCAATAGTGCCCTACAAACATCCCTGCACCTATTCCAATTTCCAAGAACAAGAAATCCACCTCCTTTGACTTTTGTTGACCAGATGCTCTTTGTTTTGAACTGCTTTGATAAACTTATTCAGAGCTATCAACAAATTATAAGCTTATATAAGTTGTAATAAAGCTATTTGAAGCTTGATACCTAGCAATTTTAAATTCGATTTAATAACGTAAAATGTAAAAACGTAAAATTTGATCAAACTTGAATTATCAACAAAATAAGTTACAACCGATTGAGATGACTTAATGAGTACAAGGAAGATTAAAAGTTACAATTTAAAGCTTAATTAGACATGGAAATAAAACGACATGTAAGAAAATTAAAACTAAGAACTACTTCTTGTCCAAATTTTTCTTCTGTTTATCATCCAAAAGCTTTCTCTCACATCTCTGATCATTTCCCACTTCTTATTTGAGCCGTTGGATGAGTGGAACCCTTTTTAGCCGTTGATGAGCTTTCACAAAGATATAAAGAACCGGTTCTCGATATAGCTTGATAGGTGAGAGAGCATAAATGCATCTTGTTGTGTTGTGGAGGTGGAGGGAAAAGTAATGGTGGTATGTGAGTTCTGGAGGAATGGTCTTGGAGTGGAATTGCGAGGGTGGGTGAAGGAGATGGATTTGGAGGAAAAACGGGGGTTGACCGAGAGGTTGACCAGATTTTATTAATATAGTGGTTCAAAAAGAAGGTCACGTTGTTTTGGCCTGGTTCAAGAAGCTCATGATTTGTATTAATGACAAAGGACCAAATTGTAATTCCACAACCAAGGGACCAAAACTGTAATTATCCAATATTCATCATAGGGACCAATTATGACAAGTTTAATTTACCAAAGGACCAAAAATGTTAATTTTTCAATTTAAAAATATCCGTGGTAAATCACAATCTTGAAACTGCAGAGACCAAAGTCGCATTTTGCAAAACTAACTTTATAAGACTAATTTTGACAACTTGAAAATCCCGAGGCATTTTATGAAAATTACATGTTTTGAATAACTGTGGGGACTAGATTTACAATTATTGAATAAAACACAGCTTCAAATATTTTTTCTCAGTTTTTGAGATATCTTTACCAAGAGCCGTTTGCTCCTGGATTAGCCAATCCTTTTGTTTGTTAGACACATGCATCGATAACCGTAGTTTGTAGTAAGTGCAAAACACTTACCCAAAAAAAAAAATTGGCCAAAAATGGGGAATTGGTGGTATAATTACATGATAAAATTGTAATTCCCCACACTAGAAATGAATATTGCCCTCAATATTCAAAGTACCGCAATGTATGCCGAAACATAGAACGTAAAGGAAATAATACTACGCCATTATTTTTGTGATGAATTTTTTTTTTATGAATTTTATATACAACACGGGCAACTCCCCACACTAGTGGTACACACGGGTGAAACCCATGTTTAACTAATACTGCTTTTGACACGAAGTCGCTAGCTTGACTTGACCCAGATTCAATTGTTCTTGGGGAAGCAGAGTGGAAGAACAATCTCTATCGGACTTTCATTCAAGATGTTTGTACAAACATCGAAGCACGTGAAAGTTCCACAATCGATGAGATATAGAGAGCACCGCTCACAGAGGATAAATGAAAATGTCGGGGTCAAAGATAGTGTCTTCATTCCCGAAGGAGTGAAGAATGAGAGAAGTCACCATATAGGTGAAGAAAGAAAGAAAATCATGATAAAATCATGACTAACTCATCATTATCAGAAGGAGAATTCATGATTTCTGGATCATGAATCTCATCATTTATGCTCATTTGATCAAGACATATTCGGGTGTGTCATGATTAAAGTGGAAGTTATACCCGCGAGATATGATATGAGGAGTTCACCGAACTCCTCGTGAAGAGAATCAATCACAAGATGTAAATATGTGAATTTGTTCATCAGAGACTCATCACTATCCTCAACTGAGTATCAAAAGAGTGATTTCAGAATTAAAGTGAATTTAGTCTAATTCAAATAGAGTATTAGTAGAGTTGTTTTGAACGCCAGAACAATGTGATCAACATTCTCTATTGGACCGTTGGGATAGAATGAGTGAACGATCATTATAAGGAGACTTTCAATTTCTCCTAGGTCTACCAAATCAGAGATTATCATCACTTTCCGATGAAAGTGGATTGATGTGAGTGAGTTCATCGGTGAACTCTCAAGAAGAGGATCGACCGGGAGTGATGCCTCAACATACTTGATGTTTCCATAAGAAGCACAATCGTCGCTAAAATCAGAGAAAGTTTCAAAATGATCTAGAGAATACTCAAGAGGGGGAAGAGAATCACACATATGATCGGTTCTCAGACTCTTCTGATTGGGACAAGGTTCTCAACACTAGACTTTATGATTATCTCGATTCCTTTTCGTGAACAGTGTCAGATGCTCATCCCCGTTCAGAGAGTGAGTGGGCATTTCGTGTGATAACAAGTGACCGAGGGAGTTGAGAAGGACTAGCATACATATGTTTTACATTTTCCATTTGTTCTTCTGCTAGTAATTCCATCATAGTCTTTTCTCCTCGATTTTCATGGAAGGAATTTCAACCGATGAACTTGATGAACCAAGAAAAATTGAATATCAAGGGTAACTTCATCATCTTCATCGAGAAAAACATCAGCGAAATATAGCACGTGTTTTAGCTGCTGTTCTTCACAGTAATTCCTCCATGCTCTTTTCGTTCTAGCATCTCGCTCTTTGCAAGTAATTTCGCCATAGATTCCTCACGGAGTTTTGAAACGACATAGCCAATTCTCCTTAAGTTCTTTTAATAACTCGACTCTTTAGTAGAAGGTCTCAGCCGTAGTTTCATGAGGAATTGCTTGAATCATTTGGTACTGTGGAGGTTGGTCTTGAAATGATGTGTCAAAATTGTCACAAGGAAATGTATTCCCCGTTTGACAATCCGAAATGACGTGTGATCTCCACAGTACTCACAACAAAATGATTGTTGGGTTTATACATGTGAATAATATGGAATTTGGTAATTTCAAAGTCCTCGAGTGTTACCGTAAAACTGCTCATAGACAAACGCCGCTTCCGGATTGACACTCAAATCTTGGTGAGGACCTCCACAAAACTCACACTGTATATATCAATATCTCATGATGTGGTGGTCGGTAGAATGAATCGATGTGTCATGGTAAGGATAGGGAGCTTGGTTATGATTGCACCCATCTCCCATTCTACCATGCTACAGCAGGGACAATTCCCACCATTATGAGGACCACCACACCATTGGCAACCAAAATGGTGTGGATACATATAGAAAGAATCAAAGGTTTACGAGGGGTTGGGATGAAGAATCAAAGATGAGGGTAAAGATGGATATTTTGGATTTTGATAAACATTTTGTAAATATAAGAAAGAAAATCTTTTTAGGTTTTTGTGTTCGTTGAAAAACTGATTTTAAAATGTTTTCGGGAACCGCTTTGTTTTTATATGATAATAATAAGAAAATATGAACAAGGATGGTAAATATACAATGGATGTATATTCAATAACACCGATGCTTCAAATTAAGTAGTACGCAAAGACACCTCCCGGCACAAGCCAAAATTTGATTTCGCTCCAAACGGTCTATCTTTTATTAGTCAACCACTTCTGAATGGTCAACCATAAAAGCCAAACAAAATTTCTAATAGAATGCAATAAAGTCCGAGGAGTTTAGTGTTTCCCGGTCGCTAAGTCCCAACGAGATGTGAAAACCTGTAATACAACGAATGCGGATCGGGTGAATATTGAACAGGAAAAGGTTATGATTGATTTTACACTAAGGAAATTAGATCTAATAAAGACTTTGAAGTCATTTTAATTTATATTTAAAATCGCTTAACGCTTAAAACCTTAAAGCTGTATGTTTAAATTAAAAAATATTTAACGCACGAAATAAAACGAAAAATAAAGAAGTAAAATACCTACTATATGGAAAATACTTTTTTACAATCCTAATGATGCAAGAAAATTAATGGAAAAAGAAAATTATTTTTATGACTATTTATTTAATTATTATTAAGTAAAAACTATTTTTAACTATTTAAAAATACATTAAAATACAAGAAAATAGAAAATTAACCTAAAAAATGAAATTATAAATTGGAAAAATCTAAAATATTATAAACTAATGTTAAAACTGAAAATATATTTTTTAGACTTTTTAAATATTTATTATTAATTAAAAATGATTTAAAAATACTTAAAAACTAATATTAAATAAGAAAAGGACTAAATGAGCTAGGAAAAATCTGGAAATTTTATGGTCCTTATAGCCCTACTTTAAGCACTATATTAAGCTATCTAGAAAAATCACAAAAATAAGCAAAAATGTCCTAGGAGTAGAAAACCAACCAGTGATCAATTATCCAAAAGCTACTACAGCCTAAATCTAACCTAAAATGAGCTAATGCAACTGATTGGGATCTAAAAGCAATACATGAAAAAGCTCGAGACCAAATTTCAAGTCTCAACACGCCAAATGGCCCTTATAGCCCTACTTTAAGCACTATATTAAGCTATCTAGAAAAATCACAAAAATAAGCAAAAATGTCCTAGAGTAGACAACCAACCGATCAATTATCCAAAGTTTCCCCATGGATGCAAGATGAGGAAATTAAAAATCAAAACTATAAGTGGATTTGGACATGATAATGTTTTTTGAAAAGCTATAAGAAATAAGCTTTAAGTCATAAAGGGCTATTGAAGAAACCACCAAGATAATTTTGGATAAAACTCACTATACTAAACCTAAAGCAACCGAATGAATCAATAAGGCGAAGATTAAAGCTAATTATCACTAAAAGATTTCAAATAACTTAAGCCAAACAGCCTTAAGGGCTACTTTAAGCTCAAATTAAGCTAGCTTAGCAAAATCCTAAAAATAAACTAAAAATACCCGGATAACAACCACCAACCAAAGTGCTATAATCCAAAATTTCAGCTAATAAGGACTAAAATTGAGTGAATTAAAAATGTAAATGGAAGTGTTTGCCATTTAAGGATCAGTGACGCTTGCTCATGCAAAGTGGAAACTCATTTTGACCCAAAAATGGTTTGGACCAGATGGAGACAATAGACCAATTGGAACTTGTTTGAACCACTTTAACAACTAAAAGACTAAATACTACAAATTTAATAAAATGACTCAAAAATACACTATAAGACTTGAAATTTGGAAAACTATCAAAAACTCAAGTAAACTCTATAAAACTGAAAACTTTTGCTTCAAAACTAACTTTAACACTAAATTAATGCTGATTGAATTAAGAACTATAAAAAAAAATTGATTTTTGAGCTCAAAATGAGCTTATCCCAAACACACCCTTAAAGTGGTCTTTTTGAGATTTAAAGAGCAAATGGTGGATTCAGGGCATGTAATCACAAAACTAACTCATAACAACTTAGATTATACTGATATGAACATAAATAAGCAACATTAACAAAGAATTTAATTAATGAATGACATTAAGCTAATTTAATGCTAAAATTGAAAATTAAGAAAAAGGCCAAGAACCTTAACTGCTATCCTAAATGGTCTAAACAGATTCAATAGTGCCCTACAAACATTCCAGCACCTATTCCAATTTCCAAGAACAAGAAATCCACCTCCTTTGACTTTTGTTGACCGGGATGCTCTTTGTTTGAACTGTTTGATAAACTTATTCGAGCTATCAACAAAGCTTGAATAAGCTTATATAAGTTGTAATAAAGCTATTTGAAGCTTGATACTTAGCAATTTTAAATTCGAAATAACGTAAAATGTAAAAACAGAAAATTTGATCAAACTTTGAATTATCAACGAAAATAAGTTACAACCTTGAGATGACTTAAATGAGTACAAGGAAGATTAAAAGTTACAATTTAAAGCTTAATTAGGACATGGAAATTAAAAAACGACATGTAAGAAAATTAAAACTAAGAACTACTTCTTGTCTCAAATTTTTCTTCGTTTATCATCCAAAAGCTTTCTCACATCTCTGATCATTTCCCACTTATTTGAGTTGGATGAGTGGAACCCTTTTAGCCATGATGAGCTTTTTGGCGCCAAAAAAGATATAGCAACCGTTATGATAGCTTGGATAGGTGAGAGAGCAATAAATGCATCTTGTTGTGTTGTGGAGGTGGAGGGGAAAAGTAATGGTGGTATGTGAGCCGGAGGAATGGTCTTGAGCGGAATTGCAGAGGGTGGGTGAAGGAGATGGATTGGAGGGAAAACGCTGGGTTGACCGAGAGGTTGACCGAGATTTTATTAATAGGCGGGTTCACAAAAGGGGGTCACGTTGTTTTGGCCCGGTTCAAGAAGCTCAAGGATTTGGTATTAATGACAAAGGACCAAAATTGCAATTCCACAAAACCAAGGACCAAATCAGATTATCCAATATTCATCGTAGGGACCAATTATGACAAGTTTAATTTACCAAAGGACCAAAAATGTTAATTTTTCAATTTAAAAATATCCAGGGTAAATTTCAATCTTTGAAACTTCAGACCAGCTATCATTTTGCAAAACTAACTTTATAAGACTAATTTTGACAACTTGAAAATCCCTTAGGGCATTTTATGAAAAATTACATGTTTTGAATAACCAAGGACTAGATTTTTACAATTATTGAATAAAACACAGTCTAAATATTTTTTATGTCTTTTTGAGACTTTTCAAAGTGTTTTTGACTGGTTTTGCAGTGCAGAAGGAACAAAAATGATGAGTATTTAGACACTCATCAGAGTCTTTAAGTTAGACTCAGAGTCTTGAGGCTACCAGTGCTTGTTGGTCATTTCGTGGATATGGCAATCTCCACGTTGGATCCAATTTATCAGATTCTCATCCCGTTTGTAGTCCATCCCAAGTTCTAAACATCCCGAGTATAAATTCTTGATCTTCTAGTAAGGGTGGTCAATATCCTTTGACTTATCTTCATCACTAGTATCGTAGTAGGGTTTGTGATGGCTTAACCGCCTTTTTGTCCATTTTTTAAAAAAGAATAAATTGCGTGGCATTTTAAAAATCGTTTTATCGTCCCCAGTCTTTAACCATACTAGCCCTTCTTTCTCATCCTTGTCTAGCCCAGATAGTTCTTTAAAAGGTTTCCCTAAAAATTACTCGGTTAGCCCATCTCTATGAATTGCTAATGTCATCCAAAACTACAAAGTCTACCAAAAATGAGTGAGTCCCAACAAAGACACTGATGTTTTTTGCAATTCCTAGGAAATTGTTTCCTCTATATTCGAGTTCTTTTTTCATAACCTGGTTGTAGCATTCCTTAGAAATGATGTTAATGGGACTCCGGTCGATGAATGGATGGAAATCAATGAACCCACTTTTGCAAGAAATTTTCATATAATGAGGGTTTCTATGATGGATTCGAGCTCCCATCTTATAAAACTTTGGTTGGCCAGGTTGTGAAAGACTCTTCACGAGTCTTTCTTGCCAATGGGACATTTTCGACGTCACTCGAGAAGTCATCAAGACGATTCCTAAATTATCCTCTTCCTCGAAATTGACAAAAACATCAAAATCTTTCCCAAAATCTATCTCGCCAGGTCCGTGGGATCACTAAGAAATTCTTCTAGAGTGTCGCCAAAATTGCCTCACCGGCTCACCGCACATACCTTTTGAGGACCGGATAGGAGTTCGTTGCAATCTTTCCGTTAGCTTCGAGTTAATTCAAAGAAAGACATCCACCTTTGTATGGGCGAGGCATAGTCGGCCTAAAATGATAGGTATTTTGTTGTCTTCCGAATGTCAAGAATCACAAAATCCACCGAAAAGGAATTTCTTTATCTTTACCAACACGCCAACGATGCCTAATGGTGACTGCATGGATCGATCGGCCATTTCAATTTTCATCTTGGTTGGTTTAAGGTCACCAATACCCATATGTAGGAACACGAACGAGGCATTATGCTTATGCTCTTCCAAGATCTAGGCATTACACATATTGAGACCCCGATCAAGCAAGGGAGAGAAACAACCGGATCTTTTCCTTCAAGGTACCATTTCAAAACCACCTAACATAGTTAAGTTGAATCGTCTCATCATTGCTTAATTCCTGCAAAATATCATCATGATTAGTTTTAATGGAATTAATAAGAGGAACGTACCCGGAGAGCTTTGTCCGAAGTGAGAGTTTCTCCATGTCGATTCGCCGCTAACCTTCTCCAAAAAGGTAGTCGGTTCTTCAAGGATTGTTTCCACCGTGTTGACAACTTCCTTCCCGAGTGCTAGGTAATATGTGATGGCTTGCGAACAGTAGCGCTCACCTCTAATCCCTTAATCCGATTCATGAGTTTTTAGAGAAGAGATCGTATTTTCCATGAATGTCTTCATCATCTTTTGATTCTCTCATCTCGCTCCTTGATTCCTTGATGTGGTCAAGAATCTTTTCTTCAAGATTGTTCTTTTGTCCCAAATACACTTTTAACCTTCTCAACCCTACACGCCAAACTTCATTTGCCCTTTCCAAATTCGTTTTTGAAAATTTCACCATAATTGTATTCTTGCTTCATAATGTCTTCATTACCTTATGATCAAAATTGTCTTTGGCCCTGCACTGTATCCATATGCCATTTGTAGCAATGTTCAAAAATCCATTGAATACATTCCAAGGCTTGGTCAGAGTCATGCTAGAATAGGTCTAGGAAAATCGAGAAGTTCCCGTGTTAGCGCATTAATTCCCGGTAGAAGACGTGAGACGATTTGATGTTTGTTAAAATCATGAGTGGGACATCGATAAAGTAGCTCATTAAACCTTTCCCATTCCTGATAAAGCCTTTCTTCTCATACTTGAACGAATTGATAGATCTTACCAAGAAGTTTGGCCATTTTTTAAGGAGGGCAAAATTGTTGACGAATTCTTCTTAATTTATCCCATGCTCCTTTACATTCGTAGGGAGTTTATTGTATCATCTTTTCAGCTCTAGTAAGAGTCATAGGAAAATCATTGCGGAACCAATAGCTCGGGATGCCTCGGACGAAAAGAGAGGATAAGTATAGTTTACATGATTTCAACATCCTCATCTTCATCTCCTCAAAACTTAAGCTCGCAACTCTCGAATAAATTGGTCCGAATAGAGTATTTCCAAAGACTAGAATCCTGTGTGAAGGTTCGTTGGCGTTCTCATTGGTAGAACCAAATATCGCTCCATGGTTAATTCATCGATATTATTTTCATCAATGACCTCCTTCTCACGATTGATCTGATTCAAAATGAAAAGAAGGTTATGAATAGGCACCGGAGAGTAAACTTTCCTTGTTTGAAATTGTTTTTCCAGATTATCGTATGGGGTGGCCAAAAAAGGCCTCGAGCTTCTAGTCTTGTATCCTGACATTTAAGAGAAGAAAGAAAATTAAAAATAAACTTAATGAAAAATCCAAAAATAGCTCCCCGGCATCGTATGGGGTGGCCAAAAATACCAAAAATAGCTCCCCGGCATCGGCGCCATCGGTTTTACTGACAGGTTTTAATATTTATAAAGTCTCGTTATACCTATGGTATACCCTATGCACTAACGGGAAAGGTACTCGTCGCAAGTGTAGTGTAGTAATTGGTAAAACCGAGGTCGTCCCAAGAGCTATGTGTGTTGGATTATTACTAAGTCTAGGTGTCACAGATTCTAATATGATTTTGATAAAGAATTAATTAATTAACTACTAAAGCAGATTAAAGGCAAATGTTGTGATCAATAAAGGAGAGTGGTGCTAACCTAGTCATTCATCCTAGCTAGTAATGTCTACGTCTAATTACTTCCAATTACTTCAGGTGTGGTCAAAGTCGAGAGGACAACATTTGGTCAATTCGCCCTAACCTATCAGAAAGATGCCACCACTGGAGAAGTCAGGTGTCCCCTCATAAGTCCAGTTGTTCATGGTCCCTAAGCCAAGTCATTAAGTACCGCTACATGCTAGACTTATAATAGTGAGCCGGTGTTAGTAACTTAAACACTCACCCCCTAATTCTTAAGTTCATCCAAATGGTAGATGATAAGTTGGTCAAATCGCACAGTAGTAGAAAGGGTCGCAGTTGGTCACATCTACCCTTCTCACTTCAGCCTACTCACTTAGGTCGATTGGTCATATCTCCTAAGCAACTAGCATCTACCTCCATTCAAAACTACCGAAACAAGGGTAGCTACCAATAAACTATGCATGCATACACTTAAAATAATTATGCGAAGTAATATAAACGAAAACAAAAATTAAGGAATCATAACTAGGCCAAGACTGAGTAGGAGAAGCCTACCATATTAACCATACAAATTAATTCAATAATTAATGTTATGAAATACATGAATCGAAAGTAAAGAAAAGATAAAATGCTAATGCTTATCGAGAGAGTGATTTCTCCCTTGGAGATAGCTCCGTATGCTCCTCTAGACCTGCTTTTGGCATCTTCCCACGTTCTTTGGTTGTGGTGTGTGAAATGGGATGATTTGAAATGCTGGAAATCGTGGGGTATTTATAGGCGGATCCGGGTTACGGCTTAAATAATAAAATAGTTACGCCGTAATCCTCTGTTTCTTCGTAAAATGAACTAGATCAGCAGTTACGCGTAACCTTAGGAGTAGTTACCAGTATCTTCAATAATTCTTGGTTACTGTAGTTTATCAAGAGTTACGGCGTAGTTATCGGGCGCCAGATCCTCTTTTGACCTAATATAGTTACGCCGTAATCTTGGGAGAGTTACCGCATCTTCCGATGAGTTGGCTTTCTCGAGTCGCGCTTTAAGTTACTACAATGTGAGAGATGAGTTACTGTAACTCTTCAAAGTGAGCATACTATGATAAATCTTTGATAATTCTCCAATCCGCTTTAGCTCCAATGCTTGTAATTTACCTGAAAGTGGAATAAAATGGAAAACAAGCGTAAATCCATATAAATGATATAAATTACAAGCATTATCGGGAGAAATTGACACTTAATATTCGTGATTATTTGATATTATCACTAGGATAAATTACATAAATGGTCCTCGTCGTTTGAAAACGCGCCATCGTCCCTTTTTTTCGAAATTTTTGTTTCAAAATCTTTTTTCTAATTTATTTTTCTCAATTTTTTGAAATATTTTTTTCTCAAATTTTTTTCCAAAATATTTTTAATTTTTATTTCGTAATACTTTTTTTTGAAATTTTGTTCCAAAATATTTTTTTGAAATACTTTGTTTTTCAATTTTTTAAGGGTAAAATGGTAATAATATAAAGAAAGACAAAAATATCAACATTAATAAAATTGGAAGAGTTATTTTTAGTTCGCCACGCTAGAACCGCTATTATTGACAAGTATAGTTCTTTAATAGGTTATTAGCCTACCAAAATTAAAATAAATACCTTACCTTAATGGCTAATTCTTTAAGAAAACATCATAGTTGTCAAAAAATAATCTT
>OU343222.1:170084523-170179654 GCA_910596185.1 Chrysanthemum makinoi | reverse complement strand
CTAGTTATTAAATATTAATTGGTTGTCTCTTATCTTAATTGTAATAGGCTTAGGATTGCACAAGGTCATCGTTGTGTTTTTAATGCTTGAGTAATCTTTGTGATCCTTAGTTTATAACTACCTAGTGTTAGTTTATCAATTCTAGAGATCTCGTAGGCAATAACCTTAAGGTAGTCTCAAAGAGTTAGGGACAAAAGCACACCCTAATCCTTAGAAAACACAACGCGTTGAGAATAAGGATGCGACAATTCAACCACCAATAACAGATAACTAGGTGTTAGGTTCCCAAATATGCAAAGCAAGTATCAATAGAAGAAATAAGATGAAGAGAAGAGGCGGATGAACAATAAACCAAACACACATACACGAATGTATAATACGGTTACGCGTAGGAGAGTGAATGAAAGAGTAAATTGAAAAAGCAACCTTCAAGTGAAGGTTTACAAGAGTATTTATAGGAGGGAAGCTAGGGAAACACTCCTAGTTCCCATACTTTTCCTTATTGGACTAGGGCCTAGGCTTATGGGCCTTCTACATAAGCCTAAGGCTAATAACAAACTTAAAGGCCATAATTAAGCTAACTGTTACATATGAATCACTAACACTTGTATAAGGTTTAGGAGTGATTCCAACAATCTCCCCCTAAGTGTTGGTGATGAATGAATGTAAACGGTGATGGTGCAGATGTAATAGTAGCTTCGACGTCTTCTAACTTTCTTCTTTCTTTTGAGAAGAATTGTCTTGATTCGAACAATCTCCCCAGTGTAGAGAAATTGTTTTCTTTAAACAGTTTTGCTTTGACGTCATCTTTGTTCGTTGATCTTTGTTCTTTGTGATGGTAGTGATAGTATGTTGTTGTTGTTGCATCAAGTCTCGCCTCAGGTCTGCCATGCTCCAGTGTTCCACGTCATTCTTCAACATGCTCACACGCTATTTGACGTTGGATATCAGTACTGATGAAGTTCTGTAAGTCTTAAAACTTTGTAGATTCTTTGATTTGACGTAGAATCATTCTGACTTTTGTGTTGCTTTTAGAGAGAACTTCCATTAGTGATGATGTTGGTATGAGCATGTGAAGAATCTGCACGATCAGTCCACTCCATAGCTTCCATAAGAAGAAAACATAAGAAAGGTTAGTAATAAGTGGATTCCGACACTTACAAGTTTGAACTTCGAGAGTGTTAACAGCATAGTGTGAAAACACAACTCTAATTCACAAAGGCCGTCCTGAACCGAGTCCCACAAGTGAGATAACACGATGTACCGGCAAGTTTACGGTTCAGATGAGTCGCTGAGGTACAACCAAGCATCACCACGCATAGACCGTTTGAGACCACTAAGCGTAATCCACGGGAGTTACCGAAGTGACCTGCCGCCGTATGTTTGATGTTGACCTGGCAGAGTTTCCATTCAATCACTAAGGATCACAATTGTGACTCTCTCATAAATGTTCTCGACAGATTGCTAAGATCTGTGAAGGACTCGATAACGTAACACTGATGTTCTTATTGTTGAACAAAAAGTGATGAAATGTCAAGTGTACCTAAGAGATCTTTTGATGCATCTCGTGGCTCTAGACTCAATAGTGCATTTTGGTTTTCTCCGAAGGAGACTAGGGAGAGGGTCTCCTTCTTCAATACCAGCCATCTCGAAGAGAAAGCCGATAGTTTACGTAGGGTTCCCTGTGAGAATGAAACAAGCTTCTTTTGAGAGAAACTTGAGTGGCTAAGAAGGTTTAGTGCATGCGTCACTGGATCCATGACGACTTTTAATCTTCAATACCGGCGTCATCAAGTGACAACCAGCAGCATATGAATTGAACCCGGTGTCTGCTCTAAGTTGAATAATCTAGAGGGATATTTCTTTTCACCCTTTTCTTTGCATTTCTTTTTAATTCTTCAACTCCTTCTTTCTCCGATTCTCATTTTCTCCTTTTTAAGATCAAACCTAAGGACTTCTAATTCTAACTATTGGTAGTGTCCTTGGGTAGATCCCTCCGCCTCTGGCGGATCATAGGACGGTTATTCCTAACCTTAATCTCCTTATAACTCCAATGCCATAAAACCATTTTCAAGAAAATCTCTCGTAGTGTTTATGAATGAAAAACATTTTGTACCACTGTGAGAGTTTTATCTTTTAGCAGAAATACTCCCCCTCCACACGTGCTTAAATGTTAAGACAGAAATCTGCACGGCGAAGATAGACAATCCCCGGCGAGACACGGTTACGTTGAATAGTTAAAGAGTTACATTGTCAGGTTTTAGGTGACAACTAGCTCTAATAACTATCTTGAAGGTGTGGACAAACCACGAAAGGTTGTCAAACCCATCAAAGATCATGTCTACCAGGATTTTCTCGAATGGTACATTTTACTCGGACAAGTCCTTTGCGAGACACGTTTACATCACTAGCGAACTAGCTTGAAATTATTACCCGTCCAGGACAAGTCTTTCGAAGTAACTGATGTTAAGATCTCGTCAATTCGTTGGTTAAGTCTATAGCACAAAGATTCATTTGGAGTTACACAACATATTTCTTATCACATAATTTTTCTCCCTCTCAAAAATGGCATATAAATGTTATTTTTGAAGAAATGTTGAGAATAAATATGACCATTTTGAGTTTTATGGGAAGATGACCACTGTGAACAATTTGTGAACAAAGTTTTTAAGTCCAAATACTCCCCCTCAACAAGTGATATAAACGGTTGAGGTTTTGAAAATCATAAGGGGAAGTACTTGTTCTTGTGAGCAAAACCTTGAAAAGTGAAAGGTTTGATAGGTTTTACTCAAAAGTAAGAAGCTTTCGCTCCTTTTATAAGGATTGTGGCACTGAAGCGTACCACGGGGTCCTTTCATGACAAGAACGGGTTGTACACTGTTATGTGTGCACAAGCCATTGTCATATAAATCACACATCCAAATTATATGAAATAGAAGCAGTTCAAGGGGTACGTGAAGTCCATCAATGTTTCCGGAATGCGAACCGGCGTTGATAGCCGGCGAGAGAAATCCTGGGACGACAACCTACAAAGCTCTCTAGTGTTCTAAACTGATCCCTTCGATACAACCTTTCATCAATCATTGTGATGATTCTCTTCACATCCCGTCTTTCCTTAGAATTCCATCGCTTTTGTGACCCAATTCCTTCATGAATATCCTTCAACCTATAAGCCAATCCGTCCCTAACCTTCTTCAATGTGTGATCCCCAAACTTGTGAAGATCTCTACACGCCATCAGCAGCCATGTGAGTGTTTCACTAAGGTAAACCACTCCAATAGTTGGTGATGAGAGTGTATTGTGAAAGCTGGTTGATGTCAGGAAGATCTAGCTGAGGTGGAGTGAAGTTGACACGGGTCTGATATGATTCAACTGCAAGTTGGAAATCTTCTACACGTTCTTTGATGACTATGCGTCTGATGAAGATAAGCAACGACTTGATGAATTCACGTTGTACTTCAGTTGAAAATTGTCTCATGCGACCGTGTACTTTGGCAAGGTACATGTCTTCAATGTCGTTGATAGACAAAATTCTAAAAGTCCGCCAGAATGCATAATCCCTTTCATCTTGCCTTTGACCACAATATTCTTGAGAAAAGTGTAGTCCCATTTGGACGAAAGATAAACATGTTTGATGGCAACGATATTCTTAGTACTGAACACTTCATGTTGGGACTTGAACCGGCAACCTGTAGTAGATTCTTCGGCTCGGCCAATGGTGAATCCATTCATTGCATCACAGTCATACTCTTCCACTTTTTGAAGAACATGTGGTTAGCTCTTTCCCATGGCTATGCAGTTAGAGTATATGGTCAGGAATGGAAGTGTCAGGGAGGTAGCGTATTTCCTTGAACCATCGCCACCGTGAAGAAGAAATTCCAAGTCTTTGTTGAAGAAATATCTGAATGGAATCCTAGGTTGATCTGGTTGGCCAATTGTTGGTAGAGGTTTAGACTAGTCGGTGTAATATGGAGGGTTGTCCCGTTTGGTGAAGTCGATGTTTGCTTCGGTCAGTCCATGTTGTTAGACATATCTCGTGCTATATTATCAAGGTGATAATCAACTTCAATAGCACTTTCCGAGTCTGTTCTGAGAAGTTGAAATGCTTCATTCTTGATTCGCTTCAACTCGGATTTCGTCATCTTCTTCACACAGAATTTTTCTTGCAGTAGTTTCGCATGCTTCAATGTACTACATTCTGTAACCTCTTGACCTTCAGATGGGTAGGGAGTGGAATCAACAAGCTTCGAGAACCATTGAAATTGTGTTATCCTCGCCCACCATGATAAGACGTCAGTCATAGGCGCCTTCTTCTTCTTTTCTTTGGCCTAGAGGAGGATTCTGGTTTCTTGGCTGTGTCAGGAGAGATGGGTTGTTGTTGGGGCTCGATTTCATCGTCACCACCCATATACTCAGTGATCACCAGTTTTCTCTCAGGGGTGGTGTCTCGTAATCCTGAGGTTTTTTTGTTGAAGAGCGAGGAGGGGATCTTTGTTGAGCTGGAGTCCTTTGGGGTGGAGGATGCATTGAGTATGATTGAGGATGATTCACTAGACTTCTTCGGGCGTTTGGGCTCGTTATCCATATCCTTATCTTTGTCTTCCTCGTCTCTTGGATGTTTAGGCCTTTCAGCTTCTTCTCTGTATGATGACCGAGTTGGTATTCCAAAGAATGCTTCAAACAATTTACCTTCGTAGGAGGCAAACGTTGCAGAGCTTTTCGACATTTGAGCTACTAGCCGGTTCACCAATTCATCATCCGAAGATTGTGGGTTTAACTGGATTGATGTTTACATTCATTGAGTTGATTTCATGGTTTTGCTTGCCAAATGCAAAAGATTCGATAAAGTATGGTGTACATCTCCTTTGTTAGTTTAGGACCTACTTCAAGAAGGACCTTGTGAGTGTATCCTCTGATCATCTCGTCCATTCTACCTTGAAGATCATCTTTCATGAGCTTCTGGACATACTGTTGGGAATTATATTTGAGTTGATTATGACAAAATATGAAAGATGAAGGTTTTATGAAGACAATTGATGAAGATAGAAAGATAAGGGACTTACTTGTTAAAGAAGACTTTATTATTTAGTCCCTAGTAGTCAATTGTAACCCTAGACTCTCTAGTATATAAAGAGAGACAGGGAATTAGATTTAAAGTGTGTCAAGATGTGAACACCATTAGTAAAGGTGTGTGTGTGTGTAGGCGTTAGGGGAGGACGCCTAGGGTGATGGTTAGTTAGTTAGTTCCTAGGCGTATGTTCATGTAAACGCCTAGGTTAGTATTTAGTAAAGTGTTTAGTTAGAGATGATGGCGAAGAACCTTAAGCAATAACATTGATGTTCTTATTATTCCGCTGTGCATTCATGTTTGTCTTTGTTATTGTTATCCCCTAGAGCTCATAAACGATTTTATCAATTGGTATGAGCGGGAGCTCTTGATATAGGGATCTACAAGGTTTTCAAGAAAAGATACAAAATTCGAAGTGTTAAAATTTTTCGTATCTTTATGCAGGGCTGTTTTAAACAGCGATAACTTTTTCGTTAACCGTTGGATCGGGACGAAATTTTAGGTGGACGTTCTTTATATGACAATCTAACTTTTCACCGGAGGGATTTTCGATCTGAGCATTTATGCAAAAGATATTAACTGTCGAAGTTGGCTGCTGAAGGAGCTTTTCAAAATCGAAATTTTCAGATTTTTAGGGTTTTCATTCTGTTGAGTGTGCATTAAAAGGTACTATCAGACCCTAATTCAATGAGTTTTTACTGATCATTATTTTTGGAGTATGGTTTGCTTGTTTGTGGTTGTCGAAACTCTAAATTGCTCAAAGTACTGCTTATGTTTTTCAAAGTACTGTTCGATGTACCAAGGTACTATTCGAGAGTTCAAAGGTTTAATCTTCCTGGATAAGAGGTTATATTAAGTAGGTTAGTACTGCTTGAGGTTCGTTAGTACTGTTGGCTTCAAGAATTAATACTGTTTGTGTTCGGTTCTTGGTTGGAAGAAGCATCACGTCGTCAAGGATGTGTATGATTGACGTTTAGTAATTTGTTAGGGTTTACAAAACCCTAAAACTAGAATCGGTTCGTACAAGGTTTATTGACGATTTGAAGCGTGAATAAGAGGGTTTCAATCGTTTAAAGAAGTTTTCAAAAACTGGATTAAGCTTTGAAGAGTATACAATCGTGGTACAATCGGGTTGTTAGGATTTTGAAGGGGTTTATTGAAAACCCTAGATCGCATGTTCATGATCATTAAACCCTAGTTTATGCGAGGGAAGCTATGATGCTGTTTGTTCTACTCCTCGTATGTTGTGAAAGTGACAAGATCGCTATGTTGAGTTGATGCTCTCTATCACGTTTGTATTGTGTTAAGGATGAAGTTGCAACGCTAGTACTGCTATTAATGATCACGTTTGATGTTATGTATTCTAAAGTTTTTCAAGGCAGTAATGTTTTAATCTTTTTAGAAGAAAACATGCATGTCAGGTTGCGAAGATGGTTCAACTGGTCGAGTATATGATTTGCTTTTCACATAATGGAATATGCATGCATGGTAACTTTGCTATGATTGGTCAAATATTAATGAGTGGGACGGTGGTAAGTTTGTATATCAGTGATATCTATGTGGGTGAGTTTGTTTTTATTTGTTGTGATATCACGTTTACAGTGATCAGACGAAAGTACTGTTTTATGCTCAAAGTGCTGCTCGAGTTTTTATAAAGTACTGCAGTTTCGAGATGTTGAAATTAGATGTAGGGTCACTGTCATGTACTGCTGTTGTTCAGCAGGAACCAATGAGATAATATCATTGGCAACATACACATGAAGATGAATAGCAGCCTATGAAGTGAATGACCTGTAGATGCGAGTATGATTATGGGATGGCCATCTTTGAAAAGTGATAGTGACGTATTAGTTATTGATAGTGGGACGGTGAGTTTATTTTTGAATGGTATCTAACTGATCTCATATTCATGATAAATTTCTTGCTATCTAGTCGGTATAATTTTAAATTCATGAGAAATCATGGGACGGGTGGTTTGTTGGATATTGTTGGTTTGCATTGTGGGATCACGTTATGAATGGTTTAGTTTTTTAATTGTGGTCAGCTATTGAATGTCGTGAGTTAAGAAAGGAGATGCAATGGAGTGGATTTATGTGTGAGAAAGTGACTAAGGAGTAGACGCATTAGAGTTAAGTCTGTTTTCATTATAGGAGTTAATACTTGTCGCAAGGTTAATTTCGCACCGATGTTAGTATTGTTCATGCACATTATTAATTCGGTCATATTACTTCGTTCGCATAGAGTTTGTGATTAGATATCGGACAGTACATGGAGATGGTTTTCATGGTCTAAGGATGCAGTTTGTACTGCTCTTTCACACTACGTACTAATGGTCCAAGTTTTGTACTGCTTGTGGTCACAACTTTGTATACTTTCTTGATCACATGCTGCTACTGTGAGTAAGACAAAGGAGGTGATATGCATTGTTATAGATGCATGTAATTTATATTTTGATTAGTCATGGTTTTCTAATGGGACGGTGGTCCACATAAGCCACGTTATAGTGTTTCCATTCAATTGATACAAATTGGTGGGACAACAGTGCTGAATCACATAAGTAAGGCCCAATGAAGTCTTCTCAAATTAATGTTGTTCGAACAAAGGAGGAAAGTACTGCTGTTCGTATATTTTAGTGATATGAGTTTATGATTCTGATAATGGTTGGTTATGACGAAAGTACTGCTTGTGATGATGAAAGTACCGTCGAGTTTTGTAAACATTTGCAAAGTTTAGTGACGTAAAAAAGTGTTGCTAATAGGTTTGTTTTGGAATTAAGGGGAAGTCATACATGGATTTGATTCTCAGCTTGGTATGGAGTTTATTTAGATTACAACAATCGTTTAGATATTGGTTCGTGGTGGTTGAAATTAAAGTTGCTTCTACTTAGCTTCTCCTAGTGGATTATGACAAAAGGGAAGAAAGGCTTACAAAGACGGTTTTGCAACTTGAAGATTATTAGTGATTGCATGTTTAAGGGGAAGTTCTTATCTTTCATGACATCTTAACTTCAGGGGAAGTTCGTGCTTATTTGGTTTTGTCATTATCAACTAGGGGAAGATTGTTGGGAATTATATTTGAGTTGATTATGACAAAATATGAAAGATGAAGGTTTTATGAAGACAATTGATGAAGATAGAAAGATAAGGGACTTACTTGTTAAAGAAGACTTTATTATTTAGTCCCTAGTAGTCAATTGTAACCCTAGACTCTCTAGTATATAAAAGAGACAGGAATTAGATTTAGTGTGTCTCAAGATGTGAACACCATTAGTAAAGGTGTGTGTGTGTAGGCTAGGAGGACTTAGGGTGATGGTTAGTTAGTTAGTTCCTAGGCGTATGTTCATGTAAACGCTAGGTTATTAGTATTTAGTAAAGTGTTTAGTTAGAGATGATGGCGAAGAACCTTAAGCAATAACATTGATGTTCTTATTATTCCGCTGTGCATTCATGTTTGTCTTTGTTATTGTTATCCCCTAGAGCTCATAAACGATCTTATCACATACTCCCTTTCAACTTGCATCTTGTCTTTCTCATCATGAAGATAGTGTATCTGGTCAGCAAGAAAATCTAACTTCTTCTTTGTAATATCTTTCTCTGACCTCCACGGATGCTTTAACGATTCGAATTTGCATGAGACATCCAAGAGGCAGCTTGGCTTCTTCACTGATCCGATGTGGATCTGGTTGTTCTTTTATGGTGGTGGTGAAGAGTGAAGATGAACTGGTGATGAAGAGATATGAGGAGACTCCGGTCCTTAGGTGGCTCAAGTTTCCTCCTTTGATCATGTAGGACCTGTCTAGAACAAACTTATCATACTCATCGCCTTTATCTTTCTTGGACTTTTCAGCTTAGTTCTTCAATGTCAAACTCAATAGAATCTTCCACGTGCTGTTGTTGTTGCTCATAGTGGTGGCACCAGATCCCTTATCGGGTTGATTAACCGATCGTGACCGGTGAAGATTGAACTCCAACCACCGATCCTCCTGGGCCACCCATTTGATCTTTAGCAAATTCTTTTGCAACGTGTTGGAGTTTAAGGAATTTGAACTTTTTCCTGGATGTTTCATCTTGTTGCTCTTCATCTGATTCTTCTTCCTGCTTGTTTCTCAATGACTAGAGTCTTCCTTTGTCGTGGTTCACCGGTGGATCGAGGTTTAAGCGCACTTTTGTAGTGTCATCTTTAGCGAGTTTCAGAGTAGAAAATCTCTTCATCCGATGCACGATTCTCCGAGTCCTCGTCAATAAGCTTTTTATGGTTCGTGCTTAGGCACGGGAATAGGAACAGCTTCCAGGAACTTTCCTCTTAAGTGGAGGATTCTCTTGGGAAACTTCCTTCGACTTCAGTTTGCGTGACTTCCTCCACTTTCTCTGTTTTCTCGGTAGGTGTACCAAAGATTTATCATCTAGAAACCAACTTTTTTCTAGAACTCCATAACCTTTGTAAGAGTTGAGCCGCCTGGTGAGTTGGCTCGGCGAGAAGGTGATCCGGCAACACGCCATCTCTTGTTTCGGTACTTGACTCCTTAAATCATTCGCTAGAGTGGGTTCAGTCAACATGTCATGGTTGTCGGAGTCATTGATTCTTTTGGGAATATCTAGGTTATACCCAAGTGCTCTCTGATCAACAGTTTAGTGTATCTGGAGTCATTGATTCTTTTGAGCCAAGCTTTTTTAGGAATGTCATCATGTCATCCCAAATCAGAGCTTCAACTTCGATGTGCTTCATGTTGATCAGAGCCCAAAAGATTTGCAGTTCGATGAGCTTGAGATGCTCATAACCGCTGTCACGACCAAAAATGGATTTAGTCATTTAGTGATGATGATATAAAGGGTTCTCCTGGCCGAGGGATGTTCTTGAGATCCATGAGAATGCTTAATGATAACCCCTCAAGCTTCGGCTGCACTCCAATATTAATCAAGAATTGTAGAACCGGCCTTCGAGGGTGCAGCAGAGAATTGGCCAGGCGATGTCGTGGGAATGAGGAGAACAGCCCTTAAGTCCGCGAGGGATGGCGAAGTTGCTTGTGATTGAGCGCCACCGCCACAGATTTGACCTTTGACCATCCATTGTATTCCAAAGATTGTTAATGTAGATCTCCGGACAAGGGCGAGTTGGTGAGCATGTTCCGATAGGATGATTCTTTCCGTATCCATCGTAATGAGACAGAAGATTTGCGGTGAGAGTTTCAAAATCAACTCTGAGATTGTTCTTTCCAATCTTCATTGGATAGCCATGTGGGAAGATATCAGCAATGGTGAGGACATTTGCGCATCCATATTCATTTGAGCTTCCATGTCGATCTCAAACACATTTAGCCAAAGAACCAACATATCGAAAGACATAATGTTAGTCAATAGAAGGTTTTATTGTCTACTTAATGAATGAGATATGTCAATGATTGTTACGAATCCAAAGTCACTTGTTTGTTCAATAGTCCAATGACGTCGAGAAAAGTTTCGTGAGTTAGTTAACTTTAAGTTTTAAAGTTTATGTTATCACTTATTTTCCACAACATATTAAACGCTAAGCTTATTAGTGACATTTATTGTTTTCGTGACGTTATGATTTATTTATTTACAAGTATGCACGCTGCACAATTCATAATGAAGGTTTGATCAAGGCTTAGGCGTGAGAAATGGTAGCTTATGCGCGAAATGAAGTATACGCTGTAGACGCAAGCTATGCGCAGATCTCTACTTTACGCGTAAGAAATATTACTGTAGGAAAGGGTAGCCTTATATGAGAGCTTACGCCAGTCGATATAACACCCACGCTGCAAGGCTTACCGTGTAGTAGACCTTATGCATAGTGGTCACTGCTTTTGCGCATATCCTCACGGGATACGCCGTAGTCCCTGTAGAACCTTACGAAGATTTCACGCGATAACCTTCTACACGTAAAGGTGATCCTATCGTAGATTGCTAATGACCTTGATTCTAAATTTTACGTAGCGTAATCTCGAAATAAATTCATCATAGCAACATTAACACATACATCCATTCTAAAACGTGATCATGGCATGAAAACACATTAAGCTTTACGCGTAAGATTGTTTACGCGTAGTCTTAAAACCCTAGAGCTTAAGGATTACGCGATATGAAATCTAACCATGTAAATCAGCACTCAAACTTATTCTAGGAAGTATTAGAAGCCTATGAAGTTGTTCATGCAAGTTTTAACATTAAACAAGTTATGAATCAAAATGCCCAAATCAGATGAACAAGAACCCTAAATTTCAATTTGCTATTTTGGGTTTTTCTCACAGAAGTTCTAGCTATGGATAGGTTCAATTCAACACAAAAGCAACCTCATACAACAATCCTTTTAACCTAAGACACTCTCATTTGAAAACACTCAAACCAATGATAAACCCTAGTTTTCCAGATTCAATCAATTAGTGTTTCGGGTAAGTTTGAGGATAAAATGGTATTGTTGATGTCTTTAACACATTTTGACACAATCTTTTACACCACAAACACTCACCAATGATTAAGTGTTCTTACACTTACGCCGAAAACCAAAATCACATTATCTCAAGATTTAACCATTGGATTTATGAAAAATTCAAAACCATTGTTTAAAAACTTGTTATAAACAAAATCACTTATAGATTGATGATCCAATAACCGGATTTGAAGAAGGATTTTTGTGCATAGGATTGGTTTGGTATAAGTAATAAATGTGAAGTGATGAAGTTAGGTGGGATGTTTTATTAAAATAACTTTCGATTTTTGACAGTTTTAGTCCCTCCACCCTTTCCATTTTCATCCAAAGCCTTTTAACTTCCATTTTGGTTACCAAACTAAGCATACTTAGAAATAACATTGACTCCACACTTCCTCGACTTAAGAAATAATGAAAGGTTAGAAAATTTAGTCCCGAGGAGTGTCATGAACCAGAAATGACCACCATTTAAAGAAACAACCGGGATTAGGTAACATGTCAAAGGTTATTTTGAAACAGTTAAGAATTTATTTTCTCCCCCTCAACACTTGATCGGTAAAATACTAAATTTTGAAAGATTAGATTGTTGACGGAAGAAATGTACTTGCCATGTTAAAAGAAATTTAGATAGAAGAATATTTTTTATTGTTTTATCTGATTTTATATTTTTGTATTTTGTTTTTAAAAAATATTTACAAAAGAGGTTTTGGTGTTTGACTGTTTTTAAGAATGTTTTAAGAGTTCATCCAGTTCCTCTTGAGTCAAACACCGCATACCAATTAAGTGGACCAACTCATTAAACCTAGCGGAGCTAAGGCTTTTGTGAGAAGATCTCGCCAATTGGTATTTCAGACCCACGAAATATAATTCAACAAGACTCTTTCCATGTGGTCCTTGATGAAGTGATATCGTAGATCGATGTGCTTTGATTTCGAGTGTTGAACTGAGTTGCACGAGATCGAATAGCACCATTGTGCAAGATATCGGGATTACGTCAAATACGTAACCATAGTCATTGAGTTGTGTTCTCATCCAAATGAATTGAGCACAACACGCCGACATGGCTACATATTCGCTTGTTAAGGGCGATAAAAATCCGCTTCTTCGATTGCCATGACCCGGTTTATCACCAAGAAATTGTAGAGCTCTCGAAGTACTTTTACTTGAATCTAAGCATCCCGCGTGGTCGGCCCGAAAAGCTATTAGTTCAAAGCCGGAATCCTCGGATACCAGATACCCAAATTAATGGTTCCCTTGATGTATCGGAGGATTCTTTTAGCCTCAGAGAGTGGGTTTCAGTTGGTCGCGACCGACAACGGATCAAAGATAAAGCCAAAGACAATATCGTGTCCGGTTGGCTGTTAGATACACGAGAGACCCAATAATACTACGGTATTTGGTGGGGTCAACCAATTTCCCATGCAAATCAGCTTCAAGCTTCTTGGTATGTGCCATTGGTGGCATAAGTATCAAGTATTCATTCCAATTTGTCTAATTTCAAGGGCATATTTGGACTGACTCAAGAAAATACCATGGGGTGATTGATGAACTTGGAGTCCTAGAAAGAACGTAAGTTCACCCATCATGGACATTTCAAAATGTTTCTTCATTAGTTTTGCAAAAGTGATTGAGTACTTTTTATGAGTTGATCCAAAAATGATGTCATCCACATAAATTTGAACAATTAAAATATGTTCCCCGTGATATTGTATGAAAAGAGTTGGGTCGATCAACCTTTGCAAAATTATTGGCAATGAGAAAAGATGATAGCTTATCATACCATGCCCGAAGAGCTTGTTTGAGACCATACTGAGCTTTGTTCATTTGTAGACATGGTTCGAAGCTGGATCAAAGAATCCTTCCGGCTAGCCGACATAAACCGCTTTCGGTTGACCATTGAGCGCTTTGACATCCATCGAAAGATTTGTGATGTTCATATGGAGTCGCTAACGCCGGAAATATCCAACAGCCTCAAGACGAGCAAAGTGAGCAAATGATTCTTCAAATTCAATACCTCTTCCTCGTTATAACCCTTAGCCACTAGACGTGACTTGTTTCGATGACATTCCCTTCAAAGATCCAATTTGTTCTTCCAAATCCATTTTAGACCAATGACGAGGCCCATGTTGGTCTTTCAACCGGATTCATACTTCAAGACGCTTGAATTGGTTGAGTTCTTCTTCATGGATTCAATCCGCTTATCTTTTGTCATTGCATCCTTAATGGTTTTGGGTTTACTTTGCAGACAGGTGAGTGCATAAATGCAATGTTCACCGTCTCGTGTAAGACGTTGTCTTGTAATGACCCGGTTGATTCGGGTTGCTAATAATATTTTCCATAGGATGGTCTTTTTCCATCTATGTGAGGGTTGATGTTGGTATACATTATGCATTCGAGGATTCAAATGACATGTAGATGATTTCGTGACATCGTGCGCAGCCATTAGCAAACGGGTTAAAAAACGCATTTGGATCAAAATCTGCAGGTAGGGGTACTTCATTCAGAACATCATCGTTCTCAGCGTCGTTGGATGCACTTTGTTCAACCTGCTTGTAGAGTCAACTATTGGTGCTTCTTCAAATGTAGTTGTTGTAGTAGTGTATCAAGTATAGGAGTATTATCGTTGAGCAAATGGAAACAGCGGATACACCGGAGCACGCTCATCACAAACAGAGCAAATAGTCTTTCCATTTGTTTGACGAGTAAGCCGAGGGCTTGTATCGGTGATGATGGGGTTTGGGGAAGCCGTTTGTGACCGGGTTCCAAGCCATTATACCGAAGCAATTTCAATGAGTTCATCAAAATTAGCATGAATCGTTTCCATAACCTGCTTTGTCCGACGATTCCATCCGGAACCTTTAGAATTCTCACAATATCCAATAAAGACTCCAATGTCACGGCTTTGAACTTTCCAAAGTCATCACGCATCATTATTCTGGATAAAGAGATCCAAAGACATGAAAGTGTTTGAGATTCGGCCGGTTGCTTAGAAGCTCAAATGGTGTTTTGTTGTGGCGCTTAAAATTCATGAGCGTTCTGAGTGTGCGCATGCAGAGACAGCCCCCACAAGCACGGAAGTTTAGCATTGATTAACATCGCTCGCCCACTAACATACGGGTTTAGGTCTTTCAACAACTCGCTTTTGTTCGGGAGCTGCAATAGATGTTTGATGCTAAATTCCCACTTTCTCATAATATGCACGAAGAGTTTGATTCACAAATTCAATTCCTTTGTCTGCTTGAATTTGTCTAACGTGTTCCAGAGTCAATTTGAATTTTTCGTGAGAAAGGTGATGATCATCTGTGGAGCTTGATCTTTACTTCAAAGAAAATAAACCCAAGTCCATCTTGAGTACTCATCAACAATTACAAAATGTAAGCGTTTGCCATTTATCGTCATGCGATCGGGCCACACAAATCTATGTGAAGAAGATGAAGCACATGTTGAGCCGGTTCCACCTTTGAAGGAAAATGACCACGAAAGTGCTTTTCCCTTGTTCACAAGCCGAGCATAGGTGATCTTTAGAATACCGGAATCTCGGAGACCTTCAACAAGTTTATGTCGAAAGCAAGGTTGGTGATGGTTTGAAAGTTTAGATGTGAGACGACTTGCCATAGCCAAGATTCTGTAGATGTAGCCTTTGAGAGTAAACAAATGGGAGATGAAGCGATCATGTCTTGCATGGAGATAGTGTAGACCGATGAGCGTTGGCAGACATAAGATCATTTCCTTGAAGATCACGAATGAAACAAGTTTTCTCCCTCAAAGCTACTTCCAAGTCTCCATCACAAAATTGACCAACCGAGAATAGATTGTGACCGAGGCCTTCCACATAATAAACCCTGCTAATTTTGATGTTGCCATTAATGTAATCTCCGTAGCCCATGATAGTTATGGTGATCATTCCCCGACTCGACAGTGCCAATGAAATTTGCAACAAAGTTTGATAACAGTTTAAGGTTGCCTGTCATGTGTCGGGAACACCCATATCAACAATCCAAAGGATGATCCGTATCACCGCATTAGACATGCATGCACACGGATGGAATATAAGTAGATGTGGAACCCGAAGTGTTAGAGGGTTCCAAAGCAGTTGTAGTAGAAATACACACATCAATAACTTTAGGCATCCATTTAAATCCTAGTGTATTATGTATCCATTTTTGCCATCTCCAACTAGTCTTAGCTTTAGTCTTAGTGAATGCACTAGGTGGTACAACAATCCTTGGAGGTGATACTGGAACTACAGGGACATTAATGTGGTTCTTAGAATCTAAAGAGAGGCGGCCCACCGCTACTGCACTTAGAAGCAAAGTGGGCTAGAGGTATTCAATCTTAGGATTCCGTAAACGTGACAAGATAGCCTTAGCAACACATTTATCATGACAATAAGAACGATACTCTTCACGACAAATAACAAGAAGCATCGAATGAATATCAAAAGTACTTAAAGGTTCAAAGATTAGTTACAACACTTTTTCCATTACATTTGCAGACGCAATATCTAAAGTGGGTGCAACTGGAGTCTTATTCAAAGTCCTATGGTGTTCTTCTACTTCAACATTCTTTATTTGTCTTTTCTTATGTCGCAACTTCCTATTCTTCTTTGTAGTGCTCCTAGGTCGTGAAGTGTGGACGTTTGGAAAGAGGCAACTAGTCTGCTTCAAGAGAGCCACATTAGTAACTCGGGTGTTGTCGGTAGGTATTACGGGGACATGATTGCTAAGTGTTACCAGTGCAACTCTCTTAATGATGCTAGGCTGAACTTGTTCATACTTTCCTAACATTTCCTTAACTTAATGATAGTGTGCACCAAATCTTGATTTTCAGAACGAATATTTCCAGCAAAATTCATGACTTCTTTAGTGTGCAAGATAATGATCAAGTTCGTTTGATGCTTCATCACGAGTCTGTTTGAGTAAATCAAATATGACACCATATTCCTTTTAACTTTTGCAAGTTCTTGTTCATATTTTGAGATTTGACACTTAAAAGACACTTTTGATCATCCGGTTGCTCAACTTTAGGATCGAATGTTTTGCACGAACTGTGATTTTGTGTTGAAAATAAAGTTGTTGATCGTGAATATCTTTTTGACACCAATTAAGATGACGTATTGCATTTGAAAGCTAATTTGACAATCGTTTATTTTCAACTGTTAAAGACTCGATCCGATGCACCATATCAAGATTCACAACATTATCACGAATCAATAATCCAAAGATATTATCGGATGCATGTGGCAAAGAAAGTAATACAAGATTATGGATATCAAAGACATAACATCTTCCAAGAGTCGATTAACATCTTTTCTCGCCAGCTTTTTACGTTTAGTATTAGAAATAGATGTTTCTATTTTCTCAAAAACTATTTTCATGAGACCAATTTCCTTGTGGAAATCTTTTTCCCAATATAGTGCACAATTTTTCAAATTTTTGACATGGGGTAAAATTCTTTTCTAAAGAATATCTCTATGTTCTCGCGCCATTGGCGAGGTAAAATGTTGAACTTTATTTAGAATGAAATTCAATCTCATGCTCCAAAATTTTGAGGTCAGATAAGAAAGTGTCAAAATATTTGATAACGCGACAACTTTCAAGATTAGTTTTACTTCACTAAGTGAAGGTAAAGGACCATTAATTTGTGCACCTTTTGGTTGAGGGTGACTTCAGATCATCGGTGTGATAACCAAAGGTTTGTTAGAAGTATCTTATTGTGTGACAAAAGTTACGGCTTTTGAATAGTTAAATGGTTTGTTGTAAATGACATTTTCCATTTTGACCTACTCTCGCCATGATCTAATTCCTCCATCCGATTATATTCAACAATGTCATAATGGAATCATCAATTCTATGTTCGCACTATAGACTCTGTGATTTGGTTTGAATGCTCTGTGAAAACTTAGGTTTGTAATCGCAAGATTCGGGTCCATATCCATTTGGATTTGGTTTGAAAGAAAACTTTTGAATCGTTGTGATTGATTCACTATGTTTATAAACAACATTTTTAAACTCTTTGATTTTGTTTTGTAAGTCGACAATTTCCTCAAGATAGTCATCTATTCGTTTCGTTGAATGCTTTTGTACTCAGAGAACTGTTTTTGACAAGTTAACAACTCAGCCTTGGCTTTTGAGTTTCCAAAGTAAGAGCGCTAAGTTGTTGTTTATGTTCATGTTTCATTTGTTCTATTTGAGACAACAAAGCATTCTTCGCTGCTAGATCACAAATCATTCCAAATATTTTTATTTTGGTGTGATTTGGCAAACGCTGGCCAAACCTTTTTCACTCTGCTTTTGAGTTTTGAAAAGTTGAGTTGTCGAATTAAGCATTCATTATCCTTGGTTAACATTGCATTTTTCTCTTTTAATTTCGTGCAAATTTCCAAACGAGAATGTTGGTCTTTAATTAAGGTCAAGAGCTCAGTTTCTCTGTCAGGCAAAAGCTCATTTTGTTCAACGTAAGTCTCAACATGATAATCATAGGAATGAGATGTGGAAGACTCATGTTGAACACTTTGATCCTTGTCAGATAGAGAAAGTGGCGGAGATATCAGATCATTGATGATAATTGTTTGTTCAGGTACTGAGACAAGCCGCCAGTGTCATACACCGGGCCTGTATCACTCATGTGTAGTGTGCTTGCATTTGTGCCATCAAAATCATCACGCATTAGCCCGCAAGTCCTCCATATCATCATCTGAATCTACATCGCCATAAAGCTCGTTCCTTGTTGGTAAGAGTTCCACCAGCTTCATCCTTAAGAGCCAAGAGCAAGGCCTATTTGAAATAAGCACTCAGCTTGTCCTCGGTTTAGGACATGCATTAGCGGATGACCCTTCTCATTACGCTTATAGCAACGAAGACCATTAACCCCATTCCGAGCATTTACTGTTCAACCACTTGAGCCCTTTGGCTGCTATGAGCACCATATTATTCCTTCCCATAGCATTGAACCCTTGACCACCTCCCATCCGACGCGACCATAACCACGATTTTGAACTTCAACGCCCATTGTTCACAATGACTGATTCCTTGTATTAGATGAAGAACGAATGCGATTGTTGGATTTTTTTTATAACGGCCAAATGCTTTAGCAATCATAACAAATCCTTGTTGCAGTTCATCGAATGCATCGGAGTCCTCATCGCCTTCATCAGAAGATTGAGCAAGATTGTTGTATGGAACCACTTGATTTTGTTGAGGTTGTTGTTGTGACGGATCAGAAGGTTTGATGGTTGCAGTTGTTTGAGGAGCGGGTTGAAGAGCTTGTTGAGGAGGAATATTTGTTTGAGCCCACAAAGCAAGTTGTTGATTATCCGAAGTGATGGTGAAATTTGACCAGGAGAATCCTTTCCTTATCAACTTCTTTTGGTGAGGCTTCGATAGTCGCACAACAACTGTAGGTAGCATGATGCATATCTTTAGCTTGACGGAGAAAAATAACATACTTCTCCCATTCCGAACCAAGACTACTTAGGAACTTTTACAAGAATTGGTGGCATGATGATATTGTGTTTGTCCAAATCATTAATGATGTCTGAAAAAAGCGATGATGATAAGATTCTAATGACTCTCCTGGTTCAATCATGAAGTGTTCATAAGCCAAGTAGATTTTGGATTCCATGTCTTCTGATTGAGTGTTGTGCCTTGTATAAGAAGATGAATCTGCCCACATTGGTTTTGCAGTCTTTTGAGCATCAACACTTCGAAGGATTGGATTGGGTAATCTTAAAGGATGTATTGCATTGCAAGTTCATCGGCTTCAAAGTGTAGAAGTTGATCACCCGTGAGTTCGCAACAGCTTGTCAATGTTGGTGACATCATCTCTTGGTGGAACAAAGATTAGATCTCCTGTAACGACAAGAGGCATCTAAATGGACCTTCCATAATGACCTTCTTTAAAACTTTCCATGTGGCTTCTTTAGATCACAAAACCTAAAGAACCGAATCACCCATTGATCATAATTACCAGGAGTGAGCATTGGAGGTCTATCAAGTGAGCCAGCTTCATGAATTGATTGTTGGCTACTCAAGGCTTCACACATCTTGCCAAACCATGCGGTTCCTTGATAGTATTCCTGGATGGATGTTGATTGTAGAAGTTTGTGTAAGGTTGCACTTGAAGACTAGGTGGTGGTTGAATCATTTGAGGTTGTGGAATTGTTGCAAGTAGTGGAGTATGTTGTTGATTAAATTGTTGTTGATAAACTGCTTGTTGTTGATTCCATTGTTGATGTGGGGATTTAGTTGTTGTTGTTGTTGATTATAAGTGTAAGGAAAATAGTTAGAGTATGGTGGTTGTAACATGTTGAAAAATTGTGTTGTTAAATGGATCTTTGTAGTCGAATGAACCTTTGTTGATGAAGTATCCTTAGGCGAGAAATCACAATAGCCAAGTAGCACTTATGCGAAAAACACCAAAGTTACGCTGCGTAAAGAAGAGTTACGCAGAGGTTTAGCTTACGCGTAAGAAAGGAACAAACACTAAGGTTAAGCGTAAAACAAGAAGTTAGGCGTAGAAAACTTAGGCGTAGGATTACCTTATGTGTAAGAATAAGCTTAGGCGTAGGATAAATATTATGCGTGGGATTTTCTACGCGTAAGCTTTATGCTTATGCGTAATTTTAGGGTTTTGCCCAAATGATCTTTTACACTATCACAGTGCAAAAGATATCCAAAGTCGACGCGGTTTTCGGGCTTATCAAGCAAGAAACCACGGAGTAACCACTAAACCGAAGATCAAACCAAGGAATAAGTTCGTGTAGAACTAGGGTTTTGATACGCGTAGTTCTACTCAGTAAAGTGACTTTCCCAAAGATGTTTCTCAACCAGATTTTTGTGATGAAATAGCTTCAATATCACCAAAATAACACAAAAGTGTGAAACTTGATGATCCAAAACGTCTAAAGCGGTTATATGTATAATGAAACCTTCGTTAAAAATCAAGCTCAAAAACGTTTATCCACGCGTAAAGGTTGAAACTTTTTGCCAAAAACAGTTATTTTAACACCTTAAAACATTGAAAGTACAAGAATCTTGGATTAAAAAGTGTAAAAAACGTGTTTTAAAGCGAACCAAAGTATCATGTATGCTTTACGCATAGGACCAAAACCTACTTCAAAAACAATACGATTCACCCAACTAGTAGGCGATTGATACCACTGTTAGGTTCCCAAATATGCAACACAAGTAATAATAGAAGAAATAGAAAGGAGATGAGATCATTTGAACAATAACCAAACACACACACACGATATAGTAATATGGTTACGCGTAGAGTATGAAGTGAAAGATAAATTGAACAACCAACCCTCAAGTGAGGGTTATTACAATGTATTTATAGGAGGGAAGCTAGGGCATCGCTTCTAGTTCCCATCCTTTTCCTTATTGGGCTAGGCCTAGGCTTATGGGCCTTCTACATAAGCCTAAGGCTAATTACAAACATAAAGGCCATATTAAGCTAACTATTACATATAAATTACTAACACTTAAATTAAGGTTTAGGAGTGATTCCAATAATCTGCTTGATCCTTGCTTGGTTCATCATCAAGAAACTCTTTTGAACCTGCAAAATCATAAGTAGATGTACCTATAGAGATAGGTACATAGTTCATGGTATGGGTTAAAGAATCAAGATCAAACAGCCTTTCTGGACCAGTTCCTTTGACATTCACTTTGTTTTCTAGGAACTCACCATGCAGATTCTCTTCAATCTTTTGGGTTCTTAAGTTGAATACTCTAAAAGCTTTACTAACCATGGAATACCCAACAAAATACCCTTCATCAAATTTTTCTTCAAATTTGCCCAGATAATCTATGGTATTGAGAATAGTGACATGACATCCAAATGGTCTCATGAAGTCTAGGATAGGGGGTCTACGTCTAAATAACTCATAAGGTGTCTTGTTCTTTGTTTTCACTAATAAAACCTTGTTTTGCACATAACAAGCGTGTTAAGCGCCTACCTTAAAGTGATTGGCAATTTTGAATCTCGCCAACATGGTTCTAGCACTCTATTAGTGTCCTATTTCTCCTCTCAAAGAACACCGTTTTGTTGAGGAGTTTTAGCTACACTAAATTCTCTTTTAATACCTTTATCCCTGCAAAAATCATCCATAACTCTATTCTTAAACTCTGTCCCATTGTCGCACCTAATGATTTTAACTTTTATATCATATTGGTTTTCTACTGTATGAAGGTCTTAAGGATGCCGATTGTTTCATCCTTAGTTCTAAGAAAGAAAACCCATGTAAACTCTATGAAATCATTAGTCACAACAAGACAATACTTAAGATTTAAGCTACTCACGATGTAGGACCAAACAATTCCATATGTAACATATGAAGTTGGCAATAGAGTTAACCAATTTTGACTGAAGCTCTGTGTTGTTTGCATTTAAGACAAGCAACACAGGTTTGATCATTTTCAAATCTTTTCTGAGCCAAGCCTCTTACCAAACCATCTTTAACAATCTTATTTATGGTTTTAAAATTAATGTGACCAAGTATTCTATGCCATAACATGGATTCATCTACTGTGGCCTTTGTAAGCAAGCAAGCATAATCATCTTTAGCAACAATGTTATTCATATCAAAGCTATATAAGTTGCCTTTTCTAGGAATCTTAAGAAGAATCTAACTTTCATCAGGCATCTTAAAATCCTTAGAGAGAACAAAACACATATCTTCAATAAAAAGAACATTGTTTTTCTTGTCACACATTTTTGACACACTAAAAAGATTATACTTAAGCTCTTTTACATAGTACATAGGTTCAAAATCCAAGTTACCAGTTTTGATGACCCCTTTACCAATAACTTTTCCATTAACTCAACCTCCAAAGCTGACAAACTGTCCATCATAGTATTCAAATTTTGAGAGATAGGACTTGTTGCCACTCATGTGCCATGAACATCCACTGTCTGTGTACCCTTGATCTGATCTCTTTGTCCTTGGATGTTCCTGCACATATAAGAAAGGAGTTAGTTTCCTTTGGAGACCCAAGCCATGATTGAATTGGATCTGCCTCGTGTATCAATATAGTTATATTTATCAAAGGTCATTGATACACCATTGGGATTGGTTGTTGAGATAATTCCTTTCGGTTTCCATTCCCAACGTCTTTGAGGCCTTCACAAGATTTCCATGTTACCCATGTTCTTGTTTACAACCCTTGGGAACTTTTGACTGAGCAGGTAACTGCCGGTTTAGTTTTGGTACCCACTGTTGGTTATATTGAACCCTTTATTAAAAGACCTTTCCGTTTGTGCGGATTTTACAAAGGTTGTTTTGGATTCTGCACTTGCAACAGGTGTTTTAGGGTGAGCAGTGTTAATAGTTTTAGTTGTGGCAAAAGTTTTAAGTCCACTTCTTAGTTGAACTGCTCTTGGACTCCACCCTTTTATTCCCATAAACTTACCTTCTCCCAACATGATAGTCACAATTAGCATGTAAATGTTCAAAGCTACCACAAATATAACATGCTTTATTGTTCATCACAAATTCATTACCTAGTTGTTGAGATTTTACATGATTCCAACTCCTCTGGTTACCCTAGAGTTGATGACTTGTTTCTATACATCTCAAGATACCTTGATTGATCTAGGTTTATTAAATTGTTTCCTAGGTTCCTCTGTAATAGTATGTACAACTTGTGGGATAGAAGCCTCTACATTCTTTTTAACATTCTCATCTACAACAGATGAGTCACTTGCACTTTCAAAAACATCAGATTCATGCTTAACCTCTTCCTCACTTTTCACAAATTTAGGAGGACCATATTCAAGATTCAGTTCCTGAAATTCTTCTAGACTTGTATTAGCTAAATCTATGCCAGGAGGTGATGGAACACCCCTTAGTGGTGGAGGAACTGTACTGTATCCCATACCAGACTTAACTTTACTAGTAATTTGAGCATTCCAAATTTTATCAATTGACTTAGACTGATAATAACAGGTGTCAACAGATAAATTGACATTCTCATTTATCTTTTTAAGTTTTTCAAACTATTCTTTTAGAGCCTCATTTACTGCTATCTTATGATCTAACTCTCTTCTAAGAACAACCATATCATCATTATATTTTGTCTCATTTCCTCTATAATGCTCTAGTTGTTTTTCTAATACAGATATGCCTCTTCTAACGTTTGACACATTATAATTAGCAGCAAACAACTCTGTTCTTTGGTTGTCATATAATTTATTAAGCCTTTCACATTCTCTAGAAGCACTACATGTTTTAGAACAACTTTCAAAGTTTTGTACCTCGAGAGTCGAGAAGGCCATGAGAGCATGTTCTCAGAGAAATAAAGCGCATCAAGGTTGTTCCTCTTGTCCATCAACCATGAAACTCCAATCATAGCTCACACCATCAATTGCCAACATTGCCTTTGGTTCCTCCACAATTGGTTCTTTCTTTTGCTTGTACCAAGTAGACCTATTGTCATGCTTCCTTGGTCTTCTTCGATTCTCGAGCAAAATGCCCCAACTTATGACACTTGAAACACTCTACTTTCTTTTATCGAACCTCGGCAGTTTCATTACCATTGATGTGAATTGGTTGCAAGCTTCTTGTAGAATTTCCTAGCCCTCATGCTAAGAAGAATTATTTGCCACTTTATGTCCATCTCCTCCAAGTCATCATCATCAATTTGCTTTATGTCTTCATGAGTTAATATAGAGCCATTAACTTGAGTGGAGATAAAAGCATAAAAGGTAGGATCTCCAATACCAACAACCTTCTTCTTTGAACTCAGAGTGGTAAAATAGCATTACCATGAAAGCTGAGAACCGTGAATGGCAATATCATCATCACTGTCATCTTCGAATCATCACTGCCACCGAGGTTGACATCAATGCCAAGCTGCTAGAGCTTGTACCAAGTTTTCCCCGCTTCTTCAACCTTTGTTCATTAAGTTTGAAGTTGTTGTAAAGATCATTGAGCTTCATAGTTTCAATCAACGGTTTATTTTCCCGCATCAACATTAGTATGAAACTCAAAGTAAACTTCTTAGAAACTTCAGATTGAGGTCTTCCTTATCTACCTCAATTCCAAACATAGTCAATTGTGTGACAATCTTCGAGTTTTGGTAAGATGTCATCAAGTGATTCATTGCTTGAAGAAGAGAAGTTTTCATAACTTTGCTTCAACAATGTCTTTTGAGTCTTCTTAGTAGCATCATTGCCACCAAACACTAAGCAAATCTCTTCAAAAAGTTCTTTTTGTTGTCTTGAACTTCTGAAAGCAATGATCCAGTCTTTAGGGACGAGTCATTAGTAACAAACTTCTAGCCTTCATATCATTCATCTTCTGGTTCTTTCATCAAGAGTAGTAGAAGTAAACAAGCAAGTTTTGTGTCACCAATTTTCTCAATCTGCTTCCTTGGCTCGAAGGAGTCACCATTTAAGATGATCTCCCACAGAGCATAGTCTTGTATGAGAAAGTATTGCTCAATCATTATCCTCCACATTTCAAACTCATTGAGTTTGAGCTTAGGAAGCCTTGGAGCAGAGTTGGACTGGTTTTCCATCTCCATTGATTTTAGTGAGTAGGGTAAGCTTATTCCTTTGATCTTTTGAATCAAAGTATTAGAACCAAAGCTCTGATACCACTTGATGGATCTAAATACACACCTTGTATGTGATACTTTGAATTATATTAATAAGTACGCTGGAATATACTTAGTAATACCTAATATGGATTGTATGATGTAATATAAGTGAGAACAATATAACACAAAGCTTCAATATTATTAAGAATAATACGAGTGATCTTGCTTGTCACTAGGGTTACACCTGAAGCATATTACCTAGAACAATGACCTAGGACCTCCTTTTATAGCACAAGGAGTCCTTACAAGATAAGTATAATGTTAACTGTATATAATATACACAAGATCTTTTCTATACTTATCTATACGCGAATACATAATAATTATCCTAATAGCAGTGGTAATAATATGTACTAGCAGTGGTAAGGTATTTCCACTGCTAGTGCATTTTTTAGCAGTGTCTTCCACAAGCTTATCAGTGGTAACTGTTAACTTTATTCCCAACAATGACCTTGATCAAATGTCCTCAGGATGTCATTGTCATAGGAATGAAGTGGGTTTTCAGAAACAAAACTGATGAAAACTGCATTGTCATTAAAAACAAAGCCAGACTTGTAGCCAAAGGTTACAGTCAAGAAGAAGGCATTGACTAGTATGAGACATTTTTTCCTGTTGCAAGAATGGAAGCCATCAGGATCTTCCTTGCATTTGAAACTTACATAAACTTCAAAGTTTACCAAATGGATGTGAAAAGTGCATTCCTGAATGGTGAACTCAACGAAGATGTGTATGTTCAAGAACCTCCGGCTTTGAGAGTAGTGAATTCGACTATATGTTCAAGAAGCTTGACAAAGCCCTATATGGACTTAAACAAGCTCCCAGAGCATGGTATGAAACTCTCTCACCCTTCCTGATTCAAAACAAGTTTGTCAGAGGAAAGATAGACAACCCATTGTTTATCTACAAGACAAAGCAAGATGTGATACTGGTCCAAGTATATGTTGATGACATCATCTTTGGCTCAACAAATTATACTCTTTGCAAATAGTTTGAAAACCTGATGACAAAGAAATTTGAAATGAGCATGATAGGTGAACTCACTTACTTTCTTGGACTATAAATCAGGGAAACTGATAAAGGAATCTCCATCAGTCAAGAGAAATATACCATAAATCTTTTGAAGAAATATGAGATCCCTGACAGTGTCTCAGTGAAGACACCAATGGTTCCTCCTAACAACCTTGGACCTGATCTCACTGGCAAATCAGTCAACCAAACTCATTTCATGGGTATTGTAGGTTCACCGATGTATCTAATCGCCTTCACTGCATACAATTCTCTCACCGTCTAATAGCAAGATATCACCCAATCCCAAAGAATCCCATCACACCTAGCCCAAAAGAATCCTCCTCCGAAGGGAACTCCAAGCCTTAGACTTTACTATCCAAAGTGCATAGGGTTTGACCTCAAATGGTATTCTCGACTGATTATGCAGCCGCAACATGGACAGAAAAAGTACCGGTGGTCTGTCAATTTCTTGGAGGAAAGTCGGTTTGTTGGAGTGCTAAAAGCAACAATCAAGTATGTCTTACCGGCTTGGTATGTATCGCTGCGGATGTTGTGCCAATTTTTTATGGATGAAAAGTCAACTCAGTGACTATGACATCCATTACAAAATGGTACCCATCTTCTGTGACAATACCAGTGCCATTGCAATCTCCAACAACCGTGTCCTCTATAAAAGAACCAAACATATTTATATTAGATATCATTTCATCAGGGACTACATCATGAAAGGAGGCATAGAACTCCATTTCATCCCTACTGAATATCAACTTGCTGATATCTTTACAAAATCCATGGATGAACCTACCTTCAGAGATCGAATCAATTGGGAATGCTTGACATTGAAAGTCAGAACACTAAAATCAATCCCAATCTCACCGAAATGGTCCTTGCACCTCTAACAAAACCCAAAACAATCTTCTCTCACTGAATGAGTAAGACTCATTCAGGGACCCCTGACATGGATATTGAGCATTGAATGAGTAACTAAATGCACTAAGTATTTCAGTTACTTAAATGTCCTAGGTTGGTAAACATACCAATTTAATATAGGAATATATGTCTCTATGTCCTTCTGTCACCTATGTCAAGGATCCCCCAAACCTTACCTCATCCCACTTGGCATTAAATGCCTCCTCTCACAACAAATATCCTAAGGATATTTTAATACTGCAAAATGCACTTTTATCGTACCTTGCAACATTCCCTTGAAAACCGGGAAATTACTGCGGGTAGTGGAGTGGTCGCATTAAATGAGGTAAATAAAACGTTTTCAAAAACCAACTTTACAAATCCTCATAAGTGCAAAATATACCCTTCTGACCACTCTATAAATACCCATCTCAAAACATTAAAACACACACAAATTATTTCTACATCAAAACTCTGTCAAAATCAATTCTTAAACCCAAAAATCTTTGTGTGTTCTTTAAATCCTCAACCATTTTTTAACAAAATATTCTCTGTAAACCATTTACAAAAGATTTTTCTTCATCAAACTCAAAAGCTTTTCAACTTTTTGATTGTTCTTGTCAAATATTTTCAAAAACCCTAAAATCTTTCAATGGAAATGGCAAGAACACAAAGCCTTCATTTTGCACCTCAGTAGGTGGGCGGTCTTGAAAATGTTGAATTTGAAACTAATAATGTTATAGGCAATTTTGAATACCCACGATGTCCAGACCTATAGGGAATCATGAAATTTTTACTCAACTACCCACTAAAATGTGCCTTTACTCCGCCCTTTCTATATCTGTACCAAAACCTCCTCGTGGAGTTTTGGGCAATGTTCTACTTGACCTATGACCCTCAACCGATGAGACAGACCTTAGACCACTCGTGGAGTTTCTCATGAAGTTCACACTTTTAACGAGGAAAAGTCGCACACCTAGACTATAAAACGTTTTGTACATCAACTGGCTTGACTATAATCTCGTAACTATGTTGCTCATCCTGAACCTTCCATAGTTAAGGATGAGTTAAAACAAATTGTTTTAGATCCAAATTTTTAGACGAACTTTTCCAGCGTCTTGGAAGATCCTCGTTCACATTTGTGATTCAGGTTCTCGCGGGAACCACTCATCCACGAACAAGTTAACTCTATTCAGGTTGATGATGGCAAAGCTTGATGACAGGGATCGCCATCGACAAGGGAGATCATTTACATCTGTAACCAAGCTACTGAGCAAAACTAGGACGAAATATGTTTGCACTTAGGTTTGTCTCATCGCTTTACAAGTGTTACTTGGGTTACAATTATCCTCGTGAATACAAATATTGTGCTTTACCTGGCATCGTGAGTCAATCAAATTTTCAAAAAGACCATCCCAAGTCATCAAATCAATTGACGCCCATATGGTTTCAGAACAACCAGAGGGACTCGTGTCTCAAAACCCTGCTCCAAAAGAGAAAGGGAAGTCTGACTAGGACTAAAACCAAACCCAAGTCTCGGCCCCCCGAGGCTTCAGAACACGCCTTAAAAGGCAAAAAGCCCAAGACGATCCGCCACCCAAAGGAGACCAAGCAACATCCACCCCGTGAAAACGAAGGACACCGATACATCACATCTGACCTTGGTCCCAAATACTACTCCCTCAAAGCATCCGTAGGGAAACAAACAACCCGTTGGTAGGGGAGCGCCTTCCACCCAGCCCAAAGAGGACATTCGCCAAACAACGCTTTTGTCTGAGGGCAAAATGAATGATCCCAAAGACTCAAGGGGAAACGAACAACCTACTGATAGGGATATCACTGCCACCGCTTCTAAGGATAGCACTGGAAATCACCCACCAGTGCTTGAAGGAGCACAGGGGAAGAAAGACTCAGAGGGGCAAATACCACCCACTGATATGGAACCCATCACCACCACTGATTTGTTAACTGTTGTTGAGGTCAATGACAACTTATTTTCTGATGGAGAACTAGCTGACAGTGAAGAATAAATACTCTTAGCTGGAGATGAAATGGACGCTGATGTTCAACCACAAGAACAAGCAATCACAAGAACAAGAGCATCAGCCTGATCCATAAGAGACCAAGAGTCACCGCCACCGATGATAATGACTCGACTACTCTTCTTCATCTTGTCCGAGGAATTTAAAAGTATGATAACATTCTTCCACCAATGGAAGATAGCCGGTTTTGTGGATAACAAAGGCTTCCAGAAGTTATACTGTATGATGATACTCTATGGGATCAAAGATGTTGAAGTAGCTGCCACCTATGCAGATCTAAAATCAAGTGCTTACTACCAATACCCAACACCGACGAGCACAAGGAGCTAATGTATCAGATCTACACAGATCGGATGAAAACCTGGTTAAATTTCTCAAGTACTTTCAGGAGTCTCACACTAAATTGGATGAAATCGGGATTCTCAAAAGAAGACCCAAGACTTAACTCCAAAGCCGAGGCTACTAAGGTCTACATGAAGAATTCCTCCGCCTCACTAAACCGATCAACATGCTTCAATCTGCAAATTTTCGTGGTCTTCGCCTTCCATTCGCTCTTCAATCCACACACTGGGTTCATTGGATGCTAGAGTTACTGACAGCTAACGATCGTCTTCTATGGCCTGGAATCTTGGGCCTAGAATGACCGCACTAGAACTATCTCAGCCAATCTTGTGAAAAGGTCACAAGTATTCAACAAGATACAACCACATCAAGGCCATGGTCTCGGAGATATATCAAGCCTTTAAAGGTCAAGCAACTCCCACTTCCTCGATCCCAAGCAACTCTTGCTCTCACCGACGCAGCAAAGACAATAGAGGAGAGAGCCATGAAGATACTCCTTCTCACACTGAGGGGGAGCCAGCTCAAGCAATATCAGCAACACCACTCTCATCAGTCCCACCATCATCAACAACAGCAACAACCATAGTGACAATAACAACAGCAACACCACCACCAATAATCACAACTCCTCCACTGGTAGCATCTTCTTCATCAGCTCAGGAAAAAGGAAAATCCTTAATGACCACATCAGAGCTTAAGAAGATTCTCTATGTCATCGGCAACACAAAGTACCTGCTCACTCCAGAACAGCTAACAGCCTACCTTGAAAAGGAAGACAAGCGAAAGAAACTGGTTGAGGAGGAAAAGAAAAGCAAAGAAGCCCTGGTCCAAGTAGTGGCTGAAGAAGCTTAAAAGATTGGGATTGATCCTAAGAAGCTTGAAAAAGGACAAGCAGGCTAAAAGTTTAAAGATGCTCAGTCTGATGAAATGGCTGCCATGAGAAAGAAGCTAGATGAAAAGAACTAAAAGGCTGATGCCATCAGGCAAGAAAGGATCAACCATTACAACTGGACCATGACAAGCGTAAGGTCACTGAAAAATCACTGATGTAAAAATCATCCCTAGATCTAAACCACTGGCAATGAATGTCTATAGGGGAGATGATAAAAGGCATTTTGAAGTTCATGATCCCTTGAAATTCACTGACTTTGGGATCACTGAACTTGATGAGCTTGGTCCTATCATTACGAAGAAGCAAAATGCAGTGTTCAAGGAGCTGATGAAATCCCTCAGCAAGTGGTATGAAAGACTAAGGGAACAACCAACATAGCTTAGGATACAGCCAGCTCTAACCGCAGCTCAAGGATCTCAATCTCAGCCAACCCATGGCAAGAGGAAAAGAGTTGAATTTGGGCCTGAAATCAAGGTACCTGGCCTTAACTGCAACACGGAGCTACCTGAAGGAGTGAAGTTTATGAATTGTCTTTGTATCGAAAAGCCTGAAAGAGGACTTTTCTTTATTGATGTCTATGAGAACCCAGCATTCCAAAGGTGGAGTGACATTGATCTTACAGGGGTGTCTACAATGGCAATCTACCTACCAGTGGCCTCTCAAATCCAAACTCCTGAAAACATCAGGTTCTGCACTGACCTGAATGCCATGATAAGAGAGCACCTTGATAAAGAAACACCCCTCAAGAAGAAAGTCAAGCTAGAAGCACTGGGAATCCATCTTGAGTGACATCATATGCTTTACCTTTTGTACTAGTGATAGGAACTATGTAATCTGATCAATAAACGATGTATGTTTTGATAAAATATTCAGTGTTCCTTATTATGTTCATTAGTACATTCAGTATAATAAGAAGCCATTTGCTCACTTACACTGATCAAACACTTAGGCTAATTGTATATCCAAATATGGGGAGACTGTTGGGTTCAGTGAATACCCAAACCCTTTAAGTCTAGGATTTGAATAGAAAATACCCTAAGTGTTTAGTCCCTTAAACACTAACAAGTCACCGAGCTCATAGTCTCTCAGTGAGCTGTCTTCAGGATACTCAGTAAGAGACAAAGAAGAAGTCTCTCCACTCAATAAGGCGGAACTTAAGGGGTGAAGACTGAGTCAAGAAGAAGATGGTGGATTCAGTGAGTGATGACAATAACTCACTGAGTCCCGAAACTCCTCACCAACTATTAACACTAAAGACAAACTAAAGACTAAAGACTGAAGGCTATGAAGACTGAAGAATGAGCAGGACAAGGCGGGATAAGTTTGAACAGATTAGACGAAGTCTTTATCAACCAAAGTCAAACTTTCCCTGAATCGTTCACTATCAGGCTTAGTGTCATCACTGACAAGAAGAAAGCAGCCTTGTCACTTACCTAATATAGCCAATGTAAACAGAGACAAAATACATCAGTATTTTGTCTTCTGTAACCTGTCAGTTTGTCCTCTAGGATAGAGTCAAAACCATACTTGTATAAATAGCATAAGAGATAGAGTGGAAGAACTTTAAGCTTGTGGATTAACTATAAAGCACACACACAAGCCATCTTTCACTCCTCCAAATACAACTCTGTCCCTGAGATAGCTCAATGGTTCCTTTGTAGTTGTGCTCAGACTTAGCCCTGAGCAGTGGGAGATACCATACTTATCATTTCAATCCCAAGTACTATTCCGCAAGTACTTGGGTAATGTATTCTTTTTTATTTGTTTCTAATAAAGAATATATAAGTTGAAAATTATTCAGTGTGTTTTTACTTACATTATTTCAGTCATTGTTCACAATCAGTTGGTTTATTACTTTAATTGTTTTTATACGATTATGAAACGGGAACAACATTTAATTACGTAGATAAAGGGAATTTGAATTTATCGTTCTTTCCCGTTACTCTATAAAATATTAATGTTTACCCATGAGTCCTAATTGTCCCAAAATTGTGTACAAAAGATATGACTCGACTTAGCAACCATGCAAGTAACTAGATATTTGAGTTAAGGGTTTAGCAATGATAACAATAATGCACTAAAGATGAGTGCATACAAGGTGGGCTAAGGTGATTTGGGTGTACATTTGGGGGTGGATTATAAAAAATTTTCTTCATTGATATTCTGGAAAATCAAAACATCGCGAGAACCGCAAAAAGGATAGGCTCTGAGGGGTTAACTAGGAGTATCGTGTACTAAAGATGTGAACATCGCAAGGGTGTGGGGTAATTACTCAACCAATGTGGAAGAGGTAATTATAATACAGGTTTCAAACAAGGGTTATCCTAATGCCTCTTATCACTTAGTTACTCCTAACTACACAAGTGTAGTCTCACTAGCGATCTCGGAATGCATCACAAAACAAGTTCTAGAATCTATTATACTACCGGTACACTCTCTAAGCATTAAAGATGAATTCTTTTATTCCTAAATATCTAGGGCGAACCTCACATTTTTGGGGTGGAATTTGAGTGGTAAACGATTTTTGTGCTAGTCATATAATTCCTATCCATGAGACGCTTTATTAAAACTAAAATTTAGCTCGTAAATGTCATGAAAATTTTTAAATTTGGTGCTAGAATTGCCCTAACGAATATTTCTCATAGTTTATTACACAAATTACCAAGGACAAGACAAATGATCAAGTGAGTGAATAGTTTCTAAGTTACCGTTTTATTCTCCCTCCCTACACTTAAACTGAACATTGTCCCCAATGTTCACCGAAAGTATCAAAGTTATGATAAAGCAAGGTAAGTAAGGAAAAAAAACTAGTACTCCCCTGATTAGCTCGGTAGGATACGTGTGAAGTTGTGGTTAAATTCTTTTCCAAGAAGAATGCATGAGTAATAAGCTTCATCCAATGAGTGTTTCTTCTTCTTGCCAAATATAACCTGCACACTAATAAGAAAAAAAATGAAACCTTCACGTAAAATCAGCGGTTAAACTATATATGACACACAACTACACTAGAAAGCAAGTAAGATATAATGCTTGTGGAATAGATGTTTGTAGTTTTCTAGAAAATTATGACCTGGGAATTTCCAAAAGTTTTTAAGTTGCACAGAAAACGAAACTGAGAATCTGTTTCCACATTGCCTGACGTCGTCGGGTTTTAATCCCAAAGCCGTCAGGTTGTCCTGACAGAAAGGGTCTGGTACATTTTCTGGAAAAATTCTAGAAAAATTACCTCATTAAAACCTGGAAAAATTCCTGCAAAACATCCATTATGACTCGATACAAGCATTTGACTTTAACAAACACACATATATATATACAATTTCAATTATTGTTAATCTCGTGTTCATATTCTTAAAAACATATGTGATCTTCCCTACACTTATCTTTTTGTAAAATACCTTTATATGCAATTAATACGATGTTAAAAACAAAATAAAGCATTTTCACAAAGTCTAACATGAGAATAAACAATAATGAAAAAGATATATGAACACACAAATAAAAATTAAAAACAAACATGCAAACAAATAAACATGGGTTGCCTCCCAAGAAGCGCTTGTTTTTATTCGAGTCACGAGCTTGACTCTACCCTTATTTAATGGATAAAGGGGAAGTTTTCCCTACACTTAAGCTTAAGTGCGGGTGATAGTAGCGATACACACCCTTAGGGTGGAAATTTGCCACGTGAGGTGAAGGTGATGGGTGATTTATATGCTCAAAAGGGTGTGCTCCACTCATTATAACCTTACTTAATTCTATTGGTGTAGCGGGTGAATCAAGTCTTTCTCCTAGAAATGAATCATCTTCTATCAACTTCAAGATATTCTTAGTTAATGTTAGCCTCGCTAAAGTGAAGTCATTACGGGAATTGCATTAGTTTCTTTCTTTACTCATTCATAAGGACTAGTTTAGTCATTTGTGCTAAGTTAGGCTTGTCCTAGTATAAATACACCTCCTAGTCCCAACTAGGAGGGTAGGAAGTTCACATTTTGTAAAAAAGTGTGTGTGGTTTCTTCTTCTTCTCTCTAGAAACACACACATCTTCCCTTTTCTTCAATCTAAACAATACCATGTCTTTCTTATTCTTTGAGCTTCCCTGACCCCCCAAACCACATGAATCACTAGTTTTATCGGTCCTACAGTTAAGGATCCATCTTAACCTAATAAACCTGGTTTAAACCCATAATGTTTCTTGTTATCAACCATGAATGGGTGATGTAAGTGTGTAAGGTCATAGGTTACTCCTATATTAGCTTTCACTCTACATGGCTTAGAGTCTACTACCTTTATCACGCAGCCACCCGGACTATTTGTTTTGATGGGTGGATTGGGGCCTAATTCAATTCCTAAATTTACATCTAAAGACGGAAAATTGGGTAAGGGTTTTGGTTGAGGCTCCGGTTCATCAAAACTAGGAACTTCCTTATAACTAAAAGAGAGGTCATGACAAGCAACTAAACCTACATTCTCTAGTGGTGTTTGGTCCCAAGGTTCTATATCAATCGGCGTTCCTATAGTCTCTTATACTTCTTCCGGGTAAGTTATAGGCGGTGTGTATTCCTTAAGTGATGGTAGGGCTTGTGGGCTTGGAGTTTTCTCCTCATTCTCCATTATATCTAGATCTCCTATATGTTCATCATGTGTTTTAGTATAATCTAACCCAAATACACTCCTAAGTATCTCAAATCCTTCTTTAGCCATTTCAAATTCTTGGTCCAATTCGTAAGAATTGTTCTCGAAAACTTGACTACTATGTTCTATTTGCCTAAAGGATTCCTCAAGCGTGTCATATGTTTTGGTAAAATCTATCCCACGCATGCAACTAGGTAGTTCAACTGTAACCATCTCACAATCTTGTTTGGATTTAGGTTCCATGTTCTTAAAATCTAGGTCTTTTTGTTCATGGTGCCTAAGGTTGGATAAATCCTCCTTATCGGTTTCCTCAAATTGTGATGTAGACAAGCCTATGACTTCATTCAAACTATGGGTTACGCTTAGGAAGCTTTTCTAAAAAAATTTCCAAATCGTCTCACTAAAAGGAATTGATCCTAACAATGATTTTTGAATAGAAGCCACACATACACAAAATTCATCAAAGCCCTCTAACTTTACACCTATCTCCTCTTGGATATCTCTAAGATAACTTACAAATTCATTAGAACAATAAGAAGCAATTCTATCTATGAAATACAACTGTTCCTCATTTGTTAATGATTCAAATGCAACTTCACTTGCCATAACGACAAATGAAAAGGGTTTTACGAACACAAACACAAAGAAGGGGGATAGACTACAAGGAAGCAAATGAAAAAGAGAAAAAATGCTCACTTGATAGGAATCAAGCGAGTGAACCTAAACGAGATAGAAATCTAACTAACTATTTTATTCCCGTAGCGGCTAAAACTTGATGCTTGGAAGGCGTTAGGGGTCAAGGAAACTTTCTTTTCTTCGAGCAAGTTTTTCAACCTCCTAGGCAGTGAACCTAATCGTTGTAGTGTAGTATGGGGTAAGCCTCAGAGATTGATATCGTTCTCTAGGGGATTATGAATGCTAGTAAGAAATATATGACGAGAAGGTAGGATTGAGGATGATTCTTTTTTTTTATCTTTTTATGGTTTTTTTTTAGAAAGCTAAGGTAAATATTTCGGGGCAATTGGTTTAGGGGTGGTACTTCTACCGATTACTCTATTTTAACTAATTATCTAATTATCTAATTACTACAGGTAGCTATGTCTAATTGAGGTGTGCTCGTATAATGATTAAAGATATGTTCACTTAGATACTATTACTCCCTAGTTATCTTTTATTGGTCGGTTGAGTTGTCACGTCCTTTATCTTAACGCGTTGTATTCCTAAAGGTCGTAGGGTATGCGTGGTCCCTAGTTCTTTGAGGTTATCTCTCGTATATGACTTACGGAGTTGGCAAGCCTAAGCTATTTCATCCATAAACCATATCATCATAAAGCATACTCAAGCATTAAATACCACGAAGATGCCTAGTTGCACTCCTAAGCCAATTTCAATTAAGACAAGAAACAACCTAACAATAATCAATAACTAGGTTTCTTAGATCTAAGCAAATACACAAGTAATTTAGCTAGACATGATAGACAAGCAAGCATACACACAGTCAATCGAATATGAGATAGACATAATGATAATTTGGATTAACAAACTTATCTCGATGTATAAAATAGGGTGTGGGACCCTAAAATACTGTCCAAGTCGAACTACAACTGAGTTAGGGTTTTTTCTCCAAAAGTCTACCTCTTAAATACAGAAACATCAAATTCTATAGATAGATTTACAATCGCGACGGCGTCACCTTTGGCATGGGACGCCGTCAGGTCGCCGTCATTAGGGTTTGTCTGGGCCAAGTCATCGATGGGACGGCGTCACCTTAGAGTTGTGATGCCGTGTGTATTTAGTTGAGACGCCGTTTTAATTCTAGATCTTGGCCATCTGGGGTGAAAACTTTGAGTGACAACCTCCATAATTAAAGCGTGACGTCTTTAAGTTATAACACCAGAATTTTCACTGAGTCGTCACGTGCATGTTTTGATCAAGTCTTCATACAGGGACGGCGTCGCCCTTTAGATGGGACGCCGTCAGGTACTGATGATCAGTTCGATCTTGACTTTGTCATTTTCTTTATCTATTTGCTCCTTTTCGTCCAAATGTGCTTCATTCCAGGATTTTGCATACAAAATACCTAAAAAGTAAAAAGTAATGAAATTAAGTAGTAACGGATAAAAAATATGTCAAAATAGGGCTTAAATGACCTCCTAAAAATGTACGTTTTAAATCCTTATCAACGTTTCATAAAGAGTTTCACCTTGATGTTGTTGTAACATCAAAATGTCATTCCTAAGCTTAGTGGTCCTTCCCGGTGGAAAGAATTGAGTGAGGAAACGCGTAGTAAGATTATCCCAACAAGAGATAGATCCGGCGGGTAGACACTAAAGCCAATTTCTAGCTTGATCATGTAGAGAGAATTAGAAGAGACGCAGTCGCGTTGTCTTCCGAGTAGCAACATCAAGGTCAATTGAATCGAAAATTTTTAGGAAGTCCTTGAGATGTTGATTTGTATCTTCGAAACAAAGTCCATGGAATGCACATTCGTTTTGCACCAACCGAATGGTGTCGAATCGCAAGGCCGTAGTTTGAGCTTGTTTTGAAACCTCAATAGTGTTCATATAGCCTTGATGGCTCGGTCAAGAGTATTCACCAAGAGTACGGGCCCTTAGCGGGTCTTGTTGGTTGGGAATAGGTAGGCCTTGTGGTGGTTGGACGTTTTGAAACCTCAATGGTGTTCCTATAGTCTTGATGGCTCGATCAAGAGTATTCACCAAGAGTACGGGCCCTTAACGGGTCTTGTTGGTTAGGAATAGGTAGGCCTTGTGTTAGTTGGTCGTGTTGTGGTGGTAGGTTATGAATTAGTGGGTCTTGGTGGAAAGGCATCTCATTCACCATGGTGGAAAATGAGAAGTTTTTACCAACAAAGGGAACAAAGAAAAAGATAGATTACTAGGAAGCTAATACAATGACAATAAAAGCTCACTTGATATGAATCAAGTGAGTAGACCTAAACGAGATAGAAAACGAACCTAAACTATTCCCCGGCAACAGCGCCAAAAACTTGATGCGGATTCTTGCAAACCTCACAACGAGTTTTACAATCCTCATAGGCAGTGTACCTAACCGTTGTAGTGTATTATAGGTAAGACATGGAAGATTGATCATTCTCTAGGGGAATAGTGTTGGGAAGGTCGAGATGTATGACGAATAGGTCTAAGGTGAGGGAAGATTTTTTTTATCTTTTTTATGTTTTATGAAATCAAGTAAAATCTCAGTATTGGATTAGGGGGTTTTGATTATCAACTTCTAAAAATTATTAATAAAACTAATAATCAAACTAAATGACAAGAAAATTAAATGAGAGATTCAAATGATAGGTAAAAGCATGTTTACTTATATTTCACTACTTCCTAGTTATCTCCTATTGATTAGTCGAATTGTCACATCCTTGTTTAATTGGTGCGTTGTATTCCTATAGTCGTAGGGAGGTGCCAAATGCCCTATTTCTATGAATGTATTGATAAACAATGCAATTCACGCAATAAACACAATAAGAAGTCTACCAGTGCACTATGGGACATGAATACAATTTTTAGGACGTTTAAGCTCGCAACACTAACGGAAGAAGCAAGTTTTCCTAACCTAACGTGTAACAAGCACATAAACAAGAGACGACAATCAATAGGAAACAAGTAGGTTTCATTACATGTAAGCAAACACTATAATAAATTAGCTAGAAATGAAAAAGATAATAAAACAAGTAATCATAATTAAGCATGAATTAAACATAATGATAGATTGGATTAAGATACTTATCTCTTAATGAATGAGGGTATTAAACCATAAGTCTACTATAAAAAAACCTAAAAAATTCGTACACCAACTTTTCTCCCTAAGTGTGCACACCAAATGCTGAAAATTCTAAAACTATATATAGGATTACACTTGCAACGGCGTCACTTTATAATTGTGATGCGGTCAAGTCGCCGCCATTAGGGTTTCGTCTCTTCCAAGTCAGTTTTGTGAAGGGGTCGCTTTATGCCTTCAGACGTCGTCCTAGATACTTTATGATTTTTATAGGTCGTCACCTTATAATTTCAACAGAGAATTCCAGCTCCTTTAACAAGTGATAATGTCACTTGTTATTTTTTCAACTTTTCAATGAGCCGTCTCTAGTAAAATCTGGGTTGTTTTGATATTTTTATTTGCAAGTGACGGCGTCACCTTGTAGTTTGTGACGCCGTCTAGTGCCTTTTCAGACTTTTCATGACTTGGTATTCTTCATATTTTCATCCCTTTTTGATAGGAATTATTGTAAAAAGTGGGTTCCTGCTGATAAAGGTTCCTGCGGATAGTTTTATTGTTTCTACTGATAGTATGGTTACTACGGATAGTGGAGTTGCCACTGATAGTTTTATTGTTTCTACGGATATGTAGTTTCCGTATTATTAGAATTTAGTTAGGATATGCATGAGTTAAATTAAGAATAGATAATGCATATCTTTTATGCGTTTAGTGAGCTGCAGAATTAGGGTTTCTTGTAGTATAAAAGAAACATGCGGCTAGGGTTTATGTATACTTGTCAATGACATTGTTAGTAATTCAATATAGATCCATAGAGGATCAAGTCTTTTGTGTTTATTGTCTTCTTGATTCTTGTGTTTATATTTCGCGTAAATATAAGTCTAGTAAAGGTTCTCCATAGTTTTCTTGTGATTACACAGGTTGACTATACTTTCATTAAGGCTCGTAAGATCTATCTGGGACTGATCCAACAAGTGGTATCAGAGCCTGGTGAGAATCTTTCAAAGAAGACGATCATACTCTCTTTTACAAAACCATAAATCTCAGTCTTACAATGACATCATCAAAACATTCAGAATCAGACAATGAAGACAAGCCTGAGTCATCCAATGCTCAGTCTATAATTCAGCAGGTTGTTACCACCATGTCCAACAACAATGCAAAGTTTCCCTATCTGAAGAAGTACGAATATGACATATGGGCTATGAAGATGGAGAATTACTTCACCAACAGTGACTATCATCTCTGGAACATTCTTCTAAAAGGCAACAGCAAAAAGAAGATTGGTAGAGATACAGAAGGTAATCTGATCGTTCTACTAGCAGCAACAACTGAGGAAGCTATTGCCCTTCAGAGGGAAACAAAGGCTAGGACTACCTTGCTCCAGGCACTTCCAGATGAGCATATGAGTTACTTTCATGATCTTGATGATGCAAAAGAGATTTGGAAGGCCATCAAGGCAAGGTTTGGAGGTAATGAAGAGTCTAAGAAAATGAGGAAGTCTATGCTCAGGCAGAGCTTTCAGGAGTTCACAAGTTCTGAAGAGGAGGGCATACACAAGGGGTATGACAGGTTTCAGAAAATCTTGAGCCAGCTCAATCAGATGAAGTCCAAACCTGACAATGAGGAATTCAATCTCAAGTTCCTTCGTGCTTTACCTTCTTCCTGGAGGCAGGTTTCTCTCACTTTCAAGGCAAAGGGAGGCCTTGATTATATCAGCTTTGATGAGTTATACAATAAGCTTAGATCTCTTGAAATTGATATCAAGGGTCATTCTTCTTATTCTCCAACTCCAACACACTCAGCTTTTGTTAGTGCTACCGGTGCTAACACAATGGTGTCTTATCTTTGAGAGTCCCACTTCTTCATCACAACGAACACACACTTCTTCTATAAGAAAATCAAAGTCCAATTCTATGATAGAGGATGTGCTTTACTCTTTTGTTCTTGGTGAAGACCAACAGCAGTTGGCCTATGAAGATTTTGAACAAGTGGATAAATGGGATTTGGAGGAGATGGATCTCAAATGGCAGATGGCCATGCTTGCTGTGAAAGTCAACAGGTTTGAGAAGGCTTCTGGGAGGAAGTGTGGCTACAAGGGAAGAGAATCAGCCAGGTTTGACAGGAAGAAGATCAGGTGCTTTGAATGCAACCAACTTGGTTACTTTGCTAGAGAATGCCCAGATAAGAAGGGAAGTGACAGGAGAAGATATTATGCATTCAAGATCAAGGAAGCTGAGGATCAGAAACCTAAAGCTTTGTTGTCTTTGGAGTCAAGGTTTGACTGGGATGATCATGTGGATGAAGCTCAGGATGAAAATCCTCAGGTTGGATTGGTTGTTGATACTGCTGATGAGTTTGCACTGATGGGCATCACATCTCAGGTACAAAATTGTATTTTTGGTTGTAATGCTAAATATGATGCTCTTAAATGTGAATTTGATGATGTTAATAGCCAATATAAAGAAAGTTTTATTCAGGTTCAGGCATATAAGAAAACGGCTAAATCTTTAGAAAAACAAAAGGCCTGGTACCAACAAAATCAATTGGCTCTTGAAGAAAGAATTAAGGTTTTAGAGAGGGATTTAGAAAACACCACTAACCAGTTAAAATTCTCTGAGAAAGAATATGTAAAAGTTAATATAGAAAGAGAGGGTCTAAAGGCTAATTTGGATACTAAGGTGGCTAGACATAAACAGTGGCAAGAACAAGCTAAAAACCTAGATAAACTGTGGAAAAGTTCTATGTCTGTTAAAACTAAGATGGGGTTGGGATTCCAGGACTATATTGGTCCAGATGAGGTTTATGACCCTAAAGAGTATAGTGTTTTTAATCTTGTCACTGATGAAGAAGAAGATAAATATAGAAAACCTGTTAAATTTGTAAAACCAGGTGAAATGCATTCAGTTCCTTCTTCTATAAATGGTATTATTAGACCACCCAACCCAGACTCAGACTCAGATGAATCACATATGACCTATGGTCAAAAGCCCAATGACTTATCTAACACTGGCAGTGAATCTAATACTTTTGTCTCTTGTTCTTCTAGTGATAGGACTTCAGAGACTCATTCTAAAGACTATGCCAGTTGTGATTCAAGTGAAGAGTCTTCAACTCCCAAGTCTACCTCTTCCAAGCCTTTACCAGTTCACCGTATCCCAAGAGTTGCTGTTGATGAACCATCTTCAAATACAGCTTATTTTAGAAACATTTCTTGTTTTGTTGATTCTGTTAAAAACAATTCTGATTTTGGTTGTGGTTTGAATAATTTTGTTTGTGATAAGACTATTCCTCTTTTGAACAAGCATTTTAAGAAGAAATCATGTTTTGTTTGTGGTAGTACATTTCATCTTATCAAAGATTGTGATTTTTATGAGAAACAAATGGGTGTTTGTACTAATCAACAGAGATATAGACCAATATGGAATGATGTGACCAAAATTCCTCCATTTGTTCCCTCTGGAACACATGTGAGGACTGGCAGAACCAATTCTGCTGGTAGACCAGTTGCTGCTGGTAGACCAGTTCCTGCTGATAACCCAGTTTATGCTGATAGACCATCTTCATCATGTTGGAGAAGAAATGTTTCTAGGCCATTATTCATACCTACTAGTACTTATTTTCAAAATGGATATAGGCACATTAATAATGACCCATTGATTAAAAGGGGGCAAGGTGGGATACTGCTGTTAAGCCCTCAGCAGGTTGCTCTTGGACACACAATAGACCATCATTCATGAAAGGTTCCAAGAACAATAGTGGATCTCATCAATCTGCAGGTTTTTCTAATGTGATCCACAAGGCAGGCCCAAGTCAGTAATGACTTGGGTCTCCATGTATACTAATATTGTTGTATTTTTCTAACTTTTAGGATGATCCTCATACAAATAAAGATTTAGGTATTGTTGATAGTGGATGTTCTAGGAGTATGATAGGGAACAGAGACAGATTGCATGATTTTGTATCTATTCAAGGAGTAACTGTTACATTTGGAGGAGGAGATGGTAAAATTATAGGGAAGGGAACCATTAGAACTTCCAAGCTGGACTTTGAGAATGTGTATTATGTGGAACAACTACGAAACTTCAACTTATTTTCTTTGTCTCAAATCTGTGACAAGAAAAATTATGTATTGTTCACTGATACTGAATGTCTTGTACTTTCAAAAGACTTCCAGATACCTGATGACAGTCAAGTTGTTTTGAAGGTGCCTAGGAAACAAAATATGTATACATTCAACCTCAATGATGTTCAACCTGAATGTGACTTAGCTTGTTTGGTGGCAAAGGCATCCTTGGATGAATCTACTAAATGGCATAGAAGGATGGCTCATGTTAATTTCAAAACTATAAACAAGCTGGCAAAACATGGGTTAGTTCATGGACTTCCTTCCAAAGTCTTTACTAATGAGCACAACTGTGTGGCTTGTAACAAGGGGAAGCAGCACAAGGCCTCCTACAAATCTATTACTGCTGTCAGCACTATCTCAGAGCCTTTGCAGCTTCTGCACATAGACCTTTTTGGTCCTACATCTATCAGGAGCATTGATCACAAGTACTATTGTTTGGTGGTTACTGATGACTACAGTAGGTACTGCTGGGCATTCTTCTTAGGGACTAAGGATGAAACATTTCAGATTCTTCAAGACTTTATTGCCCTGGTTGAGAATCAGTTGAATAAAAAGGTCAAAGCCATCAGGTGTGACAATGGGACAGAGTTCAAGAATGCAAAATTAATTGAGCTCTATGCTATAAAAGGGATAAAAAAGGATTATAGCAATGCCAGGACTCCACAACAAAATGGAGTTGCTGAAAGGAAGAATAGAACCCTGATTGAAGCAGCAAGATCTATGCTTGCTGATTCAAAGTTACCTACCATGTTCGGATGATGCGATCGTACTGCCTGCTATGTTCTGAATAGGGTATTGATAACTCATCCTCACAATAAGACACCTTATGAACTTTTTTCTGGAAAGATTCCTACCATAAGCTATCTTAAGCCTTTTGGTTGTCATGTGACCATCCTTAACACGAGTGATCATTTGGGAAAATTTGACGGAAAAGCTGATGAGGGTTTTGTAGTAGGCTATTCACTCATAGTAAAGCTAGGGTTTATAACATCTCCACAAAAGGATTGAAGAAACAGGTCGAGATTTATAGAGGACAAGCCAAATGTTCAGGGAGCAGGTCAAGAATGGTACTTTGATCTTGACTACTTAACTGATCACTTAGGTTATACTCGTTATAAATCTAATCTTTCTGCAGAACCACACGATACTCAAACTAACATTGCAGGTTCCTCAGATGATGAGTCAGATTCAGAGAGTGATGAACAACTTATTGTTGTTCCTTCTTTTCCTAATAACCATTTTTCAGGTACAAAGGACACAGCTTCTTCTGATGTAGCCTCCAGTGATTTAGGGTATGTAGAAGAGCTTGTGAAGCTTTAACGCCAAGAGCATGCAGCAAAGGATGATGCTAAAAATTATGGTTATGAATTCTCCAAAGAAACAGAGGAACTCTTAAGGCAGGAAACTATTGAAGCCCGCAAGAAGTTTGATGCTGCTGATAATGTATCTGTTCCTGCTGGTAACGTGTCTGATCTTACTAGTAATGGATCAGTTGCTGCTGATGGTGATTCTGCTGGAAGTGTTCCTATTCCTTTTGCTCGTGATGTTGTTCCTGCGGTTACATCCACTACTCCATCTGTTGATACTTTGGGTTTACATGATTCTCCCATCAGATTTTCAAGTCCATCTGACTTAGCCAATTCACAACATTCAAGCTCTGAATTGGAAGGCATTCATCATTTGTCAAGAACAGGCATATTTGATTCTTCTTCCTATGATGATGACTTTTGTCCTACTCTTACAAATCTGGCCACATCCATGGATGTTAGTCCTAATGTCACAAAGAGAATTAACACAGTCCATCCACAATCTCTCATAATTGGTGATCCTACTTCATCTGTGCAAACTAGAAGCAGGGTAAAGAAGACAAATTTTGGTGAATCTGCATTCCTCAGTTACATTCAGGATCAATATAGGAACAATCATATAGACTATCATCATTGTCTATTTGCTTGTTTCCTCTCCCAAGTTGAACCTACCACTGTTGCACAGGCTTTGGCAGATGATGATTGGATAGCTGCTATGCAAGAAGAAATGCAACAATTCTTGAATCAAAATGTGTGGGAGCTTGTTCAGCTGCCTCTTGGCAAGTATGCCATTGGGACAAAGTGGATTCTAAAGTGTAAGAGGGATGCAAGGGGGATTGTGGTGAGGAATAAGGCTAGGTTGGTTGCCCAAGGTCACAGACAAGAAGAAGGGATTGATTATGATGAGGTTTTTGCTCCTGTTGCTAGAGTAGAAGCTATCAGACTCTTCTTGGCACTTGCTTCCTACATGGGCTTCATGGTATATCAGATGGATGTAAAAAGTGCTTTCTTATATGGTGAAATTGAAGAAGAAGTGTATGTCACTCAGCCCAAGGGATTTGTTGACCCTCACAATCCAGATATGGTCTACAAAGTGGTTAAAGCCCTCTATGGACTTCATCAGGCACCTAGGGCTTGGTATGCTAGGCTCTCTTCGTTCCTACTAAAACATGGATACAGGAGAGGTGCTATTGATAAGACTCTCTTTATCAAGAAGAACTCCTGGGATATCATTCTTGTTCAAGTGTATGTTGATGACATTATCTTTGGTTCTACCAAAGAAGCTTGGTGCAGGGAATTTGAGGAGTTGATGAAAAGTGAGTTTGAGATTAGTGCAATGGGTGAGCTTACATTCTTTTAGGGCCTTCAAGTGCAGCAGAAATCAGATGGTATTTTCATTCATTAGGAGAAATATGTGCATGACATCCTCAAGAAGTTTGATATGGAACTAGTTAGGGCTGCAACTACTCCCTATGAAGATCCTAAGGCTAAGTCAAATATTGAATTAGATCCTGTTGTTAATGTTCATCTCTACAGATCCATGATTGGTTCACTCATGTATTTGACTGCTTCTAGGCCTGATATTATGTTTGCAGTCAGTGCTTGTTCTAGGCATCAGGTCACTCCTTTGACTTCCAATTTGATTGATGTCAAGAAGATTTTCAAGTACCTCAAGGGTCAACCTAAGTTGGGTCTTTGGTATCCTAGAGAATCTCCATTTGAGTTGGAGGCCTATAGTGATAGTGACTATGCTGGTGCGAACTTTGATAGGAAATCTACTACTGGGGGTTGTCAGTTTCTGGAAAGGAGATTAATCTCCTGGCAATGCAAGAAGCAGACCATAGTGGCTACATCTTCTACTGTTGACTGAATATGTTCTGTCTTTGCTAGTTGTTGTGGTCAGATACTTTGGATTCAAAATCAGTTATTGGATTATGGGTTCAATTTTATGAACACTAAAATCTTTATAGACAACCAAAGTACAATCTGCATTGTTAAAAATCCTGTTTTTCATCAAAGAACTAATCACATAGAAATTAGACACCACTTTATCATAGATGCTAATGAAAAACACCTTATTCAAGTGGTTAAAATCCATACAGATGAAAATGTAGCTGATTTGTTGACAAAAGCTTTTGATAGTCCCAGATTTCAATATTTGGTTGTCCATATAGGCATGATCAACCCCTGATTGTTGTGTTTGAGGGGAGGATTGTGCCTAAGGGGAGGTTTCTGGTTTAAGGGGAGGATCTATGTTGTATATTTTGTATACTTTTGCATATTTTGTGTATATTTTGTATATATTTGTTTTGTATGTTCTGTGTTCTACTAACCATCTTGCAGATCTAGTATCAAACAAACAATCAGTGGCAAAAGATAGAAAAAGATTAAGAAGACAAAGTCTTTTATTCATAAAAACAAACTGCATTCTGAGATGCAGTATCACACTACAAGACTTTCTAAACATTGCTGCTGATTACATTGAGACACAATCCTAACAAGCTACACCAAAGAAACCTCCAGACCCCAGCTTCCATCCTCAAGGCTTCTTCTCAGGCCTCCTGTTTCCCCACTCGGGCATCCTTTGAATGACCACACTGGCTTTGCAGCTATACCCAGCACTGTAGCTCTCTTCTCAGGGTTAGAGGTGGAGGGTTCTGGTCTTGGAGCTAAAGGGCCTGGTGGTACAGCAACAAGAGGAGCAGCATTGATTGGCCTGGAAGATGCACCATTCTCCTCATCAGTATCTGCATTCATGGCATTAAGCTCAAAGCTGGAGACTTTAAACTCCACATGGGGAGGAGGATTGGGCAGATCATCCTCTGAAGAAGTGTAAGCAAATGGTGATCTGAGAGGAGGGTCTCTAGACATATATGTGACACTTGAGTAACCACGGGGAAAATAGTTTAACCATCCATCGGGGATGGCTCACTCTTGGATGAGTCTGAGGAGATTTAGATAGGATGAGTTGGAGAGTTGTTCATGATGCTTTGGTTGGTTATCGAATCTGGTGTTGGGGTTATGTGAGTTGTATGTATGTTTGATGAGGCAAGGGGTTGGTTATATAGACAGTAAATATGGAATATTTGGTAGGTAGATTTTTATGGTTGTAATTACTGGTCGGAATTTGTATCGTTAAAGGTTCTGATTGGAGACTGTTGATGCACTGTTATTGATTCCTTCTCCATTCCTCCTGTTAATGTGATTGTTTCTGCTGATGAGATATGGATTCTGCTGGTAGTATTGTATTGGTAGCTGCGGTCAAAAGTTAGTTGGTTTCTGCTGATTGACTGATTGGTTTCTGCTGTCTGCCTTTTCATTCCTGCTGGTTTCGTTAAAATTTGGGAATTTATTTTGGGATTTAATTAAAGTCAAATTGGTCAAAGATTCTGTCCGAGATTTTTTCCAATTTAACCGACTATTTTGGGTAACTCATTTAAATAGTCAATCAGAAGTATCCCATAACCTAATAACACAATTCCCTCTTAATTTAAATCCAACTCCTCTTCAATCCTCTCAATCTGCATCAATGGCTACACTCGATTACAAAAGAGATCACAATAAAGTTGCATTCTTGGAACATGCCAAAGGAAGTGATTTGTATGATTCAATGATTGATTTCCTTCTGCGCTCAAAGATCAGGTATGCTCTAACTTTCTCTCCATCAGTTGTTTATGACTCTTTAGTCAAGCAATTTTGGTCCACTGCTCATGAGCGATCTCCTAATGGTCTAACCAAGGAGATTGTGGCTACAATTTATGGAGAAGAGTGTGTGATAACTGAGTCTCTCATTAGGACTCAGTTACAATTTGATGATGAAGGTAGTCTCTTTAAGAACAATAAAGATTAGATAATCACTTGTTTAGCCAGCATAGGGTATCCCTCTGATGGGAAATTCATTTGGTATAAAAATAAATTTTGCCCTAAGTGGAGATTTTTAGTCCATACCCTTCTTCAATGATAAGTCCTAAATCTTGGGGTTGGGATCAGTTTTCCAGTTCAATTACAAATGCTATAATCTGTTTGGCCCATGGTAGAAATTACGGAGTATAATTTTTCAAGATACATTTTTGAGGAAATGCTTAAGAATATAAAGGATACCAAACATAAATTTCTGATGTATCCTAGATTTTTACAGATGATATTTGGCATTGAAACATCTGATCAAACTCCAAGGGTTGTTACTAAATTAACTGCTAAATTGTTTGCAACAATGAAAACAAATTTTGCTGGAGAACATAGACCCCTGTTACCTTCTATGTTGCCTGGTGGAAATGTTGCTGCTGGTGCCTCTGCATCAGTTGCAACTGATGACCAGCAACCCCCATCTCCTCCACCTGTTGCCCCACCATTACCAAGGGTTATTGCTCCTGAGGAGCCAGTTTTTGCCTCTAAATCACAGGGTCATATTCCTGTTGAGACTGAGGACAATGTTGATCAACCTTTTGTTCAACCTTCTAGTCCACCCAGGGATACTTTTGAGGATGACACCACTTTTGGTGCTGATTTATTTATGTCTCCTCCCAGGTCCAATGAAGCTCCCAATACCTCAGGAAATCCTGCTGGTGGAGTTGAGGATCCTGATATACTAATGAACAAGTCTAGCTTACTTGACAGGTATTCTAAGAAGGTTGATGAATTGGAGGCTCAGCTGACAGAAACAAGGAATGAGCTTAAGGAAACTAAGCAGACTCTGGGAGGTGCTATGGTTAAGTTGCTCAAAAGGGTGACAGATTTGGAGATTAGGCTCAACAAAAGAAGGAGCAGGTTTGTCGTTTCAGATACTGAGGAGGAACAAGATTCTGAGAGGACCAACATTGATCTTGAGGAACTATACGTGTTGGCTTCTGTTTCATTGGGAGAGACACAAGCTCAGAAGGATCTAGAAGTCCAAGTGTTTCACAGAAAGAGGAATAGAAAGAGGAGTTATCTAAATCTAAATGTCCTCAAGCCTAGTATGGTGGATTCTTCTGTTGCTGCTGACATAAATGTTTCTTCTGAACAAGTGAAGCTTCCTACTGAATGCACTTCTGCTGATAAGATTTCTGCGCCTAAGCCTCTTTCTAATGCTGCTGATACTCCTATTTCCTCTGATCCTAAGGTTGCTACTATTGAAGTTGAACCCATGTCTGCTCCTCAGGTAGATAAGGGAAAGGCTACAATAATAGATGAGGATATTGATTCAGATGCTTTTAAAGCTGAACAGGCTAGGTTACTGAGACTTCATGAGATTTCCCAACATGATACGGAAGTGTCTGCACAGACTCAGGCTGCTTATAATGCGGAGTTTCGAAGTCAGGCTTACAAAGTTCCTGATGTCACACCTCAGATAATGAAAGAGCTTGATGATCTTGCTCTATAATTTATAGATGATACTTGGATTCAACGGTGCTGTCACTACCAATACATCTCTTGCCCAATCTATATTGGGTGGCACATTTGATTCTGAGAATTATGGTGATGATATCCTTGCTTTGGTGAGACAGAGAAAGAAAGCAGATGCAGAGCGCAAGGCTAAAGCTAAACGAGATAGACCTCTTTTTCAGGCTGAACAGAGGAAACATATGAGGGAATTTGTGAAGAATATGAGTTCATCTGTCTACAACACTGGCTGGTCTATGGATTTTGTGAAATCTATGTCTAATGATCAGTTGGTCATAGAGTATAACACTATTCTCACAAGGTTGGAGAAGGATGGTCTCAATCCTTATGCCAGGGTGAAACGTTCTTCATCTCTTTTGGAAGGATCTGACTCTAAGAGATTAAAGACTGCTGATGCTCTTGATGATGCTCCTAATAATGCTCTAGTTTTTGCTTACGAGACAACAGTAGATATAGCTCAGCATATTCCTTCTGAGAATACTCCAAAGTCTGCTGCTGAGGTTCTTGTATCTGTTTCTGCTGAAGGTGTAACATTTGGTTCTTCTGATGATGTGCCACCTACTTCTACTGATGGAGGAAAGGTTCCTTCTGCTGATGTACCAGAGAATGTGTCCACTCCTGCTTCTACTTAAAATCCACCAGTTGTTTCATCTGACAAGGAGGAGGTTGTTCCACCAGTGGTCCCCACTATAGATGTCTCTGCTGATTCTTCTCCTTCTTCCATTTCTGGAAGAAGACAGAAGAGTATAGCTAGAAAGAAGGGTAGTTCTCTTGATCTTCAGGCTCCTGTCAGTTCATTTATAGAGGATTTTGTGGAGGATGATTCTGATGAGGAACCAGTGGTATCGTCTATGTTTGTGAGATGGGGAGCTCACACCTACTGGTCTTGGTGGTTTGGGTGCATGTAACTTTGTGTATCGCAATGATGGGTTTGTCAGACATTTTACTCTTCTTACTGAGATCCTAAATTTTCTAGACAGACAAGATCTTATTGCTCTTTATGGCATGGTGTCCAAACATTATGAATCTCATCCTGCCACAAGTGCTGGTCTAATGTTGTTGGGTGATCTTCAAGTTTTGTTTGATTCCAAATATCAGGATGGTGCAGGGTTTAGGATTTGGGAAGGTCAGAATCAGTGGAGAGTTTATGGCTGGACATTTTATCCATTGTCTAGTGTTCATGTGGTGCAGACCTGGGTTGGGGTTTATGTTTATATGTTTTCAGATCAAGACTACCCTTTGTCTCCTTTGATAGAGCAAATCTTTGAAAAAGAAGTTGGGTTTCTCTACTGCTCCTGTTGGCACTGATATGGTAAATGCAGAGCAGTTGGTCCAACATATTAAGAATAAACTCATTGATGCTTCTGCTGATTCTTCTTCTTGAAGTCTGGTATGTTGTTATATGTAATTTTCTTATTTCTTCTCTTTTATTGTGTGTTAAAAAAAACAAAAAAAACAAAACAAACAAACTTTGTCTATATTATGTGCTTACTAACTTTCGTCTTTGAGGATCCTGTTGTACTCTGGTGTCTCATATATGGTTTTTAACTCACCATGTCTTAAGTGACAAAGGGTTAACTTGCTATGGGGGTACGGCTCTAGTAAGTATTCTCAAATCCGTTGATAGTTGCTGATTTACTAAAAATCAGAGGATCTATCAATGTACCCTGGTCTAACACACCAAACATTGGCTACTCCATGAGCAAACGGCTCTGGTAAAGAGACATCAAATCCGTTAGAAGGTTCACAACTTGCCAATAAGTTGTATGGTGCTCAACTCACCATGTTCTCATTGATGAAGAGTTGGCTAGCCTACAAGTTCATGGCTTGTGGTAAAGGCAGTGGAACACCATGACTAGTCCTAAGTTAACGGCTTCAGGTAAAGACACATCAAATCCGTTGATGGCTGTGATGGTTTGCCAAAAACCATTAGGGTTCTCAAACACACCATTGATTCATGTTCTAAGTGTTGGACTGGTTATTGGTTCACCAGGGTGATGACATGATTCCACTCAAGAACCAGCTAGCCCAAGAGTGAGTAGCTACTTGGTAAAGGCTTATCAAATCTACTCTGGTTACTATTGCTGCTGGTTCCTGGTGCTGCTGATCTAGGAGTTGCTGATGGAATCATGGTCTTCATTGCTGTTTATGGTGGTTCTAGGTGTTCTGCTGGTTACTTATCTTGTGCTTCAGTTGCTGTGGTCTTCAATCCTCTTGCACATTCAAGATCTATTTGGAAACTTGAAGTTAACTTAGTCAAATTCAAGTTTAGGGGAGGATTGTTAGGAATTATTGTAATAAGTGGGTTCCTGCTGATAAAGGTTCATGCGGATAGTTTTATTGTTTCTGCTGATAGTATGGTTACTACGGATAGTGCAGTTGCCACTGATAGTTTTATTGTTTCTACGGATATGTAGTTTCCGTATTATTAGAATTTAGTTAGGATATGCATGAGTTAAATTAGGAATAGATAATGCATATCTTTTACGTGTTTAGTGAGCTGCAGAATTAGGGTTTCTTGTAGTATAAAAGAAACCTGCGGCTAGGGTTTATGTACACTTGTCAATAACATTGTTAGTAATTCAATATAGATCCATAGAGGATCAAGTCTTTTGTGTTTATTGTCTTCTTGATTCTTGTGTTTATATTTCTCATAAACATAAGTCTAGTAAAGGTTCTCCATAGTTTTCTTGTGATTACACAGGCTGACTATACTTTCATTAAGGCTCGTAAGATCTATCTGGGACTGATCCAACACTTTTCTTCCAAATATGCATGATTTCCAGCTTTTGCTTCAAAGTACTTAAAAAGTGATAAAGAACGATTTTAGGCAATATTTGATCATAAACACATTAGTTTAGGGCTTAAATGACCCCCTAAAACGTGCATTTTAAATCCTTATCATACCACAAGGTAAATTAATGGCTTAGAAACAATTCTACGTAAACTTCGTGGTCTACGGAGTTCATTTGGTATTTTAAAATAAATGCATACAAACATATGTCCAACAGCTCTAACTTTTTGAATTTGTGTGATGTATCATACTTTTGGAGACCTTAAACTTAGAATCTAGGAGTGAAATTATAGTGCTTGGAAAGGTAAGACATATACCTATGTTTGAGAATTCGTTATGTTAAAATTGATTAAGAAACGAAGAAGTTATGGCCTCACGAAGTTGGGTAAATTTTCTAGCCGAAACAGATTTTTGAGAACCATGCCTTATAGAGACCTTTTGGATGTCTAAAACTCAATTTTATTGAATAAATCCATGTTTTATTAAAAGTTAATGCATAAACATACATTCTAGGATTTGAATGACCAAAAGTGGTTAAGAATTGAGTGAGTTACGCTCGTTTGAAGTCGGTTAAAACATTCTAACATCCCCTTTATTTTAAAGTTGTTGAAACCAAATATACATTTTTTCTAATTTTTCTAAATTATTTTACTTGTGAAGCTTTATAAAAACCCGCTTCAATTTTATATAGGTGATAAAACTCTCTAAAACTCATATGCATATAGTACATATTGTATTAAATTAGGTCGCGGTTAGGATACTTTGTTTCATTCGAGCTTGCACATTTTTATTTCTGTTATCACTACTTTGTTGAGATGAGTTTCATAGCCCCACTTTAACTTGCTTAATACTCGTTTCGAACTAATTTAGGGAGAGAATACATTGCTCGTTTAGTTTTACGGACACAAGTACTTAAAATTTTATGTATCGCCTAAGTTACCACATTTTCAATAAAGTCCCCACTATCATGAACCGTTAATTACGTAGTAAGCACAAATATTGTTAATAGATCTATCGGGGTTGACACTCCCGTCCGGGTTGGTCATGGCAACTGGTCAAACGGATGCATTTCATTTGAGGATTACTAGGTATTTTGTAAAGCACCTAACAACAACTATGAACTTATCGTTAAGGCTTCAGTGTCATGTGATTAGTGCAATAGTAGTTCCTCAATCTTTTCATGATACTGTGAGTGATACAATAGTCACTAAACTCTTGTGGTCCATGCTACTTTTTACTTAACGTTAAACCTATGAACTCACCAACTTTCTATTGACCGTTTTAGCATGTTATTCTCAGGTCCTTAATTGCATTATCTTGGATAGACTTGAAGCATCACACTAGAGTCACATTTTTCAGTCTCGTCATGTTAAAGATTTCTTGCATTACTATAACGTTTGCTTGTGTAACAAAAACTTCTTTATTTATGTTGTGAACTTTTTAACATTGTCCTTTTGTTTAAACTTTTTAATGATCCAACATCCATCTTCAACGACTCGTATAGAGGTCGTTCGCTATAACTTGTGACTTTGTGTTATGATAGTCATTCTCTGTTATCTTCCGCTGCGATATTGGGAGGTGTGGCATTTTAGAAATAATATTACGGGGAAACATTTCAGGAAAAATATAAAGGCATAATAGTAACTAAATATTTCTCACTTGAGTTTTTATATAATAAGATTTTTTCTATATAATAAAGATATATGATATATCTTATTAATTAATTTTACCCTATTTAGTTTTTAAGTGTGATCTAAATACACGTACTTTAGATTTAATTAAAAACCATAAAAAGAATTCTCAAACATACGTTAGGCCGATCCATACACAATTATACTTTAAAATCTATTAAAAAAAGTTTAAAATTTAAAATTTCATGGTAACGCACGGTTTCACAAAACCTTGTTTATCAGTCACAGTGTTATACGAGGATAATTTGATAAAAGAAAAGGTTAAAGACTCATATTACCGTTAGAGTCAAAATCTGAGCCAATTATCCCTCACAAGTATTTGAAGCATTCAATCAGCCTAAGTTAAAATAGATGATTACTTCAGAGAAATAATTCATTTCTTTGATAAAGTCAAACTGTAAACTATGAGCAAAAGTTTACTCCCTGACAAAGATCAGCATTTCTTATCACTATCACCTATCTCGCAAAGGTATACATCTCAGCGAGCAAGACTCAGAAGAGTTAAAGTCCAAAGACCATTTGATATAATCAAATGTTGTTACAAAGAATAGTGGGTCTGACCAAAAGAACTCTTTGAGTATCTTCATATATCATAGTATAAACTTCTCAGATATGTTATATACTTCTTGGGAATACAGTATAGCTTTATGAACGTCAAAGACTAAACTGAAAGAATACTTTGTATCCTGTTGTGGAGTCAGCCAGCAGAGTACAAGGAGGAGAACACAAACAACCAGAGTCTTGGAGGACTGAAAAATGTCTCTAGGGCTCTGAAAGACTTATCAACTTAAGCCATTCAGAAGAACCATGCAACCTTACCAAAGTACATCTATCAGACACACTCAGAGTATACTTAAAGATATTTGTCAAGTATGTCAAAGGATCTGGCTGAAATTCTTAAACATGATTAGGCGGGAGTAATTTGAGATAAAGCAAAGCAGGAAAACCTTTGGGAAGATAAGGACTCATCGAGAGCAGGGATAGCAACTTGCATGAGGTGTCAGCACAGTAAAGTAACCCTAGCCACACAAATGCACTTGTACCTTACCTCCATTTTTCTTCTATTTTAGATATCACTATCTCTTGTAACTACTAACAGTGTTACTCCCTAGTGTATAAAGGGAGATTAGTAGTAGTGATAAGCAATCGATTCCACAGCTAGAAACTTCCTCATCTTCTAAGTGGAATCTTCCTCTTCATAACTTGAAGAGTGACATTTGTCATCTTGAAAAGCCTACACTTGAAGAGTAACATTTCTACGATTGTACCAGTCTCACCCATTTCACAACTATCCATCGTAAAGCCTACATCTTAACCTCTAAGTGAGACTGATACAATCGTGATGTACAAATGGGTATTATTAGTTGACTCAGGTAAAGATTGTGTAACCATGCTCTTATTTCTAATGAACATCGGTTATTTTCATTTACTCAAACTTTTGTTCATACGTTTCATGATGTTACACAAAAATATCAGGACCAACAAGTGGTATCAGAGTGGGTGGATCACTCCCATGATCTAGATCCATTCTTGAATGATGACTAATAATACCAAATGGGTTTGAACATTGGCATATACCGTTCAAACCCGATCCTCAACAAATACCCCATCCAATCAGCTCTCCTCATATCTTCTTTTTACCTATTGTATATACGAATAAGTACCCACATACTCTTTCTTATAACAATAATCTCCAAATGCTTCCTCTTCATCTCTACTTAGAAACACTTCAAAGAATAACTTCCTTGCATAAACCTTTGGTCAGAAGTGACTGAGTAAATGTTTTCATCTTGAAAACTTCTAATCAAAGGCTCTTGCAAAAATACATGTATTAAAACACACAAGTTATAAGTGTAGTTATGGTTACTCTCAGGAGCTACCAAGGGATAGAAAGAAGCATGATGCATAAGGGCGAATTGGAGCAATTGATGTAAATTGAAGAAGGAAGCGATTGGGATGAGGAGATGTCTTTAGGGATATACATCAGTTCATAAGGGGTTGTCAAGTAAATCAAGCCCTCCCCTGATCGTTCTGAATCCCAACCTGAAGACACCAACAACAAAGAATCGAGACTCATTGTCCTCATTCTTATTCTTTATTGTAACATAGTTGTAAGAAGAAGCCATTATGCCCATTTACAACTATTCATATTAGGCTATTCCAAAAATGACAGGAGACTGTTGGGCCGTAAAGGCATATCAAACAGTCTCTGATTTACTTAGAAAAACCTATTTTAAAGTCGCTGAACATAAAAAGAGAGTTAGCAGCTCTTGAATTTGAAAGGTTTGCTTAAACCTGAAAAGTCATGAATCCTAAGTCCGTTTTGTTTCAGCGACACAAAGAAATGGTATGAGTTATAAAATTCAGGAATATCAATTCGCAATTAACTAGGAATAAGAAGGCACCATCACCTAAGTCACTTATAGCTGTCAGGGATTGAATAGAATCAGAAGCCATGTAAAATCAGAGAAGGGCGATGAAATGATACCTTCAATCTGTGTCTGAAATGATGTTGTATAGTATACTAGTCACCACTATCAACTTTACACTCAAACACAAACCTTACCTCTAAACCATATTCCTCAAATTGATTCCAAGGTCATACATGATACCTGAGAACATAGACCATAATAGACACTACTAACGGACTCATACCTATTAACCGTACCTTCCATTGGTCACTGAAAATTCCAATATCAGAGACTAAAAGGACTCAGTCCTCAAAATGGAAGAAATATTTAACATCAAGAATTGCCTGGCGTTCTTTCGAGAAGAAGTTCATTGCTTGGAACATACATCCAAGAAAGAACTTAAGGATAAAGCCAAGCATTAGAAAACCTCTTAATAATCAGACATATGTTTATAGTTATACATGTAAATACTTGGTTGAAAATCCGAGCGTAAGAAGACGTCGTTATGCTCACTTACCTCTGATAAAATTATGCCACCTTAAAACAAATGTATATACTTGGTTGTAAATCAAAGTGTAAGAAGAAGTCGTTATGATCACTTACCTCTCATAAACTTAAACCACCTTAAAATCATATGCATAGGTTTTCATTCTTGAATGTAATTCAGAAAGTAAGAAGAAGCTGTTATGCTCACTTACTTCTGATAAAACTTAGGCTAATTTTATGTTCAAATAGGGGGACATTGTTAGGGTCAAAATCTGACCCAATTATCCCTCACAAGTATTTGAAGCATTCAATCAACCTAAGTTAAAATAGTTGATTACGTCAGGAAACAATTCATTTATAAGATAAAGTCAAACTGTAAACTATGAGCTAAAGTTTACTCCCTCAAAAAGATCAACATTGCTGATCACTATCAATTATCTCGCAAAGGTATACACCTCAGCAAGCAAGACTAAGAAGAGTTAAAGTCCAAAGACCATTTGATATAATCAAATGTTGTTACAAAGAATAACGGGTCTGACCAAAAGAACTCTCTGAGTATCTTCATATATCAGAGTATAAACTACTCAGATATGTTGTATACTTCTTGGGAATACAGTATAGCTTTGTGAACGTCAAAGACTAAAGTGAAAAAATACTTTGTATCATGATGCGGAGTCAGCCAGCAAAGTAAAAGAATACAAACAACCAAAGTCTTGGAGAACTGAAAAATGTCTCTAGGGCTTTGAAAGACTTATCAACTTAAGCCATTCAGAAGAACCATGTAGCCTTACCAAACTACATCTATCAGACACACTCAGAGTATATTTAAAGATACTTGTTCAAGTATGTCAAAGGATCGGGCTGAAGTTCTCAGTCACGCATAGGAATTAGTAATTTGAGATAAAGCAAATCAGAAAATCCCTTGGGAAGATAAGGACTCATCGAGATTAGGCAAATCAACTTGCATGAGGTGTCAGCACAGTAAATCAATCCTATCCACACAACTAAATGTGTACCTTACTTCCAGTTTGCTTATAGTTTAGATATCATTGTTCTCTTGTAACTGCTAACAGTGTATCTCCCTAGTATATAAGGGAGGTTAGTAGTAGTGATAAGCAATCAATTCCACCGCTAGAAACTTCATCCTCTTCAAAGTAGAATCTTCCTCTTCATAACTTGAAGAGTAACATTTGTCGTTGCCAGGGATAGTATTCCGCAACTATCTCTCGTAAAGCTACACCTTAACCTCTAAGTGAGACTGATACAATCGTGATGTACAAATGGGTATTATTAGTCTCAGATAAAAGATTGTGTAAGCATGCTCTTATTTTTAATGAAAATCGGTTATTTTCATTTGCTCCACTACAAAAAAAAGTTGAATTCTCCACATTTATTTCTCCACGCTATAGTCAACCGTGGACTTTTTTTTATATAAATCAAAACTTTGCCACATTTATAGGTGTCACAAATTTATTAAAAAATACTCCACGTATATAAGTGTGGACAATTACAACAACGCTACATTTATAACTGAAGTAAAACAAAATTTTAAAATGCTACACTTATAAGTGTAAGAAATCACTTAAAAAATGCTACACTTATAAATGTAAAAATAACTACATAAAAAAGCCACATTTATAATTGTGAAAACAAAAGCTACACATATTAAAAAGCCACAAAATTAAAACTGCACTTATTTAAGACACATTTTATCACCGTTACATCACAATATCATCAATTTTTTTAACAATGGATATATATTCTAGAAGCTTTAATTTTTTGTAAAGCTAAAATCGTTTATTTAAAAGACATTTTAACTAAAATCGTTTATTTAAAGTTTTTGTTACATCACATTTCCTTTAAATTTTTTGTAAAACTTATTATTTTTAACATCACACATTTCCTTTAACTTTTTGTTACATCACATACATCACAACCTGATATATCGTGGCGTCTCGGATCATAAAAATCAAACCCTAACTTTTGTTATCGTTGCAGAATTAAAGATCTTATCACGTCTTGGATCTTATCGTGGTTTCGTAATCGCCGCCGTGGATCTGTAATCGCCGCCGTGGTCCAGCCGTGGTCCGCCGTGGATCTTCTTCTTCTTCTTCTAATAAGTTAGTTTCTGTTTTCATTTTCCCCATATATTACTATTATTATTGTAATTTAAGCTGCGTATCGTTAGTAGATATTTATACAGGTTTGATAGAATTGACAACTTTTTAGTTTTTAACAAGAATGAGTAGATGTGTTATATGATGATTAGTAGTCTTTGTCGATGTGATTTTGGTGTGAAATGTGTGGATAATGTAAAGCTTTAGGTGAAAATGTGAAATGCCGAATTTGTATAATGATGTATGCTTAAATGTTGAAATGTGATAGTACGAGACAGGCTGATTTATATTAATGAGGTGTAAGGTGCTTTTGTAATGGCGTTATATGCGAAACTGAGTCATAAAATTGGTATGGATTGTGCTTCTAGTGAACAACCAAGGTATCTATCGATTTGTTATAGGGAGTGTTTGGGATTGGTGATTAGATTAGAATTACACTTGTCGCGTTTTGATATAGTATATTAGAGGTTTAGAAGGTGTTTGGGATTTCTTTTCGCGTTATTTGGGAGTGAAATAAGTCTGTTTTGAAAAGTTATAGTGAATCATGAATTATTGATGAAAGGATTTTGTTATCGTTGCATATTACGGTGATTGTTAGCAAATCATGAATTATTGATGAAAGGATTTTGATAGAATCACCTTTAATAGTTACTTAGATTTTTTAGTTAGTGTTAGGATGTTTAAGAGTAAATGAACAAAAAAGTTATAGTGAAAACGACTAAATATAATAATTATGCTTCCTTTTTACCTTTTCATGTAACAAATTTTTTATCCCGTTACCAATGTATGCAAGTGACCTTCTGTAGCATGTAAAATGGTGCCACGGCACCATTTTTTATGATGTGGCGACACGCCATGTCTTCCTGCTACAGAAGGTGACTTGCATATAATATGCAGAAGCTGATCATTAGAAAGCATGATTTGCTTCTTTTTCTTTTCCTAAACAACCGGCGTTCGTATTTAAGACTTATTTTCTTAGTTTGGAGTTGTCTTCAGCTTAGTTGTTGTTTCTGATTCCTCAGTGATAATAACTACACTAAAATGGACATTTAAACCACCCTGAAAATGACTTATGGTTGTTGCTTATTTAAGTAGTAATTTGTTTTTTGTTGTTGTTTTAATAAGATGAGAGGACGGGATTGCACAGAACATGATCAAGTTTGTGAAACCATTTCTGATCCCGTCACCCATATGCAATAACAAACAGTCAAGCAACAAGCACGTCCGACGGAAGGTAACATGTTTCAGATACGTTTAATCAGATTCAGATGTTATGATGTGGTAGTCCACGCTTTATACGCGCATTACATTGATGTTTTATTCTTATGAATAGGCAACAGCTGATCAGCGTTGTGTCATGGATGAGGTTAGCAGTGTTCTACCAGTATCATTACGCAATCCAAATAGCCCTTCCGAAGTTTCTGGGAACGTAGTGCATGAGTGATCATGAAAATGTGGAGATACAAAAGACGGATAAAGCATCTGCTATTGAACAACAGCAATGTTTTCCATCAATACCGTATGTTGAATGGGGTTTCAATAGTGGTTTGAATAACATTATGAACATGTTGCGACGCGGTATAGTCATACGTGACCCGGAATCAGTAAGCAGTGTGAATAAGTTGGGTATGATTTACGAAGGAATACCTTTTGATAAAGGCAAGAGGAAATTATGTGATGACTCTTACTTGGAACAACTACCGTACTCTCTTTCTAAAACGCAACATCAAAATCAGTGTGTGCTTGCTTCTACTCCTCGACCTCCTATTGCCATTAACCATGTTTCATGTTCATCTGGGCCACCGTCATGTGTACCAGCTGCGTACTCCTCTGGACTTGCATCGACTCGGTCATTTGAAAAGTTTGTTGGATGTAGTACGCACACGATCAACAGATTCACGAAGGGCTACACGCAGAAAACGGTAGGAATCGTGAACTACAGTTTTTGGGTGAGACTTCATAAATCTTTTTATTGCTGCAGATTGTTTTGTTTGCTACAATTATATATCCTATTCATGAAACGGTGAAAATGAGTTGCTTTTCCTTGATTTTGTATATGTACATTGACAAGTTTTTATCAATGATTGTAGGTGGGGGACTGGATCCAAGGTACTTCATTTTACTATAGGCGTTATCTATGATTGTAGGTGGTATGACTTACGTGTAACGTAAATATGCTCTGAAAAGGAAGTTCGACGAGACACGCATGCAGGTTATTTCAAGTGCTAACATACAACACTTCTAAAATTTCATTGCAACTTTGGATGACATTTTGTTAATCATTTCATGTTACCATCGAACGGTTTTGTTAGTGTCGAAATTTGTATGGTGATGACTCACAACTGAAATAACTTTAAGGGCTGCACTCCCATTATTCCATAGAAAGTATTAAATTTTGAAAATTTTAATTCCATAGAAAGTATTTATCTTATAGGTGATCAACTTACGATCCGGATATATGTCAAACAAAATTGTAGATACAAAACTTTCTATTACAACTGAAGTTTGTTTCGTTTTTATAGAATAAGTTTGGTGTGCTGCAAGTAAATTGCAAAAGGATTATATGCTTCCACTAACCTATTAAATGTAGTAAGATTGCTCATTTGAACTGCTCATATATACTTTCAAGAATTACCCTTTGAAATGCGATTAGAGACAGTTTGGGATTGCAAGAACTAATTAAGTTGTTTATAAGCTTTATAGATCCGGTAGAAACGTTAATTAGTATTGCTTTAAAGTCCATTCCGCTTCATTTTCTAAATGGCTTAATCTCTTGAATGTCTTAATCTTGCTTCTTTTCATCATTCATTGGAAATATTCAAACATAAAAGCTGTGTAAGGTCCTTAGATATTTCGGTACATACCTTATTAACATATATGTTTGAAGTTTTGTTACGTTTTATAGACATCCAAACGCTATCCGATGTAGCATGTTTCATTACGATTTTGGGTACTTAAGATCATACAACCGTTTCAAAATGCACGTCTGAACAGTTTACTGGTTAACATGCGTTTCCAAAGGTTATTATAATGTAAGGAGTTTCATTGAAGTTTCTAAATTCTAAATGTTTTGTTCTTATTGCATAAATATATCTGAACAAGTCACCTTAGTGACACACTATATCCACGATCAGCGGTATGTAAAAAGCACGGGTATCGGTAACATTTTCTAACGTTAAAGGTCACTGTGTTTGCGAAGCTTACATGCAGGAGCCCAGTAGACTTACTTGGCGGTGGTATGCATCACCAGTGTCGCCATTCAACACCGACTCACCCTCGACCTCTGCACGCCAAAGTGTGCACTCGAGGCCCGATGCTAAAAAACGGTAGGACCTGGTAAAAATATTTGGTCAACTATATTATAGGTGTATTTTTTAGCCATACCTTATGACCAACATTTGTATGAAACAGTTTGATGTTGTTGACAAGGGTGATGTAATTCTACCGCCTTTGGAGTCTAGTGAGAAGAGATGCGGACTTTGAGGGACAAACAAGTACAAATAGTTGATACGACATGCCCATGGGTGACTAAGGTACATCTCAAATATCTTTTATCTGCTTTTCTTTTAGCTATAGTATAGTTATCAGCATCTTTGCAATTCCTATTTGTTAGTCGTTTTCTTGCTTGCATGCCAATATCATGTTCTTATGTTTTTAGTTTGCGTTTCAAGGTGTGGAATGTTGTCGAAAAGCATAAGAAGGGGGACTATCGTCGATGATTCATGGTAAACATAACCATGAGGAGATTGTAGAAACAACACATCTTTGCGAGGAAAGTTTATCGTGGTGAAGAACATTGATGAGGTAATTAAAATGCTTTCGTCCTCTGAAGTGAACACTTATCCATAAAAATATACTTGGTTTAAATGATTTGTTACTTGAACCAGGCGACATATGTGTGAGATTACATTCTTGGTGGTAAACTCAACGGATCTAGCTCGACCAAAGAAGCTTTTATGGAGAACCGGGCTTTATGACCATTTCCAACGGGGCTCTGCCTTTTTTGTAGTAGTGACTGTTGGCAAAAATGAAGCTACATGTATAAATAGCATTAGTGGTTTTACATTACTAAATGTATAAATGTTCCAGAAAATAAATAGCATTACGTTGTTTTTGAAATATTGATTTTTTTTTTTATTTTTTTTTTCTTGTTGTTCCAGAAAATATGCCACACTTATGAGTGTAGCATTGACATTTTGTCCACACTTTTAGGTGTGAATATTTAACAATGTTTTCACACTTTTAATTGTGGGCATCTTTTGCAATTTTGCCACACTTCAAGGTGTGGACATTCATAGAATGTTTCCACACTTTTAACCATAGACATTTAGATAATATCTCCACACTTATATGTATAGCAAAATTTGTCACACCCAATATTACCACACATGAGTAAGTGTGGCATTTATAATTTTACACATTTTTAACCGTGGCCAATTAGCCTTTATAGTGTGGAAAACTGAACTTGTTTTTTGTAGTGCTCAAACTCTTGTTCATACGTTTCATGATGTTGCACAAAAATATCGGGACCAACAATTACCAACATACTTTTCAGAATTTTCAAATATAGGTAATATACTCTCTAAAATACCATTATTACCAACCAAACTTGTTGGTACTGTTAAATATCACCAACATTCACATATGATTTTCCGCTTAATTTTTTTTATCTACGTGGAATTTCCTATTTTCCAGGTCATTTATTATAAATCGGTTTAGACCCCGTTGGGTTTGGGTTGGATTTAGATTTATGTGTTTAGACAGTATCAGGGTGATGCCTTGGATTTAACTACCAAACTGCTTATGTTTTTAGCTAGAATAAACACAGTCATCTTCATTCTAATGAGCTTGATGCCATGGATTTAATGAGCTTGCCGAAAAATATGAAGATCGCCAAAAACAAACATAATCATCAACAGATCTTGGTTTGTGAGCAAACACTTTATTTATTAACAAAAAAAGAACAACACCCTGAAATGTCATTCACATAGAGTGTGATTCGATCTTATTAAATGAAGCAAATGTTGAAACATCTTTGTCAAATCAGTTTGGTCTTACTTATACATCACCGACCATAAAGAAAAAAAAAAAGAAAAATCAAATCCATAACAACAACTCACAACTGCAACTACAACTCAATAAACAACAACAACAACAACAGCGTCAACCAACCACAACTAACTAAATAATTTCATATAAAAAAAAAAAAAAAAGTGAAAATTTCATATACAAAGATCTTAAAGTTTTTCGTCATTGTTCTTAAAATGATATCAAATATTTATTGCTCCTTTCAACAGGAACGAGAAACAAAACTATCACATATCTTATATGAAAACAAAACAAGAAAAATAAGATTCAAGATCTCGGGTTGAGTTTAACAAACTTTATGGATCTAACACAAAAAAACCCGTCATCGATCGTAACAAATACAAAAGAAAATTTGTAAAGCAGAAAATGAGAAACACATTCCCAACAAGATCTTAACGATGTACCCTACTTTTTATCAAAAAAATTGTAAAGATCGAACCTTTATAACAATGAAACCAAAATACATATTTTGTGTATGGTGGCTTCAGCATCATGAGTTATTGTGGTCGTTGAAAGCAGTGACACATATCGATGGTGAGTGGTGGTGGGTTAGAAGGTAGTAACGGTTGTGGCGGCGGCAAGACATCAACCATTGAGGCAAAGATCATCATGGAGATGTTAAAGTGGTAGTGGGTTGTGGAGGTTTATTGGTTGTTGCGACATTGACGGATTTTTAAAGAGAGAAAAATGAGTTAGTGCGAGAGAGTAGTTAGTTTAGTGAGAGAGGAAGAAGATGGTGTGTGTTTATGAGGTGGACAAGTTTAACCTCATAGGTAGACATGTTAACATGCTGAGCTAGACAAAATGACATGCTAACCTATTGACGTGGTTGTTGGTAACCGGCTGTAACCGATCACTTTTAAGAAAGTTGGTTATATTTGAAAGAGTAAACTGCGAAATACATCCCTGTGGTTTACAGTTTTTGACACCTTACATCCCTGTCACAAACTATTGGCTAGTTACATCCGTTAACAACGTTAACCATTATACATCCCTGGTCACTAACTCCGTTAGTTTTCGTCGTTAACTGTTAACGGGAGGGCTATTTTGGTCTTTTTACGCATACGAGAGATGTATTTTGCAAATTATTTTTATACTTTACTTTTTTTTTTTTTTTTTAATTATTATTATTATTATTATTATTATTATTATTATTATTCCAAATGTTTGTAAAAAAAAACCGAAAATTTTGTAAAAAATTCGAAATTTTATAAAAAATTTATATTCCGAAAATTTTAATACTTTTGCGAAAATTTTATAAAAATTCGTCTAAAAGTATTAAAAAGTAAAAAGAAAATTTTTTTATAAAAATTGAATTTTTTTTATAAAAATTCGGAATTTTTTATAAAAATTCGGAATTTTTTTTTATAAAAATTTTATCGGAATATTTTATAAAATTTTCGGAATTATTAATAATTTTTTTATAAAATTTCGAATTTTTATAAATTTTTTATAAAATTTTTGGAATTTTTATAAAATTTTCGAATTTTTTACAAAATTTTCGAATTTTCTTACAAATTTTGATTTTTTTTACAAACATTTCGAATAAAAAAAAAAAAAAAAAAAAAAGTAAAGTATAAAATAATTTTCAAAATACATCCCTCGTGATAAAAAGACCAAAATAGCCCTCCGTTAGCAGATCCATCGAAAACTAACTGAGTTAGTGAATTGGGATGTATAATGGCTAACGCTTGGCTAACGGCAGATGTAACTACCAATACATGACAGTGGATGTAGTGTCAAAAACTGTAAACCACAGGGATGTATTTTGCAGTTTACTCTATTTGAAATAAAAATGTAAAGTTTGGTTTGTGATAATGGTATTTCAAAGAGTTCATTACCTGTATTTAAAAAAATTTAAAAATATTAATAATATAAGTCTTTAACCCTGCAATGTAGTAAACTTATAAATTTACAGGATTACTAAAAGAAAATAAATAAGAAACGACATTCAAAATATTTTTTACTAAAGGACAAAATAAAGAGTGTGCCATCAAAAACCAAAAGGGCATGAATAATTACCTTAGTGAGCATGCAATGGGAAGAAATGATAACACGTTATTAGATGTCGCCACCGTCATACAATCACCTCATCACCTCCCTAATAACACACCAATAACTAAAACACCCTCCCTCATAACACACCACTAACATGTTATGGGTCCCACAAAATATCCCACTAAAAATACTCACTCACCACAATACACACACAAAGATCACCATGGCTTGAGCCATTCAAATGGCTTGGGGACCTTTGGCACACCAACGGCACATAACACGGTATGGTAATAACATGTTATTGGTTCATAGTTGGGACGAATGGCATGTTATCGGTATCCCATACCGAGTGCTCTTACTAATCAGTAAGCTATTTGATAATTTTATAAGTTTGGGTAATTGTAGCTTTAAGTGTTATGTTTAAGAAATGAAAACTTGCATAATTGGTGATATATAAAATTTTAAATGCAGAAAATTGATAATAATTAGTAAATGTATAAATAGTTAATGCATGTTTGAATATTTTAAACAAAACTTTTTTAATTTGAGAATAGCTTAGCTACATTTTTGTTGTCGATCGGGTGAAACTCTTTCAAAAAAATACACAATAAATGACTTAGGGACTTACAAAAAAAAATTAGCGACCCACAAAAAAACTCAAAGACCCACATTTTGTAGCACAAAATTGTAGCCAATTGACTACACAAAACATGTAGCTAATATATTCCTTTATAATTATGTTTAGCGTTGTTCTAATTTTTTTCAAAGAATGTTTTTCTTAGCCAAAGTGTACCTAATGGTAAATTAAAATGTTGTTGACTGAGTCGACACTGAAAATAAATTGATTGAAATTAGGGGTGTAAATGAGTTGAATCAAGTTGAACTTAGATCGAGCTCGACTTGACTCGAAATTATATTATGTTCGACTCGAGCTTGACGAGCTTTCATGAGGAAAACTCGAGCTCGGCTTGAGAAAGTTAACATATTGGTCGAGTGCGGTTCAAAAAGCTCGATTTATTTGTGACGATGTGCTTCAAACCAAACAAAATTGAAATATAAGAGAAAGTTGAATTTGGTTCGAGCTCGCCTCGAAAATCTCGACACATTTATAAATAAGTATGCATATTTGCACATAAGCTCTTAAAATATATAGAATATACATAAAAAAAAACATACATATCACTTAAAAGCTCCAAAAAATCGACAATAAATCGATTCGAGCCTATATAAGCTCGACTCATTAAATATTTCGAGCATATTTTTTATCTCGACTCGAACTCGGAGCTCGATAAAACTCGGCTTGAACGATCTCGAGTCTAGTTCGAGCTCGAGTTACTCAAAAAAGCTCGACTCGTTCACCAAGGACGGAGCTACTCTATGAGTGGGATGGGCCATGGCCAACCCAAAATCTTTCATTACATGTATGCCATTTTTTTTATGGGGCATGATATACAAAACCCTCTTTTTTTACAAGTTACACCCCCCTCCGAATTTTTTTCGGTTTTTTTATTTTTATAAACTTGTTTAGATTATAAAACTATAACGTGAAAGTACGGAACATAAAATATAAGTTTAACAAGTCAAAAGTATTAAACTGTCAAAAAATACGGAGCATAAACTGATAAAAAACTGTATTATACTATAAATTGGGGGACAAGAAAACATATTTTTGTACTTTTTAAGTTTGCCAGGGGGTTTGTGTAACACAACCCGTTTGTTATTTGGTATATATTTTGGGATATGTTATAAAAACCCTCTTATAGGTCAACCGTACAAACCGCAAAGCACATAGTACAACACCGTGATGCACACAATACAACCTTTCAATGCGTGTAATGATTTAAAACCCCTCCTATAAGAGGGGTCCGTATAAACTGCCCCATATATTTTACAAACCCCCTATGGGTCAACCGTACAAACCGTGAAGCACATAGTACAACACTGCGATGCACAAAGTACCGCCTCCAATACGTGCAATGATTGGAAACCCTCCTATAGGAGAAGAGGGATTCGTATAAACTACCCCATTTTACATAAGAAATGATTTGGCCCACCCAAATAATATTCAAACTTATTCATATTTTGATATTTCATTTCGTTCTTTGTTAAGCTAACAAAATTAATCGAGTTTCAACCGTCATTTTTTATCTATTATTGTGATACTTAATAAGTTTGATAAGTTAGCGGCATATATATATATATATATATATATATATATATGATTCACTCCCGAACTACTATCTTCTTTTATTTCTCCGTCACACTTATCAACCGCTTGTGAACGGTCAACCGTAACAGATGATAAAAGGGCGACAGCCCGGGAGAGAAATGCAAGTTTACCAAAGATTAAAATATCCTTGGATCGTTTATGTCCTGGTGAGGCGTGATATTCTGGTACAATGACTTATGATTTGTTGAAAGGATATAGAATGTACAAAAACAGGAATCCGATTGACTAACACTTAATATGAATGGTAATAGCTCTGTCACAGCTATGTCGTTAAAACGTACAATCAGAAACCAAAAAAACGCAAAAGATATACAAACGTACGTTACTAAAACGTAAACGTTTAAAAAAAAACAAAACGGTTATAACTATAGTAGGGATTTGCATGTCTTAGCGACTTAAATGCAAATTAAATAAAATTAAAATATTAAACTATAATTTACAAATATTAAAAGTATAAGAAAACTTAAAAACTAAAACAACAAATACATGTTTACATATGTAATAATTACACAAACAAAATAAAACAGGAAAAGGAAAATAAATAATTATACTAAGAAATTAAAACTTATAAAAATTTGAAGTCATTTTAATTCTATTTTTACAATTGTTTAACCGATTAAAATCTAAAAACTCACGTTTACTAAATTTTATGTAAACGTACAAAAATAAAAACGTGAATTCAGTCCAATACAACTCCCACAAATGTGAAAATTATATTTTTAGAATCCTAAAAAGATAAGAAAATTATTAGAAAATAAAAATAAATTTTCACACTATTAAATTAATTAATATTAACTAAAAATGAATTAAATGTATTTATAATGAATTAAATAATAAGAAAATCTAAAATTAACTTAAATAAATGAAATAAAGAATCTTAAAAATCTAAAATATCATAAAATGAATTTAGAAACTGAAAATGTATTTTTTACACAATTATTCTATTTATTATTAATTATTTACTATTATTATGTATTAAAAACTAAAACTGATTTATAAAAAATATTAAACAAGCAAAGAAAAATCTGAAACTTTTTACATAGTTCTAAAATAAATAAAAGAAGCTAGGAAAAATATAAAAACTATATATTATTAACAAAAATAAGCTACTAAGCAAATAAGCTTTTAAGTATAAGCTATTACTTAGCTTAAAATGATCTTTTGGCTTTTCTGTTTTCTGGACTAAATATATACTAATATTAAACATATTAGATGAAAACACAACTATACAAACTAAGAAATAAGCAAAGCATGAGCTTATGAGCCCAACAGTTAAGCTTTTGGCTTGACTGTTGGAGCTCAAGCTCAGATAAAGCTTGAAAAGAGCTTTAAACAGAAAACAAAAGATAAAATAAGGTAAAAACAAGTCCAATGGGGCATTATAAACAAGAAAATTGGACAGAAATGGTGTGAGCTTATGGTTTAGACAATCAAGCTTTTGGCTTGACTTGGATGGAATTGAGGCCTCTAAAGCCTATAATAAGCTCCCCACAGGAAATAAAAGGGAAAAATATATGTGTACAAGCTATATGGACAAGTATGAACAAGCTGATGCACTGGCATTAACCTATAAGCTAGCAATAAGCTAATAAGCTTATCCAATACACTGCAGTACCAAACAGACATGCATACCTTTTGAATGACAAATTAAGCTAAGAGTTTAAGCTTAAAAGGGCAAAATAGGAATTGGGGTAAGCAAGTGAGCGGTTGGCTTTCCAAAAGCCAAAGCTCATCAAGTGGGACCCACTGATGAGCTTTGAGAACTTATGAAGATGGTACTGCACCACTCCGCCAGCCTTTGCTCAACTGAGATGAATCTTGAAGTTTTGGGACAAAACAAGTACATGTCAAGACCCAGTGAATGAGCCACAAGCTTGGATATAAGCACATGATCAAAAAGTTGGCTTGCTAGGCTTCCTAAAAAACCAAACCACACAGGCTAGTGATCACTAATGGGCTTATGAGAGCTTGAAGGAAATGGGTAAATGGACCGCATAAGTACCCATTGTTGTGAATGGGCAAACATCAAGCTCTAAAGACTAGTTACATAAGCTCAGAGCTCAACCAAGACTAAGACATTGAGTATGAATAGATAGCTAAATAAGAAGCCAAAATTCACAAGCTCAAGCTTGGTGGGGAACTTTCCATGAGCTATGGAAACCAACTCCACTTCCACTGTTTGCTTCATTGGAAGGAGTAAATGACAAAAATAAGGAGTTAAATTAAGCTATCTGAATAAGCTAAAAATTGAAAAGTAAATAGACATACAACAAATAGGCCACACAGGCAACATAAAGAAACCAAGTACATAAGCTAGGGTCAAGTCATGAAGCTTCTGCAAGCTCATGAACTTGACACCTAAAACTGTGGCGCAGGCATAACTAGGCACAAATAAGCTAAAAATTAAGCACTAAAACATGACATTCCAAGATAAACAAAATATAATAGCTAGATTAGCAACACATCTAAAACATACCAAAAGCACAGAACTTGAAATTAAATAACAAAGACACAATAAAATTACTAAGTTTATTCAAAATCGACTTAATTGAAAATTGACTTTTTAACTAAAAACTAAAAGTTGACTAAAGTGAATTTAGAAATTAAACTACTGATTAAACATGATATATTAAGGTATAAGGACATGAAATAAAGCTAACTTAACAACTTTTAAGCTAATATTATGGAAATAGACTTGAAAACTTAAACAGACAAGAATTTAGACAAGATTAAAAAGCATTTGGACTATTTACTATATAAGGACTGAATTTTATTACTTAACTGAGTTATATGATCAATATGCATCATACATCAAATAAGAATGACAACTCACACCAACATAAACACAGAAAAGACAGCAAATCTATTTATGAAATCTAAAATAATCACAGTGGACACTGATGTGAATTTGAAAATGAATATTACCATTTATACATTACCACTGAGCTTAAAGGCTTGTCACTTCCTCAAATGGCCTAATGGGTCATGTATACTCAGAAATAAACAACTCAAACAACCTCATGATCCTAAATCATGCCAAATCCAAGCAGTCCTTTAAACTTCACTTGTCACATGAAATTCAAAGTTTTCAATGAATTCAACCACAAACCTGATTCCTAACATATTATTATTATAAAAGAAGACTAATTGAGCATAAAATGTCAAGCACACAAGCAAGAAATACCGATTTGTCACATATGCATTTCAACTGAGTTTTTTTCCAATTTTAAGCACAAGCAAACTTAAATAAACAAACTACTAATATTAAGCTATGATAACATTAAACAATCACAAAGGAACATGAAAACTTAAAAATCAAAGCATGAAAAGTATTAAAACAGTAACTTGCAAAAATTGAGAAAATGAGCTTACAAGATGGCACAAGCTGAGAATCAAGATTCAAAGAACAAGGTTACACCCAATAGCTTCCCATTAAGCTCCTAATATTCCTTACACTCAAATTTCAAACTTGCTTCACCTTCTTCTTCATCAACCCACTATTTTTGATTTTTTTTTCAATGATTTTCTCTATTTTTATGATTTTTGAATTTAAAAACTAAAACTGCTTAACTGAATCTAAAAGCTTTAAAACTTTTGTCAAGAGCTTATGTGAGCTTATAGAATCCAATAAACAACTAGTTAACTTGAAATTAAAGAACATGGAAAATTAAAGGAAATTGAGCAAAATCATGAAACTGAAATTAACTTGACATTAAACTGGAAAGAACATTTCATTACACTAATTTAAAGTAAATTACAACATTTGAAAGCTTAAAAGACATTTTTAACTAGGAAAGCAATAAAAACTATAACTACGTGACTAAGGCTTCAGGCCAAAGTGTCTTTTCCTCTGCTTTTCTTCTTTCTTTATACCCAAAACGCCTTCTCTCACTTCTGATTGTTTCCACCACCTTCCGCCTTTGGATTACTCTAACTCATCATAACCATACACTTGGATTTTTGGCGCCAATTTCATCTTTGCAGCGGTTAGAGCTATTAATTAGTTGGTTTCAATCAATTAATGGGTTTTGGTTGTTAGTGAAGGTGGAGGGGACATGGTATGGAGAGGGTGTTGAAAATGTGGGAAAACCAGGACTGGTTTTGAGATATCAGCTATGGGAGAGATGGAGCTACAGTAACAATGGTATTTGGGCGCGTTCTCTGGGTTTGACTTCTGTTTGACCGAAGCTTAATAACACGGGGGGTCATAATTGGGTGGCTGGGGTTCACAATGTATTGTGACCTGGCTCAAGGGTCAGCCAAAGGAGGTCAAGGGCCAAGGGGTTGGGCTTGTTTTTGGATTTGGGCTTTGTGATATATGTGGATCCGTTTGGTTTAGCTTAGTGAACAAGGACCAAAAGTGCAATTACACCAAACTTCAAGGACTGAATTTGATAACTTTCCAAACTTATCACAAGGACCAAACTTGACAACTTTGATAATACAAGGACCCTTTTTGCATAAATTCCATTTTAAAAGTCCAAGGACTAATTTTGCAAAATTTCAAAGTTTAGGGACTTTTCTTGCCAATTGACCAAAGAATCATTCAAGGATCATTTTAAACAACTTAGAATACTTCAGGGACCTTGAATGATACATTTCCACATTTTTGAATTCCAGGGACTAGATTTGACAACTTTTAAAACTTGGGGGACTAAAACTGCCAATTTTGCAAACTTGATACATTTTTCATCTGATTTTGATATTTTGATCATTTTGATGTGTTTCTGAGTGTTTTCAGATGATTTTGCAGTTTAGATTACACAAAAATGATGAGTATTTAGACACTCATCAATCCCACATGAGATATTGTAGTCCTCTAGCAATGATTTGAGAAAACTTGATGGATTTTATCTCTTTACCAAAAGCCATCACTTCGGGAGTAGCCAATTGTTTTGATTCAAGTAAGAATCTTGGTACAACGATAACCAAATGATTTATTGGCAAATCATAAACCATATAACGGATTTGATGTGTCTTTACCGAGGTTGCACTTTCTGGACTAGCCAACTCTTAGATAAATTATCGGATTATCTTTGGTGAGTGAATACCAATTATGGTTTTCTGACCTGCCTTTACCACAAGTCATAAACTTGCGGGCTAGCCAACTCATTATCTTTTGAGGATGATGGTGAGTTGAGAACCATACAATTTTGGGCAAATTGCAAGCCATATAAACGAATTTGAGAAATCTTTACCAAGAGCCGCTTTGCTCGGATTAGCCAATCCTTTAGTTTATTAGACAAGGCGATGATAACAGATGAGAAAGTGTAAACACTTACTCCAAAAAAAAAAATTTTGGCCAAAAACACGGGGGAATTGGGTAGATAATATATGAAATTCGTGAGAATTCCCCCCCCACACTTAGAAATGAATATTGCCCTCAATATTCAAAGTACCAGTATTATGCGAAACAAAGAACGAAAAGGAAATACTACGGCCATTATTTGAAAGATTTTTTTTTTTTTTTTTTTTTCACAAGAAACTTATATATATAACATGTGGGGCATTACCCCCACACTTAGGTGGTAGAAAGGGGTAAGAAGACAGAATTATGGGTGAAAACCCATATGGTGCATGCTAATGTTTTTGATTACCGAGTCACTAGCTTGACTCGATCCCCGCATTCATTGGTTCATGGGGAATGTTTGTAAATCCGACAACCACAGGGGAATGTCCTCCAAAGTAATGCTTTAATCGATGACCATTCACTTTAAAATTAGGACCATCGGGTTGAGATAACTCAACGGTACCATAAGGATAAACCTTAGCAATAGTGAATGGACCGGACCAGCGGGACTTGAGCTTTCCTGAGAAAATCTTCAATCTTGAGTTGAAAAGAAGTACTCGATCACCAACGTTGAAAACGCGGTTCTTGATCTTGGAGTCATGAATCTTCTTTGTCTTTTGCTTGTAGATCAAAGAGTTCTCGTAAGCTTGATCACGAAGTTCATTTAGTTCATTCATTTGAACTTTTCTCGTGATCAACGTAGCCTCAGATATCGAAGTTTGCATGTTTTAAGGCCCAGTATGCCTTGTGCTCTAACTCGATCGGAAGATGACATGCTTTTCAGTACACTAGCTTGTATGGAGTACACCCAATTGGTGTTTGTAGGCTGACGAAAAGCCCAGAGCGTCATCAAGCTTATCCCGGGATGCATGATTTTCGCCACTTGTCCTTTCAAGGATTCTTTTAAGACCACGGTTTGAAACTTCCACCTGCCCACTTGTTTGGGGGTGGTATGCAGTAGAAGACGATGGGTAACACCATACTTTTGCATGACACGATCAAATTGGTCATTACGAAATGTGTACCATCACCGATTATCGCTCGGAGTTCCAAACCTGGCAAACAGAGATTTCAAAAACTTCACAACTACTCAGGCATCATTGGTGGGTAAAGCTTTTGCTTCAACCCATTTCGACAAATAGTCAACAGCCACGAGTATGTACTTGTTACCACGAGAAGATGGAAATGGTCCCATAAAATCAATACCCCATATGTCAAATATCTCGCAAACTTGAATGGCATTTTGTGGCATTTCATTCCTTTGAGAAATATTACCATGACATGGCGGCCAGGCTTTGACAAATTCGTGGGCATCCTTATAGATTGTGGGCCAATAGAACCCGAATCAAACACCTTTTGGCGGTAGTAGTTTGGACTATGGTGGCCCCAGTGGGTCCAAAGCATGGCAAGTCTGTGAGAATGTCAATACTTCCTGTCCATAAACACACCGCGGATGACTTGATCCGACAGATTTCGAACAAGAAGGGTCGTCCCGTAAATAATGTTTAACATCCTTGAAGAATTTGTTCTTCTGCTGGGTCGACATCCCTTTCACGATGAAGTTACCCGCATGGTAATTTGCAAAGTCAGCAAACTATGGGGTGGTAGAATTTCCACGAAAAGAAACCGCATTGAGTGCCTCGAGAGGAAATGTTTCATTTATTTCCTTTTTCTCGAAAACATCTTGGTGAGGTTTTCTAATCGACAGATGATCACCGCTAGATTCTCGCCTTTTTATCACGTATAATGATATCAAATCTTGGAGGAGGAGAATCCAACGAGCAATCTCGCTTTGCATCTTGTTTAGCAAAGAGATATTTAAGAGCCGAGTGATCCGTATACACCACGCATTTGGTCAAGATTAAGTACGGCGAAACTTCAAAAGCATACACCACGGCTAATAGCTCTTTTTCGTGGTGGTGTAATGAGTTTGAGTCATCATAGTTTTGCTTGCGTATGTAGTGAATAGGCTGAATGCTTATTTCTTCACGCCTAGGATCGCACCGAGCAAGAAACTCACTTTATCGCACATGAGCTCAAAAGGCAAGTCCTCGGGAGCAACGAATAGGTGCTTCAAGAAGCTTTTTCTTCAATGTTTCAAAAGCTTCTATGCACGCAGGGGAGAAGATAAAAGGAGCATCCTTTTCAAGAAGATGGGTCATAGGCCTGGCGATTTTGGAAAAATCTTGTATGAATCTACGATAGAAACCGGCATGACCTAAAAACTCCTAATACCTTTGACGGTAGTAGGATGAGGCAACTTAGCAATAACATCAACTTTTGCTCTATCTACCTCAATCCCATTCTTTGAAATCTTATGGCCAAGGACAATGCCTTCTTTGACCATAAAGTGGCTTTTCTCCCAGTTTAGACAAAGATTGGTGTCTTTACACCTTTGAAGCATTTTATCTAAATGGGAGAGACATGATTGAAAAGAATCCCCAATAACTGAGAAGTCATCCATAAACACTTCCATTGTTTCCCCGATCATGTCGTGGAATATGGCCATCATACATCGTTGGAACGTGCTAGGAGCATTACATAAGCCAAAAGGCATACGTTTGTAGGCAAAAGTCCCGTATGGGCAAGTGAATGTGGTCTTCTCTTGATCCCTGTGGATCATAGGGATCTGAAAGTAACCCGAGAAACCATCAAGGAAACAATAGTACTCATTCCCTGCTAGTCTCTCAAGCATCTGGTCCATGAAGGGTAGAGGAAAATGGTCTTTACGGGTCGCGTCATTCAACTTACGATAGTCGATGCATACACGCCATCCTCAGAACAGACGAGTTGGAATTAACTCGTTATCTTCATTAGTGACAAAGTAATGCCACCCTTTTTCGAACACAATGAATTCATTGACCCAAGGAATGCCCGAGATCTAAATCAATCCGGCATCAAGAAGTTTGATAACCTCCTATTTGATAACATCATGGATTTTTGGATTCACTGCCTCTCGATGTTGAAGCAAGGGTTTAAAGTCATCCTCCATCAAGATTTTATGAGTACAAAACTCAGGGTTTATACCTTTGATGTCGGAGAGTTTCCAAGCAATTGCTTGCTTGTGTGACTTCAAGATTTTAATGAGAACTTTTCATCTTTACTCAAATCTCGAGCAATAATGACAGGCAATTTATCATCACCTTCTAGAAATGCATACTCGAGATGAGGAGGTAAGTCCTTAAGCTCAACCTCAGAAAATTCTTCAGTTTTCTCAACTGACTTGACTTCCTTGTTATGAAGTTTGATGGGAGGGAGAGGAGGAGAAGTATCCAGATTTGACAACTTCTTTAGAAGAATATCTCCCTCCAGATTAATCTCATTTTGATTAATCTCAACTGAATGAATCACTAGGATGAGGGGCTGATGATGGATCATCATTGAGCAACTTCTCAATAAGAAGTATATCCCCCTCGATATCAATTGGAGCGTGATCAATTTCCCAAGGCACAGAATCACTAGCCAAGTATGCCTCAATCTCTTCCGAGATGGAGTCATTTCCCTCAAAAGGAGTGATAGAAGGAGTAGAATTGGCTATGATAGGTTGAGAAGATGTGGTGGAATCCCCACTACGAATTATGAGAATAACCAAGAACTTCTTGAGAGTACTCTTCAATAGCAACATCAATGATATCTATTCGTTAACCGATTCGAATCATAGTTTGCGAGTACCTCAAGTTGGTCAAGGTTGAAGGTGAGCTTCATTACCAACGCGAATGTGATTTCTTGCTCAAATACATCTATGAGAGCACGGCCCGTTCTCAGAAATCCTCGACCAACAATGAGAGGAACCCGATGATCGGCATCAAAATCAACAACCACGGTCACTGGAAAATGGAACTTTCCTACTACAAACACGCCCCGGCAATGCCAAGAGGAAGGGATATGGAACGATCTGCAAGCTCGAGAGTCATGCATGTAGGAGTAAGTTCGAAGAGAAAGTTTCTTCCACTTGAATATGGCATAAGATTAATGCTTGCACCAAGATCTGCTAAGGCAAAGCATTCAACCATTCCTGGAAATATACAAGGTAAGAGAAATTTCCCGGATCTCCTAGCTTTTCGGAAGCTTCGAATAACTGAAAGCGGTTCGTAAGAGGAGTCTTAGCCATTTCAAACAGCTTTTCCTTATTGCTTAACATGTGTTTGAGAATCGATGCAAACTTGGGCATCAGCATGATAGCATCCGCAAAGTTTATGTCAAAGTGTAACTCTTGGAAAATTTGGAAAAATTTATCCATTTGATGACTAGCTTCTCAGCGAGCTTTTGCTCATTCAAACGCGATGGGTAAGGAATAGAAGATTTGGATTTCGATTCTCAACAGAGCTACGGAGGTTCAAAAACAACTCCGATTTGACTTGGGTTTCGGACCACTTGAGGTTGGACTACCGAAGGTAGGAGCGTGCGCGTACTTCGTGGACTTGAATAATGCACCTTGTCCGTTGTCTCCTTGGTAACTTGACTCATTGCCACAGAGGAGGGGCATTGAGTCGTAGGTCCATTGTGTGTCGGAGGTTCACTGTCCACTACCTTTGGAAGAGACGAAAGAAGAAGGTAGTAGGAACGCGGGTCCAGTGTATGAAACACCACCACTTGTGATGGCCGCTTCGCATCGGGTTAGCGATCGTGTTGCTAGGTAAAGTACCGAGCCCAGGGTCGATCATTTAAAGACTTTTGAGATCGACAATTTGGCCGACCAACAACCTGTTCATTTCATCTTGGGACTTCATGAACTGCTTCGTAACTCATCGATGATGGTCCGGAGGAACAATGACGGAGAGAGCTGGAGGGACAAATTGAGGCCGTATGTTTTGATTATAGCCAAAATTCCCTTGATTAGGATTCATATTCCCATGAAATTGATTCCCTCGATTGAAATGGTTTTGATGAAGGTTTCCTTGATGTTGGAAACCTTGATTTGGTCCAGGATAGAAATTACCTTGGTTTTGATAACCTTGGTTCATTCTGGTTGGTTACGATTCCGTTTTGCATGTTATGATTCTCGTTGAAACCGGGTGGTGCCTGATTAGTGTTAGCACGGTAGTGTGGTTCATTTTGAGGACGGTATTGATTACCTCCTTGTTGTGAACTACCGGCTAAAGCATTTGCTTCAAAAGGACTACCATCGTGGCAGACAATTGTAGTAAGCATGGGACCACCACAAGTGACACAATCTCAACTTTCTTCACTTCAAGATGTGGTGGTGTCCGAGAAGGAGACTTTCTTCGGTTAGCAAGAACCAAAGCTCGAACAATGTCTCGTGAGTTTATCAATCTTAGCATCGGTGCTAGATGTACTCACGGGAGATGAAGAAGAGGAAGGTCCAGATTAGACCGATATGTCTAGCTCGAAAAGGATCGGACCGAGATTTGTTCTCAATGATTTGCAAGGCCTCTTTGGTGGTCTTGCTCAAGAAATTACCTCCCGCGGAGGCATTCAAAAGAGTCTTGATTGGCCCGATTGAGACCATTGTAGAAAGTATCCATTTGCATTAACTCGTAAAACCGTGATGCGGACACTTCGCGGCAACTCTTTGTAACGATCCCATGCCTCCCCGAATGATTCATCAAATCTCTGCGAAAATTTCATTATCTCATTCTTAAGACTTGTGGTTCGGGATGGAGGATAGAACTGGTTAATCGAATTTGGTGACAAGATCTTCCCATGCCTCTATAGAACGAGGGGGTTGTTTCTCAAGCCAATTCCGGGCTTGTCCCTCTAGAAAATGGGGAACGGAAGAAGCTTGATAGCTTCATGTGGGACATTCTTGTACTTGATGGTAGATGCTATCTTGTTAAACCATCGAATGTGTGCATGAGGATCATCCCGCTCAAAACCATAGAATTGGCTTTGGGTTACTAGATTGAGCAACCCGGTTTGAGCTCGAAAGTGTCGCGCAATTTATGGAACAACAATGGCAGCTCCGTAACCCTCGATGGGTGCTTGGAGAAGCTCATTCATAGGTTTGTCTTCTCGCCATTTCGACAGAGGTGGTGGTGGTAGGCGCTCGCCACTACGGGAGCTGAACGTCCTCTACGTCCTCTACGAGGAATCTTTCCAAGTTCTGAAAGTGGACTTGTAGAATGGAAGAACGACGCGCATGCACTATGTATAAAAATCAATTTTCAAAACAAATGAGGCAAAACAACAAGTGAACTTAACCAATAATCACAAATGAAATGGCTTCTTTGAAAAAGGTACACCAAATCACAAGTGACAAAAAGGCAAGTTTTAAATCGATGTTCGAACTTATTAATGGTCGCACCCAGTTAGGTAGTGCTGCCTTGATTTCGGTGGTTGATTTTTATGTATATTTTAAGTACCACCTGAAAAGACGTAGGTAAGATTTGTGCAGATGGGTTAAAAACTTTTGGACAATATTTTTGGTATCGTCCCGTTTAACCAAATCGTATCTCTTCAAGAATCACCTTAAAAGAGAATACAAAATAGAAAAGCGTTCGATTGTTTTGTTGTTTTATATTTTTTTGGTGATTTTAACACTTTAGGAAAAGTGTTAATGAACTTTTTGATTTTCTTATAACTTTACAAAAACTTTTTACAAATGGTGGATATGTGCAACAATGGATCTGAAAATGGCTAAACACACGCTAAAGCCTCCCCGGCAGCGGCGCCAAAATTTGATTCACTCCCGAACTACTATCTTCTTTTATTTCTCCGTCACACTTATCAACCGCTTGTGAACGGTCAACCGTAATAGATGATAAAGGCGGTACCGAGAGAAATGCAAGTTTACCAAAGATTAAAATATCCTTGGATCGTTATGTCCCTGGTGAGGCGTGATATTCTGGTACAATGACTTATGATTTGTTGAAAGGATATAGAATGTACAAAAACAGAACGATTGACTAACACTTAATATGAATGGTAATAGCTCATCACGCTATATGTCGTAAAACGCGTACAATCGAAACCAAAAAAACGCATAAAAGATATACAAGCGTACGTTACTAAAAGCGAAGCGTTTAAAAAAAAACAAAACGGTTATAACTATAGTAGGGATTTGCATGTCTTAGCGACTTAAATGCAAATTAAATAAAATTAAAATATTAAACTATAATTTACAAATATTAAAAGTATAAGAAAACTTAAAAACTAAAACAACAAATACATGTTTACATATGTAATAATTACACAAACAAAATAAAACAGGAAAAGGAAAATAAATAATTATACTAAGAAATTAAAACTTATAAAAATTTGAAGTCATTTTAATTCTATTTTTACAATTGTTTAACCGATTAAAATCTAAAAACTCACGTTTACTAAATTTTATGTAAACGTACAAAAATAAAAACGTGAATTCAGTCCAATACAACTCCTACAAATGTGAAAATTATATTTTTAGAATCCTAAAAAGATAAGAAAATTATTAGAAAATAAAAATAAATTTTCACACTATTAAATTAATTAATATTAACTAAAAATGAATTAAATGTATTTATAATGAATTAAATAATAAGAAAATCTAAAATTAACTTAAATAAATGAAATAAAGAATCTTAAAAATCTAAAATATCATAAAATGAATTTAGAAACTGAAAATGTATTTTTTTACACAATTATTCTATTTATTATTAATTATTTACTATTATTATGTATTAAAAACTAAAATTGATTTAAAAAAAATATTAAACAAGCAAAGAAAAATCAAAACTTTTTACATAATTCTAAAATAAATAAAAGAAGCTAGGAAAAATATAAAAACTATATATTATTAACAAAAATAAGCTACTAAGCAAATAAGCTTTTAAGTATAAGCTATTACTTAGTTTAAAATGATCTTTGGCTTTTACGTTTTCTGGACTAAATATATACTAATATTAAACATATTAAATGAAAACACAACTATACAAACTAAGAAATAAGCAAAGCATGAGCTAATGAGCCCAACAGTTAAGCTTTTGGCTTGACATTTGGAGCTCAACTCAGATAAGCTTGAAAAGAGCTTTAAACAGAAAACAAAAGATAAAATAAGGTAAAAACAAGTCCAATGGGGCATTATAAACAAGAAAATTGGACAGAAATGGTGTGAGCTTATGGTTTAGACAATCAAGCTTTTGGCTTGACTTGGATGGAATTGAGGCCTCTAAAGCCTGTAATAAGCTCCCCACAGGAAATAAAAGGGAAAAATATATGTGTACAAGCTATATGGACAAGTATGAACAAGTTGATGCAGCGGCATTAACCTATAAGCTAGCAATAAGCTAATAAGCTTATCCAATACACTGCAGTACCAAACAGACATGCATACCTTTTGAATGACAAATTAAGCTAAGAGTTTAAGCTTAAAAGGGCAAAATAGGAATTGGGGTAGCAAGCTGAGCTGGTTGGCTTTCCAAAAAGCCAAAGCTCATCAAGTGGGACCCACTGATGAGCTTTTGAGAGGCTTATGAAGATGGTACCAGACCACTCGCCATTTCGCTCAAGCCGGTCAGTGAATGCTGAGTTTTGGGACAAAACAAGTACATGTTGCGACCCTAGTGAATGAGCCACAAGCTTGGATATAAGCACATGATCAAAAGTTGGCTTGCTAGGCTTCGAAAAACCAAAACCACAGGGCTAGTGATCACTAATGGGCTTATGAGAGCTTGAAGGAAATGGTGTAAATGGACTGCATAAGCAGTCCATTGTTGTGAATGGGCAAACATCAAGCTCTAAAGACTAGTTACATAAGCTCATGAGAGCTCAACCAGCACTAAGACATTGAGTATGAATAGATAGCTAAATAAGAAGCCAAAATTCACAAGCTCAAGCTTGGTGGGGAACTTTCCATGAGCTATGGAAACCAACTCCACTTCCACTTGTTTGCTTGATTGGAAGGAGTAAATGGGACAAAATAAGGAGTTAAATTAAGCTATCTGAATAAGCTAAAAATTGAAAAGTAAAAGCACATACAACAAATAGGCCACACAGGCAACATAAAGAAACCAAGTACATAAGCTAGGGTCAAGTCATGAAGCTTCTGCAAGCTCATGAACTTGACACCTAAACCTGTGGTGTAGGGCATAACTAGGCACAAATAAGCTAAAAATTAAGCACTAAAACATGACATTCCAAGATAAACAAAAATATAATAAGCTAGATTAGCAACACATCTAAAACATACCAAAAGCACAGAACTTGAAATTAAATAACAAAGACACAATAAAATTACTAAGTTTATTCAAAATCGACTTAATTGAAAATTGACTTTTTAACTAAAAACTAAAAGTTGACTAAAGTGAATTTAGAAATTAAACTACTGATTAAACATGATATATTAAGGTATAAGGACATGAAATAAAGCTAACTTAACAACTTTTAAGCTAATATTATGGAAATAGACTTGAAAACTTAAACAGACAAGAATTTAGACAAGATTAAAAAGCATTTGGACTATTTACTATATAAGGACTGAATTTTATTACTTAACTGAGTTATATGATCAATATGCATCATACATCAAATAAGAATGACAACTCACACCAACATAAACACAGAAAAGACAAAACAAATCTATTTATGAAATCTAAAATAATCACGGGACAGCGATGTGAATTTGAAAATGAATATTACCATTTATACATTACCACTGAGCTTAAAGGCTTGTCACTTCCTCAAATGGCCTAATGGGTCATGTATACTCAGAAATAAACAACTCAAACAACCTCATGATCCTAAATCATGCCAAATCCAAGCAGTCCTTTAAACTTCACTTGTCACATGAAATTCAAAGTTTTCAATGAATTCAACCACAAACCTGATTCCTAACATATTATTATTATAAAAGAAGACTAATTGAGCATAAAATGTCAAGCACACAAGCAAGAAATACCGATTTGTCACATATGCATTTCAAGCGAGTTTTTCCAATTTTAAGCACAAGCAAACTTAAATAAACAAACTACTAATATTAAGCTATGATAACATTAAACAATCACAAAGGAACATGAAAACTTAAAAATCAAAGCATGAAAAGTATTAAAACAGTAACTTGCAAAAATTGAGAAAATGAGCTTACAAGATGGCACAAGCTGAGAATCAAGATTCAAAGAACAAGGTTACACCCAATAGCTTCCCATTAAGCTCCTAATATTCCTTACACTCAAATTTCAAACTTGCTTCACCTTCTTCTTCATCAACCCACTATTTTTGATTTTTTCAATGATTTTCTCTATTTTTTATGATTTTCTGAATTTAAAAACTAAAACTGCTTAACTGAATCTAAAAGCTTTAAAACTTTTGTCAAGAGCTTATGTGAGCTTATAGAATCCAATAAACAACTAATTAACTTGAAATTAAAGAACATGGAAAATTAAAGGAAATTGAGCAAAATCATGAAACTGAAATTAACTTGACATTAAACTGGAAAGAACATTTCATTACACTAATTTAAAGTAAATTACAACATTTGAAAGCTTAAAAGACATTTTTAACTAGGAAAGCAATAAAAACTATAACTACGTGACTAAGGCTTGAGGCCAAAGTGTCTGTTCCTCTGCTTTTCTTCTTTCTTTTATACCCAAACAGCTTCTCTCACTTCCCTGATTGTTTCCCACCACCTTCCAGCCTTTGGATTACTCTAACTCATCATAACCATACACTTGGATTTTTGGCGCCAATTTCATCTTTAGCAGGTTAGAGCTATTAATTAGTTGGTTTCAATCAATTAATGGGTTTTGGTTGTTAGTGAAGGTGGAGGGGACATGGTATGGAGAGGGTGTTGAAAATGTGGGAAAACCAGGACTGGTTTTGAGATATCAGCTATGGGAGAGATGGAGCTACAGTAACAATGGTATTTGGGCGCGTTCTCTGGGTTTGACTGTTTCGAAAGCTTAATAACACGGGGTCATAATGGGTGGTGGGGTTCACAATGTATTGTGACTGGCTCGGGTCAGCCAAAGGAGGTCAAGGGCCAAGGGGTTGGGCTTGTTTTTGGATTTGGGCTTTGTGATATATGTGGATCCGTTTGGTTTAGCTTAGTGAACAAGGACCAAAGGTGCAATTACACCAAACTTCAAGGACTGAATTTGATAACTTTCCAAACTTATCACAAGGACCAAACTTGACAACTTTGATAATACAAGGACCCTTTTTGCATAAATTCCATTTTAAAAGTCCAAGGACTAATTTTGCAAAATTTCAAAGTTTAGGAACCTTTCTTGCCAATTGACCAAAGAATCATTCAAGGATCATTTTTAAAAACTTAGAATACTTCAGGGACCTTGAATGATACATTTCCACATTTTGAATTCCGTGGACTAGATTTGACAATTTTTAAAACCTGGGGGACTAAAACTGCCAATTTTGCAAACTTGATACATTTTTCATCTGATTTTGATATTTTGATCATTTTGATGTGTTTCTGAGTGTTTTCAGATGATTTTGCAGTTTAGATTACACAAAAATGATGAGTATTTAGACACTCATCAATATATATATATATATAGAGAGTGTGGTTCTAGAGAAAAGTGTAATTAGATAGAAAAGTAAGAAAAATAATTATAGAGTAGATTTTAAAAAGATATCAAACTTTAGGGGGTAAATTGAAAATAACAACTAAAGAGGGGGATAAGTTGTATTCATTCATTTTCACTCATAATCAGATAAACATACACACCCCGATCTCTCTCATGTCACCAGTTGAATCAATCAAAAACAAAAATCAAATTTGATGAAAATCTATTTAAAATCAAGTCAATCCGATCAAAAATCATTGAATTTCTCAATATCCTCGTCCAAAATCCCAACAAAGGTCCTCGCCTTTCGGTCAACGCGGCTCGGCCGGGAGGACCATCAACAACCGCCGCAACCTGTATTGAAACTAAGAACTCGAACAATAGTAAGTCTAAAATTATTAATTCTTCAAATTCTATGTTATTTTGTGCATTATTGCGTAAATTATATCAAAATTAGTATTATTGTGACTTTTTGTAAAATTAGGGCATTTATTTTAAAATCGATGATGTAACGATTTTCGAAGTTTTATTGAAAGTTTATCATCATATAATCATGTTTTCTGAAACAAATTTGACAAAAAAATGCATCAAAAATATGTTTATTAACATTGCTCACTAGGTGTTTGATAAAATGTGTGAATAAGATTTTATAGAGGCGATGCACTAATTTGATGCATATGTGTTTAATATTGAATGATATGACATCTCAGAATATCTATGTGTATATTTGCAGCATAGATTACACGTTAGGGCATCATATAATATTAGTGATAGTATCAATGCATCTGTGGCTGTGATGTTGCATAATGTTTGTATTATGCATCTTTGAACATATTAAAACATCAGTGAATATGTTTAGTTCATAGTTGGTCATAGGGCATCCATTTGTATGTTTAGTGCATCGTTGAAAATACTTAGGGCATCTTTTTGTATGTTTTGTGCACCATTGGTCATACTTAGGCATCCGTTTGTATGTTTAGTGCATCGATGAACATATGAGTGCATCAGTGAGTATGATTAGTACATCATTGAACATATTAGAGCATCAGTGAGTATGATTAAGGCATCAATTAGTGTGATTAGTGCGTTGTTAAACATATTAAGGAATCTATGTGTTCAGTGTATCCGTTTGTACGTTTAGTGCGTCGTAGGTCATAGTAGGGCATCCATTTGTATTTTTGGTGCATCGCTGGACATATTAGGGCATTTGTTTATATGTTTAGTGAATCGATGAACTTATTTGGGCATCCGTGAGTATGATTAGTGCATTGCTATATATATTAAGACATCAATGTGTATGTTTGATGAATCCATTTGTATGTTTACTCCATCCTTGGTCGTAGTAAATCATCTTCTGTATGTTTAGTGCATCGCTAGACATATTATGGCATAAAATATTATGATTAGTGCATCGTTAGACATATTAAGGCATCAATGTTTATATTTAGTGCATCCATTTACATCGTTGCACATATTAAGGCATCAACGTGTATGGTTATCGCATACTTTCACCATTATGTAATCATATTTGACACTATTTTATTTATTAAGAAACTAAAATTTTGAAAAATAAGAGTGCTTTAGGTGAAGCCAACCACGAATTGACCTGCTCAACCTTAAAGTTTTCTGGTTTGACCAACCAAATTTTGAAAAGCTTTGATATGTGTATAGGGATGTAAGGTGAGGTTCTTTTAGTATCTTTTGTTTAGAGTTTATTAGCTTTTGTAAATTGACATAATCCCATAAGTCAGGTAACTAAGCTAATCCAAATACCCTTTCAAAAGTGACCCTACAAGTCTTTGCTTAGTTTTTTTTTTCTTTCTTCAAGAGCAGTAACTTATGATAATTCACTTGCTCATGAGTTTGATATGTCAGTTGTAAAATGTTTGCCTCAATATATGATCCAGAATCATGTTAGTTGATCGGGGTTGGATGGAATGTCGAGTAAATTCCAATAGTTGTTCAATTACTCAGGAATTTTAAGATGGGACCAAAGAGTTCCTGAAACTTGCATATAACCATCCACAAATTGTAATAGAGGGGATGATTAAGTGTCCTTGTAGCAAGTGTGCGCTATCGAAGTTTCAATATCGATAAACTGTTAAATCGCACCTTCACAAATGGGGGATACGAAGCTTATATACAAGATGGTATGAACATGGAGAATTACTTATATTAGAGACTAATGAACATAATTTTTCAAATGATCAACAATTCCAGAAAGGTTCAGACTCACACATATTTGATGTTATATATGTGTTTGAATTTCACTGAGATCATTTTCTTGTTTTCAAAACTTTGTTACGGGGCCGCTACCAACATCATGATGCTTTAGGTGCGTTTTTTTAATCTAACTCTTTCAAGTTCTCCTAGAAGCCCTATTAAAATTGCGATAGTAACTTCACTTGCATATTAGCAAACCTGCTACCTTATTTGTCATTCTTTTAGAATGTCCTTTCATCATTGCGCATGGTGTTTGAAGTTCTCTTTCATCTTTCTAACTGAAGTGATTCTTTTACACTGAAATTAATACCATAACGATATATATGTAACAATAAGTATTTACTATATATAGTCTTCTCCCTAAGAAGGGTGTGTTTGGTGGGTTGGGTAGTAGGTCAAAATAGGACATTTTAGTGCATCGTTTGACATATTAGGGCATCTGTGTGTTTGATTAGTGCATGGGCTCTTTGTGAGCATGTATTATTTCTTACTAATTGAGTAAATCCATATTTCCATATTATCTTAATTTATTTTCCCTTTTTTTTCCTATTTTTATAAAACTATATATGGCATGTCTTGAAATTCTTATAATCATCAACTTATGTCATAATTGCAGATTCAAATACTAAATTCTCGAGTATTTGAGGTTATTCGGGTATCGTCAGGTGTTGTTGGTGCTTGGTTGATCAACGACTTCGAGCACAGAAAACAAATTCATAAGGTATTTGCACTATGCTACTGAAACTGAAAATTTAATTTGCATGATAATTGGTTATAACTGAAATTATCTAAGGTAATAATAGTTTTTAGAACAAATTTGGTATGTATCGAGCCAAATTCTCTGAGTTTATCAACTTCTAAAAGATGTGAATTACGACACAATGTGAAAGATATAGTATTTTTTTTATCACTTTCTCCTGAAAGAACAATAAGTATTTACTATATATAGTCTTCTCCCTATGAAGGGTGTGTCTGGTGGGTTGGGTAGTGGGTCAAAACATGCCATTTTAGTGCATCGCTGGACGTATTAGGGCATCAATTTGTTTGATTAGTGCATCTAAGATAAGCGTTAGCGCATCTGTTTACTTGTTATAGTTTACAAATCTTTGTTTCAAGTATGCAAATTGCTTACTTGCTACCAGTTTGCTTTTGCTTAATGTTTAATATTTATTGCATGTCATATTTTTGAAGATCATATGTGATAAACTGTATTTGCATACATGGTTTACTTGTTTTTGTCTTCTTAGTTCAAAATAATGGTTAGAAAAAAACAATCCGAATCATAAGAGCACATGCATATAATATTGTGGAAGGTGATAAGCTACCAGATGTTACAATTTTATGTAACTAGTGTGATATCCAGTTTTAGCAGAATTTGATGTAACAAGTAAGCTATCAAGTTTGAGTTGTTTTTCTAGAATGCGATATGTACATGTTGGCATATTTTCTAGAATAGTTAACTGGTAGAGTTGATCAGGGTGTGCTAAATTGCATATAGATTACTATGATACCGACTGCTTTGTTATTTCCAGAGGTCCATCAACTCCAGCAACTTTTGTAGCTGTGTATGCCGTTTTTGGGCCAACATTTCCTGGAATTTATGACAAAGAGAGGTTGCTTACTCTCTTCTATCGGTATGCTTTAGTCGACAATCATATGATTCCTTCTCCTTTACTGATACTTGGATATTTTTCACCCTCGATTCGAATTAATTTCGCTGCACTGCAGGGACTATCATTGCTTTCCCATTCCTCTCAGATACGACTGTTGCCATAATGGGGAAGGTATAAGATTTTTTATTATTATTATTATTATTGTTATTTGTATTTCATGTGTTAATTACCAGTAATCTATACTAATTTCTTGTCTTTTGACCATGAAAGTTGAATTGCCCTTAGAGTTTCCGGATGGTACGACTCAAAGTAACATGCCTGGGTTTGCATATACGACAGTTCAACAGATAGTAAAGTTGGTGTTGGATCGTTAATGAGCAAGGCTTCATCTCTACTACACGATGGTAGTCTTATGGAAAGAAGCCCATGTTAAGGGTTGGTTACCTGTTAAGTTTAATATGAGTTAAATTGCGGACCGAAATGGGTGAACATATTGCTAGTTGGTTTATGAGTTTATGACTAATGTGGTGACTAGTGACGCGTGGCCATTTAAATGATTAGAAGCGATTGTGCTCAACTTATTATCTTTCGTTAGGGAAGAGTTATGGTTCAACGTAGGTGGGCAGCATATCCCTTTTGGTGCTTCCACGCCAGTTAGTACCGACTAATGCTTTTTTTGTAGTTGACTGTTTGAGTTTGAAATCATTGCCTAACCTTTATGTATATTTGCAAGCTTTCTGGTTTTGCTCTTGTTAATTATGTTTACTGATGTATTTCTTACTGTTTCTTTCATCACAGTGGATTAATTCATTCTTGCTAGTACATTATTTGATTGAAGTTTTTCTGTATATACTGGTCTTGTTGGAAGTATTGTATTATCTTTTCTACATAAGCTGTATTATCATCAATATTTATGCATGATTTATAAACTTTGGGTGACTTTTGACTAGATTAACCCATTTGACCTGTTTTTTTTAGATAATCTTAGCTTAGACATGTCAAATCAATATTCTGATATTTTTTTAACCAATGAATAATACCAGGTTATGAGCAGGCATTCTTGGAAGGATCTAGCATCTCAGCCTAAGGTCAAGTATTTCACTCAAGTCAAAAGCCCGACTACCCACTTTTGTTGCATTTGTTAAGGGAAAAAAGGACTCTCAGACACACACTTGCGGTTCCTAACAAGATCTTTGATGGAAGACTTTGATATAGGCGGCATCCTTGTTCCTATAACGCAGTGTATTATGGAGAAACAAGATAGGACACTCATTGATGAAACAACTTAAACTATGCAAAGGAACGTATCAATTTACGAAAATCATGTATATTAGTGATACGAATGCTATTATGAATTATTAAGGGTTTTTTCTTTCAACATCTCATTTATGTATTCACAACTTGATTTTAATAGATATATGCTCACTAATATTGGATATGATGGGGAAATTGTTGACATTCACGTCAGAAATGAATTTGGGAAAATCATTCCAATGCGTATGCATGTTAGAGTAATAACTTAAATGATATACAAAATAACCCTTGAAAAATAAAGAGATTGACAAAGAGGCCCCTGGACTTGAGAGAGAAAAAAAAGAGGGGAAGAGGGGGTGATTTAATGGTTGAGATCACTTCTCTCACTTTTCTTTTGAGATCAACTTTTTAAATGATCCAATCTCTATATATATATATATATATATATATATATATATATATATATATATATATATATATATATATATATATATATATATATATATATATATATATATATATATATATATAGAGTAGGGATCCTGAAGTAAATTAAAATAAGAAGTGGTGAGAAGTGACCAAAATCACGCATTTGAGATGCAACGACATGCATTAGATGCATTTCTATTCATATAGATGCTTACATTTTGAGTTCGAAAAGTTAATTTGATTTATGCGGTCGCAAGTAAATGATTTTCATGATTTCAAGACGCCAAGCAGAGAACAAAACAAGAGAAATCATATAATGCATCTAATATACGTATATGCATCTGATTAAAAGCTAGAAAACACATTATGGTGCGTTATAATGCATCTAAGATTATAGGAATGCATCTAATTTAGCTCGGTGCATCTCGGATTTGCGGTTATAGTTCTTCTCTTATTACTTATTTTAAGTAATCTTCTTATTTGATCATAACTATATATATATATATATATATATATATATATATATATATATATATATATATATATATATATATATATATATATATATATATATATATATATATATATATATATGTATAACTTATTAGTTTATAAATAAGCTCATCTCATTATAGTGAGCAATATAACTTTATTCGTAAAAAAAAATTTTACCCCACTCAAAATCAAAATTCTAGCTCTGTCACTTCCTCGTTCACGCACCTAAAATGAAACCATCATATAAAAGAGAAACAAAATTATTATGACACAATCTTTTAAAATTATTACAAATATTATAATCGAATTAGTGGATGGTAAGGTTAGGGATTAGGTATAATTAAAGAGATGGGACCGTGATTATCTACTTAAAAAATTTCACATCCGTGTGTTTTATATTTTATCCTTATATTACAAAGATGATGCGAGAAAAATAGATACTAATACCTATACCGTAATGAGTTGAGATCAATATAGAACTCATATTTGTCATAAAACAAATGAACCAATCATAACTCTTTATTTTTTATCTAAATTAATTCAAAATCATTTTCACCTTTTTTTTAAAACAACATATCTTACATACGGTAAATCTTCAAAATATAAAAAATACACCATCGTGACGAGAATTAAATTATCTTTCTATGATATGCACTTTTATATATTTTCAACAAACATTTTTTTTCAAAAATTCCGTCCAAAAATCATATATATTATTTTTGGAATCAGATATGATTTTAAAAAAATCATGTATGATCGATTTTACGAATCATATATGATTTTTACAATCATATTTGATTCTCAAAAATCATATGTGATTCGTTAAAATCGAATCATATATGATTTTCACAAATCATATATGATTTTTGTTGACCGAAATTTTAAAAAAAAAATTATTAAAAATATATAGTAGTGCATATCTATAGAAAGATAATTTAATTCTCGTCGCGATAGTATAATTTTTATCGCGTAACGATTAACGGTTTGCGAGATATTTAATTTTAAAAAAAAAAGTGAAAGTTTATCATAATAAAAAATGAATGACTATTATTGGTTCATTGGATCTATGGTAAATTTTGAATCTATATTGAACTTTTGCCATACCGTAATTAGTTAAAATGATGCAAGGCTTATGGTATCACAAATCTTAATGTTTATAGATACTACGAGTGTGAGTGGCCTATATATGAATTAACAAATAAAGTCGTTATTGATTCGAATCTCAATTAAAAATATATACTATTTGGTTGGTGTGTATGGGTATAGATTTATAACTTTGAAAGTCATTAATATTATTTGGTTGTTTATGGGGTTTATCATAATAGAATAAGGATACCAAAATGTGAAGATTTTCTCATATATTATGTGTGTGGGTGGTTTCTTTATACCCTTCATTATCATTTCACTCTAATACGAACACCTATACTCATTGTGATTCATAGCGACAAACCAAACGCACCCTTAATCTATCTAATATGCTCACTTAAAAATTCCATAAACTTCTATATAGTTACTCTATCCAGTGTGTGTTTGGTAAAATTAGCAGTGAAAGCAGTAATTGTGTTGAAATGGCGAGCGAGTAGTGTTGCAAAAGGTCTACATTAATCAACGATTAGGTCCTACTGGGCCACAGACCTTCCGATTTGGTAAATCGTTCAAAAAAATCGGTCAACCATGGTCAACGTCGGTTAACCATGGTCAAACTTGCCGAAAACATGAAAATCTTACCGGAAATACTCTAAACTCGCCGTAAATTAGTTATAATCACTCTTTATATCTATTACAAGAAGTTTTTCAATAAAAATCTTGCCGAAAATACCAACACTTGCCGTAAGTACCTAAAACTTGCCAAAAATGCCAATACAATTAATCACCGATTAACTATTTTTGCAACCCCTAACAAATGTAATCTATTACAAGATGTTTTTTAAGGAAAGTCTTTTCGAATACTCAAAACTTACCGTGAATACCCAAAACTTGCCAAAATGCCAATCCGATTAATCACCGATTAATCCTTTCTAGACCGATTTCAAGCTACAGTGGGGGTCGCACCTCTCACTACCGATTCGCGATTTTTGCAACCTTGGTGAGGAGTGAGCTGTGAGCGGTAGCAGTGAGCAGTGAGCTGTGAGCAGTAGCCACAACTCACAGCTCACCGCTCACAACTTTTTAAAAAACCATTAGAAAAATAAGTATTCTTAAAAAATAGCAAAGCTCACTGCTCCTTTGCCAAACGAATAACAAAAATCAAAAAGCTTATTGCTCATCGCTCATTGCTCTAAAAAAAACTCCAAAAAGCTCCGCGCCAAACATAACCTTAGTGTTGATATTTCTCCCGTGATCATTGCTTCACTTGTGTTGTGTGACTCGTGTGATCGTCTCTAATTCTCTTAGTGAAAAACAATATCAAGATACACTGCACATAATCAACGTGATTTCGACATATTTTTTAGTGGTAACTAAAAGTTCCTAATTTTTGGGTGATTAGATTAATGTAATAACTTAGTTTAAAGTTACTTAGACCGCTCTTACTCGAAAGAGGACGTCATAAGTGATAGTTGGTTGGACTGAGTGGCAATACGCGAACATGGTTATACCCGTGAATGATAGAATAAATGTTACGGGTTTTTGAGAGAGAGAGAGAGAGAGGGGGGGGGGATATGAAGCTAATTAAGTGTGAAATGATATGCAGTTGAGTTGTAAGAGCTTTAGGTGTAATAATAAGGTTTTCTTCTTCATTTGAGTCCTACTGGGTGCCACATTATTATAACACAATCCTTTCTACAACTTCTTTTATCATAACATAACACAACTTTTTTATTTGGGTCCCACAATTTCTAATTTAATTTCTTTTTTCAGGGTGAGTTTGGTATGATGCCATGAATGACAATGTGTATGAGTTTGATAGTAGTGGTGGGTCCATCACCTATGAAAGATCCATACCTAGCTCACTTGATGTATATGGAGTATGAATTATATTTATCGTTCATTACCATAGTGGTGGGCCCCTTCATCTTAAGCAAACACATTTAATAACTTTTATTGTCATAGTTTCATTCCCATAGTGGGTTACCAAACGCACCCTCAATTTTCTAAATAAAATAAAATTCATTCATTAAAATTAAACTACAATGCAACATATTAAAAAACATACGAAACTTAAAATAACGATACGAAAAAAAACACGATACGAGGAAGAAAAGAGAAAACATACAACACATAAAAAACATACGAAACTTAAACATTTAATTGGTCGTTATTATGTTTATTCATTATTTCTTCTTGTTTCATGCGGATGAAAGCGGCTTTGGCCGGTGTGGTCTGGTCGGGATCAAGCATGAGAAACTTCAACTCTTCCATATCCAGGTACCCAAGTTCTTTATGTCTCCTCGCCTCATATGCGGCTGTTTGAGCTTTGGCTTTGCGCATATACTCGGAACATAAAAGTCTCGAAAAAGTACTCGTTTGACTCCCCCTGGAGCTCCCCCGGCGCTCGATGTGTCCGCCGACTTGATTTTTTTTTTGCAGCTTAAGATTTGCGCCGGCGTGACGAGGTCGTTTGTTAAGGCCGAATAGCTCCTCGATATTTGTCATATCAATCGGGTCTTACGCATCTCATTTGGGGTATTTTCTCAAAACCTCCCACCCGTGAACATATAGGAAATTTCTCCCACCAAAGCGTAGGCTAAAATTGGTCTTTGCATTCTCGAGATGATCACTGTTATTTTACTCGCTTCTACGCTCCAAATGTTTGTAAATAGCGTCGAATTTTTGGCAATCACGTGAAGCCTGGTACATTTACCCATTATCATATTTTTGGTACGAGTATCACGGTTTGTAGCCTTGTTGAAATCCTCCACAATCTGGTTCCAAAACTCGTCATCAGAACGGTCATTTATGATTTCTTTGTCTTGGGAAACTTCCACCCAAGTTTCCGCTAGCAAAGTTTCTTCATCGCGTGACCAACGAGTATTCACACGTGTCAGTTCCTCTACGTCATCCCGCGCTCGTCAATACCCAAATACACGATTTTTTTACTTTTTG
>OU343222.1:169931884-170084423 GCA_910596185.1 Chrysanthemum makinoi | reverse complement strand
GATCGTGGGTCGTTCTTGATTTATGGTTTCAAAAACAATGGTTATTGTGTGTCGAACAAAATTATCTCTATCTCTATCTCTTAAATATTTCTTCAGGATGATTATGATACTTTGTTTATTTTCATTTTTAAGTAGCGTTTGGATTGTTTGTTTGTTTTGTTTTGTATTGTGCGTATTTTGCGTTTTGTTTCCAGGATGGATGACGAAGCTTATTGTTGGTCAATATTTGGAGTTGGATAACTCACATGCTTGCTTATGACCCAATAAGCATATTGCATATTCTATCCCGTGGTATCTTTTTGACTATTTCTTTTTCCATTTTCTTTACTTTGAAGTTCATTTTATTACATTGAGGACAATGCAAAACTTAAGTATGGGGAGGGAAGAAAATAAGAAAAATGATAACGATTTTTTAAAATTTTTAGTTTTAGTCTTATTTTTAGTTTTAGGTAAAGTTTTGGATTTAAGTAATTAGCGTGAAATCGCCCTTGGTTGTCTAGTTGTTTTCACACAGTATTGAGAGATATATTAAAACAACTTGGGTATTTCAATGGTAAATGAGGTTTTTGAAAATTTTTTGATTGAACCAAATTACGGTAATTCCTTTGGATTCGATAGTATTTTCTAGCATGCATTATAGCCTTTTTTCACTTAATTGTGAGGTTTCTTTTTGTATAAAACACATCTTTTATTTTATATTTGCTATGAGTGTGCCGGTGATTATGTCGATTCTAAAACTTGTACTTGTTATTCATTACGGTTAAATATCACTCTCGAGTGATAAAAATATGTTCAAATGATAAGAGGCATCGTAGGATTTAACCCAAATGGCCTTCCATTTTACATCTAATGTTTTTTTTGCTAACCACATTGGTTAGTTAACCACCTTGTATGGACCCATTTGTTAGTGCTCATCTTTAGCACTATATACCCTTAGTTACACCCTTCGAGCCAATCTTTTCTCTTTGTTAAATTCAGAAAAATACAAAAATATTTTACACCTTAAACCTTAGCCAACCCTTGTCATGTCTATTGGTTTGTTGCTAGTTGTTTGGAGTGTTGAATTGTTTTTGATGATTATGAAGAAGCTACACTTTGTCTATTGTATGTGCCATTCTCCAACAAAGATGAAGGAAACGTCTTTCTCGTTTGTATTTTTTGTGGTGTATGCTTACACTAAGTGTGGGGAACTTGTTATGAATAGTATATATATATATATATATATATATATATGGTTGTTAGGATTTAGAAAATCCAGTCATTAAAGAGTCGGTCACCTCAAGTATATGTAATCGTTAGAAAGCTCGTAGTCGTAGATTATTTTGTGTTAAGTAGTATTTAGTTAAGTAACACCGTGGAGGACGGACGGGTCTTTACCCACTGTATGCTTGATCCACAACCCGTAGGTGGCGACTTATGTAAGAACTATAAATACTCTCTACCTCCCAAGGTAGAGAGTTGAAGCTCATAATAATATTTTTATTTTCTCTCACTGTCCCAAACCTCTAACTCTTTCTCTCTCTAAAACTCTTGTATACGCCTCTTTGATCATTGGTTTAGTGTGTTTATGAAATCCAATATCTAACAATTGGTATCAAGAGCCATTGCTTGATCATCTCTCTTACATATCCTTGGATTTCTAGTGGTTTTAGATGGTTTTTGAGTTTGAAAAGTTTAGTGGTTTTTGCATCATTTGGATCATTTCTAGTGTTAAAGTTTGAATTTGGGTGTACTTTTGTGTTTAGAATCATTGTAAGTGCTTGGGTTTTGATTTGTAAGCTTGAATCACTGTGGTTGAGCTTGTTTTGGATTGAAAAGTGTGTTTTGAAGTTTTTCTTGCAGCGACTTGTTCTCAAAGTGATTTTCATCGTAGTAACTTGCTTCAGAAAAGTTAGCGAGTTACAGTGTTATTGTTAATGACTTGAGCCTAGCGTCTTGTCTATTGAGACAAGCCGACAAATAGTACAAGTTAGTGGATTCTCCACTACGGCTAGCGACTTGGTGAGGTTAGCGATTTGCTTCAGGAATTGTTAGCGAGTTGTAGTGCAAATTGTTAAGAATTTATATTACGACTTTGATCTTAGCGAGTTGTTCTTTAGCAACTTAACTGTGTCTAGTTTAATTTGGTGCTTACTTGTGTCATAATTTAGCTTAACTTGGTAAGTAGCGACTGACCCTGAAGCTGTTTCTTATTTACTCGACTGTGTAGCATACTTGGTGCTTTAGTTTACTTGATCAATACTGGTCTTAGCTTAACTTGGTTCAATAACTCTTAGCTTAACTTGGTTGACTTCTGTCTAATACGGTTTCTTCTTCTTTGAGTAAAACTCGTGAAAGAATCTATTTCCGTTTAATCATAGAGTTATAAAATCCCGTAATCTGTTAACATGTCTACAACGTATCTACATAATCTCTACTGTTGAGGATGTCAGCAAAATTGTTCGAGCATCGTCCACCCATGCTTAACAGAACTGACTACGACTCTTGGGCTCAACGAATTAGATTGTACTGTCTTGGAAAGGAAAATGGGTCAACATTCTCAAATCCATTGATGAAGGACCTTATCAGATTGAGACTACAAGAGACATAATTGATATCGCAAGCAGATGGAACCATGATCTTTGATTGGCAGACCAAAGACGTATGATGAGCACAGTGATAAAGAGAAAAAGAGATTCGATGCTGATATCAGGGCCTCAAACATCATACTACAAGGTCTTCCAAAAGACATCTACAAGCTGATCAATCACAACACCGGCAAGCAAGGCGCTTTGGGATAATGTCAAGATGCTTCTCTCAGTTCTTGTAACCAAGGAAGACAGAGAATCACAACTTTATGATGAGTTTGAGCACTTCAAGATGAAACCAGATGAGAGCATCTATGAATACTACGTGAGATTCCACAAGCTTGTGAATGACATGAGGAACATCAAAATGACCATGCCAAACATTCAGCTGAACTCAAAGTTTGTGAACAACATGAATCCCGAATGGCACAAGTTTGTCACCTCGTGAAGAAAACTAACAAAGGATTGAAGAACACCAACTATGAAAAACTGTATGCCTTCCTTCCCGAATGAGAGACATGCTATGTTTGAAAAGGATTCTAGAACAGTTCAAAACTAACCAGGGAGAAACAAGTTCCTCAAATGACTCAACCGCCTTTTACACAAATGTTGGTATTACTACCAAAGCTTCTCAAGTCATTCCCATGGGTAATGGTAATTACAAACTCATTCCCGATCCAGGTTCATATAAGCCTCCGATAGCGGTCGGGACACCAAATACATTCATGGAAAACTTCATCAATCAACTGTCTCTCATGACCCTTAGTCAAAACATGAACTCTCTCCCACACTCAACAATGACCTCGAACAAGATCCAATCCACAATCAAGCTACTGTCAGAGATGGGAAGGTTATGGTGCAACCATTCAAGAAAGGCAGATGATCAGGAAGAGGTGGAGTTGGTAGAGGATATGTAGCAAATTCGAATCGTGGAAGGATGGGATCCAAATCAAGCAAAGCCAATCAAATGCTACAACCGTGGTGGTGAGGGACATATTGCTAGGAACGCACATCTCCAAAACGCCCTCGAATGCGAGAGTACCGAGACAAGATGTTGCTGTGCAAGCTCGGGACAATGGAGAAGCTTTGGATGAAGAGGAGTTGTTGTTTCTGTCTGAGGAAATGCCCGAACCTAAGATGCTGATGTTGATGAACAACCAATTCAGGAGATAGGTCATAATCATCAAAATGCATTTCAAGTAGCAGACTGTGATGCATTTGACTCTGATGTCGATGATGAACCTACTGCCTTAAACAATCTTCATGGCTAGCATCTCACCTATGGTTTCTCCAAAGATCTCTCCACCACAACAAGCCGGTCCATCCAAAGACAAAATCATTTCAGAGGTATTAAAACTATACGATGATGTTGATGAGCAAAAGATGCATAATGAAGTACAATCTCTTGAGACTTATGAATCAGATATTGATGATGTGGAAAATAGCAATATTGTCCCATATGATCAATATGTGAAGCAAAGTGAAAGTGAGGTGTACCAAGTAGTGCATCTTCCGCAGTCAATGATGACTATGTTTTTGATGAATACACTGCATGTGCCCCTAATGATTCTATTATCTCTGAACTTAATGCCTATAAAGAAAGAGTTGCTATCTATGAACAACGTGCTAAGTTTGAGTTGACCACCCGTGAGCAGGAAATGGATGACCAAATGCGTACAATTATTAGAAAAAGTAATTTTAGAGAAGAAGTATTAAAACAAGAGTTAAACTCCTTACAAGAAAAGCTTTCTAAAACTGCTAAGCAAAAACAAGAACTTCAAGAAAATGTCAAAATGCTTAAGCAAGAATTCAATGCTAAGGAATCAAAACTTTTGAATGATTTTTCCAATCTAAAAACTTTGAAAAACAAGCTTGAAAACAAGTTGTATACATAAGGGAACACCATTTAGACTGCTCACTTGATCACTAAGCATAGAGTCTTAAGCGATAAGCATAGCATTCCCCTTGTTGTGGAACCTAATCCTCGAGGTTGTTAAAAGGCTAGAGTGCTCCCATAAGGTAATCTATGATGGAAATGAGATTCTTAAACCTAGACAGAAACCTAGTTGCGTTGAGTGCACCGAGGAAGATAGAAAATTAGATGATGCATCTAGGGAGAAAATGAATAAGAAGCTAGATGATCCTGAATGTAAAAGAATAACATAACGATCAAACCCCATGATTACAAAAGGAAAATTGGATCTCCTTGAACAAGTTTAAGCCTCAAACGTTGTTAACACCCGAACAAGTGTTCTGGAAAAAGGATTTAGATAAGCAAAAAGTAGAGAATCTTGTTGTAACAAATCCTCCCCTTAGGAAAATGCCTTCAAAGAATCGTGTGTATCCTCTAAATACAACAATGCATTTAGTTCCTAGAACTATTGCCACTAAAAGCAAGACCTTAATCGATCAATATGTTATCTTTCAATTATTTGTTGATTTTGAGAAAACGTGTAAGAAAAGGATCACACCTTTGGTATAGCTGAAGGGAAAGGGGTTTTGAGCAAACTAAAGGAATGCTATTTAACTGAGGTCATGCCTTTCTTTAAACAACTAAAAGATCAATTTGAGAGTCTTAAAAGGGGATGAATTCTGATATTAAAGAAATGGAAAAGGAATTTGATGCAATGATAGTTGAGGTTAGTGACTATGAGCGAATTAAAATATAATGAGATTGAGAGGAAGAACTTGCATACCTTGAATGAGAATCTTATTTCGGAATGTATTGCTCAAGATGTGTTTTACATTGCTACAAATTGTTCCATTAATGCTTCTCAATTTCATGAATTATCTGTTGCTCAGAAAGTCTCCCATGATCGTGTCATTGAGCTTGAAAAACTAACTCTAAACTACATGATAAAGTTGAACAGGATGATCATGATAACCTGGTAAAACAGTTTTCTAAATTGGAAGTTGAGCATTTTGCTTTGCAATTAAAATATCAACATCTTAAAGAAAATGTTAAAACCTCAAATATCAAGACATCCTTGGATGCTTCGTGAATTTGATGCAGCTTTTGAAATTAGCAAACGTGATGAACAGATTAGAGCTCATTGTAACACGATCAGAAAGTTGAAAGCCCAAATCTCTTAATTAAAGGGTGAAAAGAACAATGTGATTGGATCCCAAATGCCTCCTCCTTTAGATTCTCAGTATTCTCAAACTTTTCATCTTCAAAACTTAGTTAATGCCTTACAAAAGGAAAACGAGAGTTTTCTAGAAGAAAATGAAAAGTTAAACGACACTTTAAAGAGTTATATGATTCAATGAAAGTCACTCGTGACCAAAACAACGAAAAATAACGTCTTTACAAAAGGAAATTGAGAATCTGAGGAGTCAGGAAAATGGGAAACTGCCACTTGTTTTTAATGAGAATGTTGCATCAAAGTCATCCTACAAACTGCAAATATCTGTGATAGTTAAATACATTCCTCCTCATCTTAGGAATAATGAACCGCTGTTTCATGACTATTGTGCTCACCTTAAGGATAGTCTAAAATGTCTCCGTGAGATTGTGGAAGAGGATTTCATTAACAAACCTTTTGATAGAGAAATTAGGTTTGCTTGCATTCAGGCCAAACGATCTCAAGAGCTGCTAGAATGTTTAATTGCAACATGTCCTAAATCCTTAGGTGCGAAAAGGAAAAGCGTGATGCCTTGTTCTATGCCTAGTGCCATGCATTCAAATCATTCTATGCCCGTTTTTAAGAAAGTAAACACTAATGTGCCTTCAAGTAGCTCAGATCCCTGCACATCTAGTTCAGGAATGCAAAAAGTAGATCAACCAACTAATGTTCCCATAATTCCCTCTACAGGAGTAATCAGTGACATTAAAGCAAGCGGGTCAAAGCCTCCAGGAAATACCAAGCAAGATAGGACCTCGCAAGCTAAGAATGTGCATTGGAAGAGAGTAGAAGACCAATCTAGGAACTTTAAGTTTGAGTTGAATAAAATGAATCGTGTTGATTCTAGTATTAGCCATAGGCATCTTTGTAATTAATTCAAATTACGATACTATTCGCAAACCATGTAATGATATGATCGCTTGAATTACTTTGCTAATCATGAATGTGGCGTGAATGTTTTGTCTAATGTTGTCAAATGCCCAGTTAAAATTGTTAATGCTAAAAATCATGCTAAGAAGGCTAAAAGGCAAAACCGAAAGAAAGTTAGAAAACAGTGGAAACCCACAGGAAGAACATTTAGTAAGATAGGTTATCAATGGATACCTTTTGGCCATAAGGTTAATGCTTATGCCCTCAACTGATAAGACAATGCCCACTATAAAATGGATGCCTATTGGTAGAACTATTCCCTTAAGAAGTGAACATACTTTGAATAGGTCAAATATGGACACTAGCACCGCATCTATTTCTAATGATTCCATTGTTTCTACCTCTGATGTGGGTGTTCCAATCACTGTTACTAACCAAGTGGAACCCATTCTTGCATGGGGATCCCAATTATCCAGTTATCCATTCTTGTGCGTGTTCAACTGCGATCGTTCAAATCGTTCTGTGGTACTGGACTCAGTCGATTTCCAAGCATATGACTAGAGACCGGTCGCGGCTCATGAACTTCGTGAGTAAATTCATCGGAACTGTTAGATTGTGGAATGATCATTTTGGTGCTATTATGGGTTATGGAGATTATGTTGTCGGAGATAGTGTTATCTCCAGGGTATATTATGTGGAAGGTCTTGGTCATAACTTATTTTCGTGGTCAATTCGTGATTATCTAGAAGTGGCCTTCAGAAAACATACTTGTTTTGTTAGAGAACTTGATGGTAAGGAAATTTTAAGAGGAACACGTGGTTCAAATCTATACACCATCTCTATCAAAGATATGATGAAGTCTTCTCCAATTTGCTTGTTGTCAAAGGCTTCGAAAACAAAGTCATGGTTATGGCATCGTCGTCTCAATCACTTGAACTTGGCACCATCAATGATCGAAAAGGACTTAGTTGTAGGTTTACCTAGACTAAAGTATAAAAAGATCATCTTTGTTGACATGCCAATTAGGAAAAAGCAAGAAGTATGCCCACAAACCCAAACCTACAAACTCCACGAAGTTCTTCATACAATTCATGGATTATGTGGACTGAGGGTGCATAATATCTTTGGGAAGAAATACGTGTTAGTTGTGGTTGATGATTACTCTCGATTCACATGGGTTAAGTTCCTAAGGACAAAGGATGAAACACCAGATCTCATCATCAAACTTATCAAACAGTTGCAGTTCGACTTAACAAAGCGTCATCCGAATTCAACTTAGTGAGTTTTATGAAAGTGTTGGAATCATTCATCAAAGAAGTGTTCCACGAACTCCTCAACAGAACGGTGTAGTTGAAAGACGAAATCGAACTCTTGTGGAAGCCGCAAGAACAATGCTGATTTACTCAAAGGTTCCAATGTTTCTCCGGGCTGAAGCCATTGCCACTACATGCTATACTCAAAATCGATCCCTAATTTACACTGCTCATGGAAAAACTCCATATGAACTTGTCCACAATAGAAAACCAAATTTATCATTCCTTCGTGTGTTTGGTGCATTGTGTTATCCAACGAATGAGGGTCAAGACTTAGGTAAAATTAAAGCTAAAGCGGACATTGGAGTATTTGTAGGATATGCACCAAACAAAAGGGATACCGAATCTACAACAAAAGAACCCGAAATATCATGGAAACAATTCACGTTACGTTTGATGAGCTGACCGGTCCAATGGCTCTGGACAATCAGTTCTGGACCCGCACTTCAAAATAGTCCCATTGGTTCATCTCTTGTACCAAACTCCTCTCAAGTAACTCCATATGTACCTCCATCTGAAGATGATTTAAAGAAATTGTTTGATCCAATGTTTGATGAACATTATGAGCCAAATGCTAATGAAATGTCAATCCATCATCAGAGGCGCTTCTATCCCTGTCAATGAAGTCAATCCTTTGGTTTCAATGTCATTAAGTCAAGAAGAGCACTGCTGCGATCAATCTGTCTCATCAACAAATCATCAATCATCGAATGTACATCATGGAATTGTTTCGATCACAAGATGAAGTTAATCCCTTTGCTACTCTAGAAGATGCTCCATTTGAAATCATATTTGCTCCTGAATCATCATCAGAACCATCTTCATCAGGAGACATCGACTCTGCTACTTTGGTTCCATAACAACAACCACATGAACACCTTAGAAAATGGACACATGATCACCCATTGGACAACATCATTGGAAACCCTTCTCGTCCAGTATCAACACGGAAACAACTTGCAACTGATGCCTTATGGTGCTTCTTCAACTCCGTACTCTCTAAGATCGAACCTAAAGACGTTAAAACTGCTATGAATGAAAACATTTGGTTCAATGCCATGCAAGAAGAAATTCATGAGTTTGATCGATTTGATGTATGGGAATTAGTACATGCTCCAGATTGTGCTATGATCATTGCTCTAAAGTGGATCTTCAAAGTGAAGCTTGATGAGCATGGTGATGTGTTGAAAAATAAGGCTAGGTTAGTGCAAAAGGATATCCGTCAAGAGGAGGGTATTGACTTTGAGGAATCTTTTGCTCACATTTGCTTTCGTATCGAAGCTATCGAGAATCTTCTTGGCTAATGCGGCTAGTAAAAACATGGTTGTATATCGGATGGATGTGAAACGGCATTTCTTAATGGTGATTTGAAAGAGGTGGTTTACGTCAGCCACCTGAGAGGGCTTTGTGAATCCAGCATCCTATTCATGTCTATCGGCTTGAAAAAGGCCCTTTACGCGTTTTGAAGCAAGCTCCTAGATCATGGTATGATACGCTGTCAAAATTTCTTCTATCTACTGGATTCAGTCAAAGGAGCAGGTTGATCCGACATTGTTCACCGAGTCGCAGTTCAAATATATGTTGATGATATTATTTTGCCTCGATGAATGTGATCGTTTTCGATCATGCAATGATGGGACAAATGTCATTTTTCTTAGGATTACAAATTTCACAAAGTCCCTGAGGCATTTTTATAAATCAATCTAAATATGAAAATGAGATTTTAAAGAAATTTGGATTTGATTCTAGTGACCGCACGTCGGATGAGGACCACTCAGGGATCATGGTAGACCAAACGAAATATCGTAGTATGATGGATGCCTCACAACCAATGACAGCATTTTTTGGGTGATAAGCTTGTGCTAGATTGGTCTAAGCCTCACCAAAAGCACCTGAAGCGGTTAAACGGGTCTTTCGGTTCTCCATCTCCAGAACCATCAATATGGGACTTGGTACCCAAAGGACACCGGTATGTCACTTTCATAGTTTTGGGTGATAAGCTCGGTGTGAGAGAAGGTTGAATACATAGCCATGTCATCTTGTTGTGCTCAAATCCTATGGATGAGATCCCAATTATCGAACTATGGCTTTGAATTCAACAAAATCCCTATCTTGTGATAATAAAAGTGACATTGCTCTCTCATGCAACAACGTTCAACACTCAAGAGCAAAGCACATCGACATTAGACATCATTTCATCAGGGAACAAGTGGAAAACGGTGTGGTGGAACTCTATTTTGTGAGGTCCGAATACCAGTTAGCGACATCTTCACCAAAAGCTCTTCCAAGAGAACGTTTTGAGTTTATTCTTCCACGACTTCGCTTGAAAAGCCTTCAACCAGAAACACTCAAACGTCTTCAGGAGGAAGACGAGGAGTAAAGGTTAATGACTCTATCATCTCTTGTAAATATCTATTCGAAAAACAAAATACAAAATTACAAAACCTTCAAAAAACAAATAGAAATATAGAAAACTTTCAAAAATCTATAAAAATTTAAAAAAAGCTTGAAAATTTTCAAAAAAAAAAAAAAAAATCAAAAAATCAAAAAATATATTTGGGAGAAAGTGAAACAATGGTTTATTGTCATTTTCACCAGTAAACCCGTTTTTCAAAGAAAACGAGCCATGCTTTATCTTGTTTCTTCAAATCTCATGCTCTGATTCTATATAACAATTACTTACTATCTAATGAAAACTAATTGCTTTGAAAAATAACTCGGACTCTATTTTTGAAAATCATCTGGACTTAACATTTTGTCAAAATATCTATCTCTCAATCAACAACTTATGTAGTTGATTGAGGGGGAGAATGATTTCAATTAAATCAAAAGGTTATTTGTCATACAATTGTTTTCAAAAGATAATTATGCATGTTTAATCAATGGAGTTTAAAGTCTCAAAATCCGATCCTTATCAGTTAAAACGTTTTCATAATCAAGTCACAATTCTCCTTAAAAGCTTTCAAAATCAATTTAAATCTTCAGAGATCACAAATCTCAAATGATTTGAAAATTATGATCGGGGGAGAATTTGTGATTTAAATTGTATTTAAACTGATAATTTGATAAATGGTTTCACAAGTGTTTAGCAAGCTTTCCTTCCCACATGTGCCAAACGATTTCAAAATTTTCATGCACATGTTGAGGGGAGCATCTTTTTAAACCACAAAGAATTGAAACGTGATTGATTTGTCTCTAAGTGCAGGTTCCTTCTAGTATGTGCAAAACTCTTTTCAAATCTCGAGGCACATATTGAGGGGAGCAAACTTGTGAAAACCTCATCCTTCCTCAAAATGTTTTATCTACTCAAATTGATTGGGAAGTGATGATGATCATTTTTAGAAAATGTTAATCAAAGATTGGACCTTTCATTCTTAATCTAACGATTTCAAAGATCTCTTGCCTCCATATGCTAAACTATTTCAATGATACATGCATATGTTGAGGGGGAGCATTTCTAAAATATCAAAACAATTCAGGTACAAAATGCTTTGATAATATATCACAAGTATCTTGATTGATTTTCAAATGGTTTTCAATTGGTTCCAATGGCGGATGAACAATACCAAAAAGACCGACCAACTTTACTTTATGTATGGTGATATAAGGATGATAAGGTTAGGTATTTGTTCCCATGATCCGCCGAACGGGAGGGATCTACCCGGGGACAATCCACTAGTTAGTGTAGAAGTCTTTAGGCATGATGATAAAAGGAGAAAAATGAGATATGGGAAGAGTGCGGACTGAGACTGAGCTAGTACTGGAATAAACCCAACAAGGTTCTAGTTATGAAGTCTCGGTAAGCACTGAAGGGGTTGAAGAATGAAAAGAATTGAATGTGAAAAAGGGTGAAAAGAAATAGCTTTCCATTTATTCAACCGTATGGCAGAAACCGGGTTCAATTCATATGCTAACTGGTGGTTACCAAGGTAACATCGGTATTGAAGACAAGACGTCATGGACCCAGTGACGCACTGCACTACAACTTCCCAAACCACTCAAGTTCCTCTTAAAAGGGCTTGTTTCATTCTCACGGGGAACCGACATAATCTATCGACTTTCTCTTAGAGATTGTTGATATTGAAGAAGGAGACCCTCTCCCTAGTCTCCGGAATAGGAACCAAAATATGCACAATTGAGTCTAGAGCCACGAGATCATCAATAAATCTCTTTAGGACACTGTCAATGAAGACTCTCTGTTTCACACAATGTGGAAAGAGAGATTATATCTTATGAGTCCTACGCATTATCCTTGTGGTATTGCCAGAACATCTGAGTGATATGCATTCATATTCACAATGAAGATGGAAAGCCTTCTGGAGCCAACATCAAACAAGCTCCTGGTGGGTGGCATGTGAGATCTATCCAATAGATCAACCATGTGACAACTGAACAGAAACAATGGGGCGATTCAATCTTTTGAATCAATCCTGGTTCAGGTTATGGATTGACGGATGCCTTTGAAAAACCGATCGTTGTGCTTAAAACTCTTTTCTTTAGCACATCGACTGTGTACTAATATTTCAAAATAAAAGGTGTTTATGATTGATAATTGATTTTCATTAAAACCTTCGTTGTATTGCAAAAACAATTTCTATTGAGATACACGATTGTATTGTTTTCAAATCTCTTTTCATCAATCATGAATCTCATTTATTGGTTCACTCACTCATGTGTCTTCTTTGAGACGTTCGGTTTGAGAACGGCTAGAGCAGCGAAACCTTGTCAAGAAATTCTTGAATTATACGATCACATGCAGTACTTGTCTTGATCAACGGGGAACTGTGGGTCGTGTACCTCAATTCAACAAAAGTGATCAAAGACACTTTCATGCGCTTTATTGCTAACTGTTTTATGCGGTACTCCCCGGCGTTTGCGGTGATCGGAATGAAGCGGTCAATCGATAGCCGCATGCTCACACAACACATTCACTTCCAAAGAAATCATGATAAGTGCATCAATGACTCTGATATTATCAATCCATGCTTACGCTCTGGCTGCGCCAATATCATGAATCAACAAAGCTTCCGCTACTCACGATAAGAATATATCATGATCCAGAATGTGAGCATGTCGGTCCAAATGTCTCAACATCACATAATACCAACACCACAAAGGATGAGTTAGAGATTAATGTGGTGATGATCTCAAAGCCGACTCAAAACTTCAGTTTCCGTGGATCAGTTAAAGACCTCCATTCAGATTATCCAAACATGCAATAATGAAGAATCAAAGACTACGAGCTACAGAAAAAAGAACATGAACAGGAATCCAAGAACTATCTCAATGTAATATATGTTTGTATTCTATGTAATTTTAATGTGTATTTGAGGTGACCTCCCTTAGGGGGAGATTGTTAGGATTTAGTAAATCCAGGTATTAAAGTGTCGGTCACCTCAAGTATATGTAATCGTTAGAAAGCTCTTAGTCGTAGGTTATTTAATGTTAAGTAGTATTTACTTAAGTAACGCCGTGGAGGACAGACGGGTCTTTACCCACTGTATGCCTGATCCATAGCCCGTCAGGTGGCGCTTTATTGTAAGACTATAAATACTCTCTACCTCCTAAGGTAGAGAGTTGGAGCTCATAATAAGATTTTTCTTTCTCTCACTAAAGTTCCTAAACCTCTAACTTTCTCTCTCTAAAACTCATCTTATACGCCTACATGTGTTTGTGTTTTGATGTGTATGTGAAATCCAATATGTTACACCAAGACAACCAACCAAGGCACAAGTTATCTCAATGATGAAATCTTATTGTTGCAATGTTGGTGGATGGAAAAAGAATCAGTTCAAAGGGATGACTGATGATCAGCTTAAAGGTATCTACTACAGGATTAAAAGACAAGATAGTGACTTTATTCTTATGAATTCTGACGAATAAGAAAGAAGATATCCTCATGGAAGAGAAAAGCCAAAGATAGTGAACCTCAGGACACTCAAAGAAAACAAGATTTACTAAAGAACAAGTTCAATCACGAGAAATTCACGCGAGAAGAATAGCCGACCGCGTGGCATGATTTTGATTGAAGAAGGAGATTTTTATCACGACCCACTAACAAGTCACATCTATTGTTGATTGGGAAAGTGTATCATAATGCTAGCAATTTTTCTTCAACATGGAAGATTACAAGGCTAGGTGGTGAAACTTCATCATTCATTCTGTTTGAAGAACTCATCAAAGCATGTGACAGAGATGATCTTGATACATTGTGGTGATTAGTTCAAAGAAAGGTTTGATCTTTGACAAAGCTTAAAGATATGAAGGAAATGCAGCTTATGGGTTGGTTGATCTAAGAAGGCTCTATGAACCAGATGCCAATGATAATTTTTGGAAGTTTGAAGCTCAATGTTTTGGACTACATGGACTTACTATGATTCGTGTGAAGTTCATCATGTTTCTACAAATACTATAGTGGATGCATTTATGTTTGCTGAGAAAGAATACCCACTAAGAGCTGGAACTCTCCTTTGTGATGTTGTCTACAACTATTAGAGTTCATGAAGATACTGAGAAGGTCAGAGCTTTGTTACATAGGATTCAAGGTCAATGTTCAAGAGCTATTCAGGATTTAAAAAGAAAGTGAAGTATTTGGTAGAATTTCCCAAATCCTTAGAGATGATGCAGATTGGAGAAACTTATTGATTTGCAGAGAAATCATAAGTTTAGGGGAGGATTTTTGAGAATAAAGGTAACAGTTACCACTGATAAGCTTGTGGAAGACACTTCTGAAGAATGCACTAGCAGTGGAAACACATTACCACTGCTAGTACATATTATTACCACTGCTATTAGGATAATTGTTATGTATTCGTGTATAGATAAGTATAGAAAAGATCTTGTGTATATTCTATATAGTTAACATTATACTTATCTTGTAAAGGACTCCTTGTGCTATAAAAGGAGGTCCTAGGTCATTGTTTTACGTACGTATGCTTCAAGGTGTAACCCTAGTGATAAGCAAGATCACTCGTATTATTCTTAATAATATTGAAGCTTTGTGTTATACTGTTCTAACTTATATTACATCATACAATCCATATTCTGAGTATTACTAAGTATATTCCACGTACTTATTAATATAATTCAAAGTATCACTAACACAAGGTGTGTGTTTAGATCCATCAGTCATGACCTTGTTTTTATCAAACTGTTGAAGTTATTCTTGCATAGCCTGAACCCAGCTTGGATGTTTTAGAGCTTCAGTGACACTTTTGGGTTCTATTTCTAATAGAAAATCAGCATATAGACATTCATTGGTCAAGCTGCTCATAACTTGGCACCATGCTTCTAGTGAGCATGCCTTGATTGGGTTCACCAATGATGTTTACAAGCTTAATGTCCTGAGATCTTGTCCGTGTTACTTTGTGGTCTAGGATATGAGCTTGAGGAGGTCCTTTGGAAATTGAGGAGTGAGTTGGTCACGCGGAACCCGCATCATTTAGATCATCTGTTGAGATGCTTTGTTCAGGTTGGGGTTCATGAATCAGAGGTTCCTGAACATTTGGTTAAGTATTACCTATCCCAGTAGGGACTGATTGATTATCAATGACTTCACTGAGAGTTGGTTGAGGAAGGTTGTGGGGTAAGACATAGTATGAGATGTCAGCATCAGTTTGATATGAGGAATTGATTTTGGTGTTGAACTCATCAGGAGGATATCTTGTTGAGTCATCAATTCCTATTTCCTCCACTGAGGTATTGGTGAATCGATGCTTTACGAACTTTCATCAAAGGTGACATGAAAGGTTTCCTCAACTTGTTGTCTTACGGTGTTAAACACCACAGAAGGCTTTAGAGATCGATGAAGTAACCTAGGAAATACCCATCATCAACTTTTGCATCAAATTTGCCCAAGTGATCCTTATGATTGTGAATGAACACAGGACACCCAAACACATGAAAGTAGCTAATATCAGGAATTCTTCCTTTGAAGATCTCATATGGGGTTTTATTATGTCTTTTGACAATGATTGATATGTTTTGAGTGTAACATCTTTGTTTTGACTGCTTGAGTCCAGAAGTGCTTTGAGAGTGCTGAGCCATTTAACATAGTTATGGCAGCCTCAATGAGAGTTCTGTTTTTCCTTTAAGCTACCCCATTTTGTTCAGGGGTGTAATGAGATGAAATTTTTTTGGAAATTCCCTTTTCTCAGTGAAATTCTCAAGCTCTTGATTTATGAACTCAGTACCATTGTCAGTTCTGATTTGTTTAATAGTAATGTCATTCTGGTTTTCAATTTTCTTGATGAATGACATTATTGTATCAGTTGCCTGACTCTTCTTAGAAAGAAAGTATACCCAAGTGTATCTTGAGAACTCATCAACAATGAAAAGTGTATACTTCTCATCTTTGGATTGATCTTGGGTACTGAGGTCCAAACCGATCCATGTGCAGGAGGTGAAGGCAACTTTTGATGGAGAAATTTTGTTTTGTTTTGAATGATGCTCTGTGATGTTTGCCTTTTTCACAGGCTGAGCATGGTTTGTCTTTTGCAAAAACCAGTGATGGTAAGCCAAGGTCTTTGTTTTGTTTTGCCAAGTTGTTGATATTTTTTTGAAATTTAAGTGAGAGAGTCTCTTGTGCCTGGCGGTTGGATTTCAATGGCTTTCGCAAAGAGACAAATTCCATCTTGAAAGAGTGTTGACATGTCTAAGACATAAACATCATCTCTCCTAGGAGCTATCAAAACAACTTCTTTGTTGGCATTGAAAATGGTGCCTTGTTTGTCATTGAATTGCACAATGTAGTTAGCATCACATAATTGACTGACAGCGATGAGTTGTATTTAGATCATTGACATAAAGCTATTCTAGAGAAAACTATTCCATTTGCATATCTTGAACCATAACCTTCGATTGGGACATGATGAGTTATCTTAAATACTAACTTGGGCCCCAGGTTCCTTTACATAATTGTCACGAGATACTCCTTAACGCCCAGTCATGCTTCTTGAGCATCCCTTTACTGCTAGATGCCAAATAGGCTCCCTGGCGTGTCTCTGCACAAATAGTAAACTGAATTAGTTTTTCTTGCTAACCCACATGCTAGTGGGCTTGGGTCTAAAGGCCTGCTTGAATTTGTAGGATCGTGAATATTATGTTGTTTTATGATACGGGTGGTCTAGGATTGTAATTGAATAAGAAAGCCATTTGAGATAGATGAAGAGAGTTGAGAGGAGGGTTCTTGAAGAGGTTACTAAACAAATTAAGGTTAGATTCAAAGACACCCCTTCCATGGATGGAAGGGGTATTTATAATACATAATACACGACCTCCTATAGGCTGTGGATCGCATACAGTGGTAGGTAAAGACCGCCCTTCCTCCACCTGGTGTTAATTTTTCATACGCTAAACTAAACTACTAACTAACTAATAAAAGCAGTAAAATAACGATATGTCTACAAGCTAACATATGCTAGACTATAGATGGGGTGACCAACACTTCACTATGGAATTTCAAATTCCTAACAATCTCCCCCTAAGGGAGGTCACCCCATGTTTTACATTTCGAATCCTAGCATTCTAATTTTTCTTACATTCTGAGCTCGTAGACTTCAATTCTTCAATATACGCAATCTACATGTGCTTTTGTAGTGACTCTTCATAGTCCGATTATTTTGTACTTTCAATGGAGGTCTTTGAACTGATCCACATCTTGATGATCTTTGAGCTTTCTTTGAGATCATCAGCCATAGTAAATCTCTCTGGATCATCCATAGTTGTGCTGCCATCATGTGAAGTTGTGACGTTCGGACTGACATGCTCACACCTTTTGGATCATGACATCTTTCCATGTGAGTAAGCGGCTTTCTTTGGTTCATTATATTTGCAACAGGCGGCGTAGTGAAGCATAGTATGAAAATATCTCGGATCCGTGAGTTACTCAGTAGATATGCACAAGTCATGATTTCTTCAATTAAGTGTGGATGCTGTGAGCATGTGGCTTTGGATTGACTCCACAATTCAGATCAGCTGCAACCGTCCAAATGTACTTGCAAACAACAGTTAGCAATAAAACACACGAAAGTGTCTTTTGTTAGTGCAAATATTACGATATTTAATCTATACAGTCTCGTTTTTTTAGATTGATGACAAACATGTAACTTGTAATACATAACGTAAAATTTACAAGTTACTTGTAATTACATTTGTCTCAACATACATTCAACACCTCTCGATGTCTCAAGTCCTCGTATGTTACAACACAGGTTCATACATGTTTATTATGTGGCATTATGATCAAACCCATTAACAAATCATATAGAATGTTTAAAATACGTTTAGAGTCACTAAGTATTTTAATAGGTTAACCATTCTATTTAGAACCTCATTTTACATTTTGCATTCACAAGTATTTCAAAAGGTAACTAGACATTTTATTAACTAGTTACATAATACATTTTACAAGTTTACCTTGATAAACTTTTTAATCTAAAAATGGAAATACATGTTACATCATGTCATGCATCATCTTTGAAATCCTTGGAAGATCACTTGAATATTTTGGTTAGATTGACACTCAATATATCAAATGTGATCTTAGTAAGATTTGGTAATATCTTGGAAAGATTTGAAGAAAGATTTTTTAGATTTTATGTCAGGCCCCCACGGTACCAAAATGGTACACGGGCGGAACCCTTTTGAGGGTTCCGTGGTCCGTGGACGCCTCGCCCATTTTGGCTATAAATAGCAAGCCAAACCAAGTTGTTCATTCATCCCTTCAACACACTTTCTCTCTACCCTTCTTGCATCATTTAGATCTCAAATAACAATGTAGAAAAATACATTAATCACCCTCACCATCACATGATCATAATGCTTCTAACATTCATCTTTGTTGTAAGCATACTCTACATCTTGATCAACCAAGGAAAGCTTGGAGATCTAGCCATCCCCACTCACCACAAGCTGAAGATCTATCACAACAAGTTTAGGGAACTTGTGATCTTCATCATGAAGGCTTCCTATCAATGGAAGATCATTTAGAAGTAGTTATTCATATCCATTAGACATTTGTGTCATGGATCATTAGTGTAAACATCATTGCATCATAACAACACTTTCACCAAACTAGATTAGATGGTTTATGTGTTTGTGCCATAAAACACAAGGTTTGTTATGTTGGGCCATAAAACATATTGGGAGTGGTTGTACCCTTGTAAAAGAACTCGACATCTAGCTTAGTGTCGGAAATATTGTATAGGCGACGTTAGGTTGGTTCTACCTCGAACTAGAACCCGGTATTTAGCTTTGTACCGAAAAAGTGTAAGCGACGATTGTAAGGTTTTCTCCGCCGAGAAGGGAGCTTGTTGATTTAGTGAAGTAACTCTCGAGTTGGGTACTCGGGAGTGGAGTAGGGCGGAGAGGAGATCCGTGACCGAACCACTATAAATCATCGTGTTCGGTTTGCACTTTCCTTTCTTTATCTCTTTACTTTTATAGTTGCACTATACTATTGCTTGTGATGTGGTTTGATGTTAATGCTTGTGTGACAACATGGTTTACTATGCTTTACATTAGTCACAAACAATAATTGGAACTTTCATATTATAACAAGCTTCATAAGCGATTTGATACTAAAGATCTAAAGTTTTTAAACGGTAACGTATTCACCCCCCTCTACGTTTCCACAATTGGTATCAAAGCCACGTGGCTCTTATTTTCAAAACAAATGGTTTTTAAAATAGAGTACGATCCATGTATCAAATTACCATTGAAGCGAAAAATAATATGAAAAATGCTTTGCTTGTTATACTTAGAAATTTTGTTGTTAAATGTAACTTTGTATACAAGCTTGAAGGTTTTCTTGAAAAATAAAATAAAAATTTGTTGAAAGAACTAGTAAGTATTGTATTGTGTGCTTATAGAAAATTTACTAAGAAATATGATTTTAAAGGAGTGTTTGGGATAACTATAAATTTAGTTGAAAAATCACCTCCGTAAATGTTTAAGATAAGTTACATAAGTAGATATGTTGTTAAATATGTGTATTATATGTTTACTATGAAATCTAGTAAGTCACACACGTTTTCTCTATGTCAAATACTAGTTTTGGTGAATTTGTCTCAGAGGACCACGGCACCAAATCTTATAAAGGGCGGATCCCTTTATTTGGTTCCGTGGAATCCGTGTGTACAGTATGCGCTTTTGGGCAACTTCAAATAATCATAACTAATTAACCGTAAGTCCGTACGAGTCGAGCCACCTATCATTTTAAAGGGAATTGAGTCTACTTTCACTTAAAAATACTTTCATGGCCTGAGTCTAATTTTAAATAAGTAAAATAGACCAAATACTACAGTATGTCTAAAATATTAAGTTTCGCTTTAACATAAAAACTCAAATTTTTGAATCAAACAATTTAAGTTGGTATTCTTAGAACTTTGATACAACTTCTTTTGAAACTAATTAATTTGGTAATATGTTTAAAGGAAACTAATCAAGCTTGGTATACATCGTCATATTTAAACGCTAAATAACGAAAAGTGTTTTTCTTGTTATGCTATGCTAAATGACCACTTGTTTATGTTGTTTGCATATATGTTGCTTGCTTATTTTCAAATTGTTGTTTACACTTGTTTGTTTGCATAATATAAGTGTCAATCTTGCCATGTTATTTATTCGCTTGTTTGACGATTTCTTGTTTATGCACAATAGGTCTTTGCTAGATTTTGTGCACTAAGTTGGAAAATTGTTTTACCATCACTTGTAGAATTAGATAACTTTCTTTGCATAGGTTATACTAAAATCTCGCATAACTTATGAAATGTCATAACTCACTTAGCAATGAGTACTAAGTAAATTAGTCAAGTACTTTGAAAAATGAAGGTTTTAAGAGAGTGTTTGGTACAAGGACAAAAACAATGTTGTATGATGTATTTGGTTGTTTTATTTCAGAGGATGATAAACTAACTTAAAACATTGATGTATGCTAACCGGTTCATGCAGGGGATAGCACACGAGTGTTATCAAATTTTACCCATTTTCACTTATATGTGAAAATCATTAGCCCTTGGTCAAAATCTATGCTCCACTATGTTTGTATATGTGTTATTGACTTTTCTTAACTAGAAATAGTTAATGTCATATGTTTTAAGCAAAAATTCAGGTTTCGGAAAACTCCCCGACACCTAAAAAATGGGTCGTGAAGATTTCTGGTCACACGGACGACGGCACCAAATATTTGGTAGCCCGTTATGATTTTGGTACCGCCATACTTATGCAGAGGACCAGGCACCAATTTAAGGGTTCCGCATGTGTAAAGAAATGGTGCCGTGGATCCTACAGGTAAGTTGTTGAATTTTACTAAATCCCGCAATCTAATTTACCAAATTTCGTTTCTAGGATAGTTGTTAATGCATATCTTTCATACCTCACTCAACACATCCTCAATGGATTAACTTAGGATGTTTGACATGATCTTAGACACTTCCATCTCATTAAAAACTACCATCTTTGTATGGATTAACATCAAATCCGCGAATCTTTGTATGGATTAACTTAGGATGTTTGACATAAGGATGGTCATTTTCACACCTTCATTGTTACTTTTCCTCAGCTTAGCATTTTTTAAAGCAAAGTCAAAATGACTAAATCTCAACCTCAAATAAGCCACTTAAGAAAACCACTAGGATTAGCATTCGATCTTGTTGCTTCATTAACTTGAACTCCTCATCCTCCTCTCATCTACCCATTCAAGATGTTAACTTTTTAAACTTAAGTACTCCAACTCCACCACCAAAATCACCCACCATTATGACTACTTCACAACCATCCAAAACACCTTCACTACCAAAGTCTCCAAAACTTGTACTTTGTGCAAACACCACCAACATCTCCTCACCCGTTTGCGGATGACTTAGATGACTTACCAAGACTAACAAATCTGGACTCATTATTTGCAAAGATATCATACACAAGTCTATCATATGACTATAGATATTGTTTTGTATCCACATGTATTGCCTCACTTGGTTAACATGAAAATAATGTGTCATCCTTCAAGACGATAAGTATTTACATAGAGTCATAACTCACACGTATGTTAAAGACATACTATCAAGTCTTGTTATTCTTGAGTTCAATCTAAGCTTTATAATCTCAACAAATTAGGATTGACAACTTAAGTATTTCATCCGAAATATTCAAGTATATGCGACTTACGATTGTAGTCATTAAAAGTCATATCCGAAAAATCAACACCCAAGTATTTTAACAACACATGTTGAAACACTTATCCAAAACAAAAAACCCACTGTGCCACTTATCCCTCTTAGACACCTACTATCCCTCTTCCATCTTTTGGCACCATTAAGCGTATTGCTCATGAACTTCCAAGAGCATCCTTTAAATCAAACATGTCCTTTCAAGGTGAACCTATACCTCAGCCCCTAAGCTTCATAGACATAACCAAAACCTCAAGCACTTCACCCACTAGTTGTAGCAACCAATGAACCATAAGAATTGGTATCCGTACTTTTTGTGTTCAACATCTATGGACAAATAATCAACCTAAGTACTCCCATAGCACAACAAACCCCTACATCACCACATCCTTATTTAGACACACTAGAAGACCTACCACCTAGATCAACCAATCCACCATCCTTACCATCATTTGAATTCGTTAAGTGTATTGCTCAAAAAGCCCTTGTGTCCAACACTTGTACTGAATCAAATGCACGTTTTCCTTTCCCACATATAAGGACTTAGATAATTCATTATGGCTAGAACCCCAACTATCAAATAAGCATGGTGCTCTTGGTAATTGTTGTCAATTTCCACTAGGTATAAGTAGTACTACCTTCACAAATTATCAAAGTATTAGTAATACTTTGTCGTTAAACTTCTGCATAAATTTTATTAAACCTCAAATCAACATTTTAACAACATATGTTAAAATGCAATCTCAAAGCCAACATCATACACCCCAAGCAACAATGACTCTTGAGGAGTATACATAAGAAACTCGAGTGAATTCCTCTTGTCATCATCTAGTGAATATAATCTTGAAACCAAGTTTATTTAGATGGGACTATCCGATTCAAACACTTTGGCTTTATATCTTCATTTAGGAAAACATGATGTTTTGAAAAACATTATGCCTAAGATTCATGCGTTAAGCTTTCATTTTGTTAAAAGGATATTGTATATCCTATGCATTACTCTTGCGACATAAATAGTTGTGTTACAAGAGATTTCATTACACCTCATTGGCTAAATGATCTTGAAACAAACATCCACAAGTTCAATGAACTAGCATATCCAATTCATCTTGTCATACTTGTTTTCATAAGCATGATAATCTCATTTGTTGAAAGATACTATTTGTATCTATTTCCTTTCAAGCATACATCATAACCTAACCTTGCTCAAACCAAGTGTACATCCAAGGTTAAAACTACACATCTTTAGAGCATGCACAAGATCTATTGAAGTTGGTAACCTCACTTAGATTCTTGTTAAATAATATTCCAAAGAGCTCTCTTGAGAACGTTCTTAGTTTAACACATTCCATTCTCTAGCCTTAGATGATCAATTCACATTTAAAGTACACACTTTAACTCAACATAAAAGATGTCATCCATTAGATCATACAATTAGCTGTGTAATTTGAACAACTTTAGATTCTAAACACAAGATTCAAACACATCAAACACACCATTGTTAAAATTCATGTGTATAACATGACATCTTCATCACCTTAGTTATATTGCATATTAGTTGTGTCACATTAAGCCAAGTATTGGTAAACTATCATCTTTTATGCACTTTAATAGGCAAAAGTAGGAATTCCCATCTTTCTAACATGAGAATGACTACTGGAGAACCTATTGCACTAGAAACTCAATTTGACCTAACGGTTGAATTGCTTCCTAGAGAAAAGTTGGGTATGTGGAATCACCCGTAAAAATGGTCGTGTTTAGCCTTAATTGAGCACCGCTAGTAATAGTCTCATATTCATTCTCCAACTTGAAAAATCTGTTTTCCTATACTTGCCTAAAGTAAGTGTTAAAACATTGATAGTTTGCCTCGCCTTAGGAATACTAATCAAACAAGTAGTATATATGACTTTTCTTTTAAAACCACTTGCATTGCACTTACATGTGTTGATTACATGTTCTTGTTTGATACGATAAGTTGATTTGACATTATCTTAGTGTTTGATAACTAGTCAAATGTGTAAACCTTAGTAAAACCACTTGCATTGCACTTACATGTGTTGATTACATGTTCTTGTTTATTGCGATAAGTTGATTTGACATTATCTTAGTGTTTGATAACAAGTCAAATGTGTAAACCTTAGTACGGTTTTATCTTTATAATGCTTGTATTCTTGTTTCATGCTACTAAACGTTTAAACCTAAACTTTATTTGCATGATACTTACTTTTGAATTATTTTAGCATGATTAACATGTTACTTATGAACTCATAATATGCCATTTTGATACGTGATAATTTTGATATGATATATTTGTGTTTGAAAGCTATTAGTTGGCATTCATTATATCTATGTGTAGTATGACCCAAATGATACATGCTCCAAATTGTTATGTCTTAAACATGGCTTGCATGAATCTTTCATCTTGTTTCTTTTGCTTCTTGTCACACTATTTGTTTGCTACATGTGCACATATAATCTGTCAAAGTGCTTTTGGTATGACAAACTTTTAGAAGCCTTTTTATCTTACAAATTAATCACATAGATTATTGTATATCCAAGTATGCTTAAGTGTCTAAGTCTAACGACAAAACAATCTCATAATGAAATGTCTTGAATAAAGTTGTATTCTTGCATAATATGATTGTTTTGATGCTATCTTGTGTGGTGATTTCTTGTCTACTAAGTGCAATGTGTTGTTTTTGCTTATATAATATGTTATCATTTGATTTCTATCATGTTAACATCTTTTGTCACTAACAAATTTGTTTTGTAGGTTGATAACAAATTATTTGTTATCTCACTTGGTTCTAACTTTTATATGCTCATTTTGCATAATCCCTTTATTGCTACGTAGATTAGTACTATGCTTTATGGGACCCCTACACTTGCATATAGTTTAAAAGCATATAGAATTAAGTTCTAGAGGGTTGGCTTTGCATTTTTGTCTTTCAACCGACCTCTTTCCAAATCTCATTTTTGCTTCCGCTTTCCAAAAATCACCTCCATCATTATTTAGTTATAACAATACTCTAATCCTCTTCACTTCCTATTAGGAAACCACATGCCTCATCATACGATCATCTCATATTAATCGAGAAGAGATAAGTGACTTTAAGGATGAAGTTCATTGTATGCTAACCATCATCCAGAAAAACATCACTAAGCTCATCTCTTTCGTTAACCCAAATAACCTCCTAAACACTTTGTTGTCATTCCTTATTTGATACATTACACATTATGTTGGATGTCCACCAATTAAGGGGGAGAGAAATCCATTCACATAATTGTCTTTTGTCAAAATTTATGTCTCTTAGACTCTAAAATACCAACACATAGGCAAACACCACTTAGCTAAAACCGGTTCACGAAACCACAACTAGTTCAACCTTTTTAACCTTATATCACAAGTTTGCACCAATACCTCATCAAGTGAAAAACACATCATGTGTTTTACAAACTTCTTCATCTCCACAATCAACTAATCTAGGATTTTCCTTAACCTAGCACCTTACAACTTCACTATCTAGAACACCATCATAGGATCTTATCCTTTTCTCGCTTGACATATATCATGCATGTCATTGTCAGTGCAAACGATATATTAATCAAAATGTACCATTTCCAACACGTGGGTCCATCCAACTCTCACTTATATGATGTCATTCTCATCCTCATATAGGTACTCATTATTATTATTATTAGTATTTTCCATATTGTCTTCACTTCTTTTCAAAGTGATAATCATCCATGTCGGTCAAAACCATGCTAATACTACCTTTCCCATTGTCACCTAGAATAGGTCATTTTTATAATTCGTGTCAATCAATGAACGAATTTATCTTCATGTTATCACTTTTATACTTTGGTATCATCATTATAATATTCTTAGATAGAACGCATTATTGATTACTCTTGGGTTGAAGCATATGAGAACTTGCTCAAAACAATAGGTTGTTAGCATCAATAAATCATTCAAATCATAACCCTTATGCATCATTGAAATGCAATGTCCATTCATATTTTTTTCCTCTTAGCTTTGGTCACTTGACATGACGAAAGGATTGCATGAGTCCATATTTTTATATTTGCTATACATATGAGTTTCTAACTCCTTAATAGCTTCCTACCTAATCACCACCACCTTCCATCACCACTTTCACTAATCATCACCACCATGGATTAGCGAAAACTTACTTTTGTAAATCTCAAGTCATCTACCATCACCACATGAATCCTACTAGTAAACCGACACCAACACTAGCACCACTAGTGGCACACCCGGTGAAAGACTTCATATCTTCTTTCTAGGAACTATTTTGTAGGCTTTTATCATATTATATTCTCACTTTTCTTATGATTGTAATTAGGAGACTACACTTCATGAGATCTTTGATTATATCATTTATCACATATATACATCTTATTTTTCTTTGTAAAAAAGATGAAATATATTGCACTAATGTTTTTCATTGTAGGTTCATCATCATATACACTCGATTGTATATAACTTACTCATCTAAGGATGAAGTTTGCATCAATTATTTTTCTTATTTTAGGTGCTTCTTGACACCCTAGAACAAGGAGGAATATCCTTTAAGCACTCATATTGCATCGTCTATACACTTGGTTGTATATGACATATTTGTCTAAAGACAAAGCTTCTATTATACTAATATTTATTTTGAAGGTTCATCTTGAAGCCCTAGAGCAAGGGGAGCTTCCGTCAAGAATTCTTGAATGCATCTTATACACACTTTGTTGTATATCACTTACTCGTCAAATGACGAATATAGTTTTGCACTAATATTTGTTTTGTAGGTTTTAATCATACCCTGACGCCTCAAACAAGGGGAGCAACCGTCAAGGGGGAGCATGCACGCATTTAGCATCATTCTCACTTTTCAACAAGCATTTGTGCTTCGATAAAAAGTAGAGAAAATAGGCTAACATTGCTATGCATTTTTCTTTTTCATATATTTCTCATAATTTTTGTTGCATAAAACTAACCTTGATGTAGGTTAAGCCTCTTTATTTGATCCATGGATCCGCTACCAAACAAGGGACGGATTGAAGTGGACGATTTAACTTCACTAGGGATGATGCAAGCTCGCCTTTTGGGAAGAAATAAAGTTAAACTCCAAGGACACGCCCTTTTTGTTTCGACAAAAGGGGGAGAAGAGTGTAAACGGAGAAGGTAATGTAAAGGTAGTAAGGATACAAGTAACTTTTTACATTTTACTTTCTATTACGTTTACATATCTTTGTCATCATCAAAAAGGGGGAGATTGTTAGTGCAAATATTACGATATTTAATCTATACAGTCGTTTGTTTTGATTGATGACAAACATGTAACTTGTAATACATAACGTAAAATGTACAAGTTACTTGTAATTACATTTGTCTCAACATACATTCAACACCTCTCGATGTCTCAAGTCCTCGTATGTTACAACACAGGTTCGTACATGTTTGTTATGTGGCATTATGATCAAACCCATTAACAAATCATTTAGAATGTTTAAAATACGTTTAGAGTCACTAAGTATTTTAATAGGTTAACCATTCTATTTAGAACCTCATTTTACATTTTGCATTCACAAGTATTTCAAAAGGTAACTAGACATTTTATTAACTAGTTACATAATACATTTTACAAGTTTACCTTGATAAACCTTTTAATCTAAAATGGAAATACATGTTACATCATGTCATGCATCATCTTTGAAATCCTTGGAAGATCACTTGAATATTTTGGTTAGATTGACACTCAATATATCAAATGTGATCTTAGTAAGATTTGGTAATATCTTGGAAAGATTTGAAGAAAGATTTTTTAGATTTTATGTCAGACCCCCACGGTACCAAAATGGTACACGGGCGGAACCCTTTGTAGGGTTCCGTGGTCCGTGGAGCTCCCGTCCATTTTGGCTATAAATAGCAAGCCAAACCAAGTTGTTCATTCATCCCTTCAACACACTTTCTCTCTACCCTTCTTGCATCATTTAGATCTAAATAACAATGTAGAAACATACATTAATCACCTTCACCATCACATGATCATAATGCTTCTAACATTCATCTTTGTTGTAAGCATACTCTACATTTGATCAACCAAGGAAAGCTTGGAGATCTAGCCATCCCCACTCACCACAAGTTGAAGATCTATCACAACAAGTTTAGGGAACTTGTGATCTTCATCATGAAGGCTTCCTATCAATGGAAGATCATTTAGAAGTAGTTATTCATATCCATTAGACATTTGTGTCATGGATCATTAGTGTAAACATCATTGCATCATCACCACACTTTCACCAAACTAGATTAGATGGTTTATGTGTTTGTGCCATAAAACACAAGGTTTGTTATGTTGGGCCATAAAACATATTGGGAGTGGTTGTACCCTTGTAAAAGAACTCGACATCTAGCTTAGTGTCAGAAATGTTGTATAGGCGACGTTAGGTTGGTTCTACCTCGAACTAGAACCCGGTATTTAGCTTTGTACCGGAAAAAGTGTAACCGACGATTGTAAGGTTTTCTCCGCCGAGAAGGGAGCTTGTTGATTTAGTGAAGTAACTCTCGAGTTGGGTACTCGGGGAGTGGAGTAGGGCGGAAAGGAGATCCGTGATGGAACCACTATAAATCATCGTGTTCGGTTTGCACTTTCCTTTCTTTATCTCTTTACTTTTATAGTTGCACTATACTATTGCTTGTGATGTGGTTTGATGTTAATGCTTGTGTGACAACATGGTTTACTATGCTTTACATTGGTCACAAACATTAATTGGAACTTTCATATTATAACAAGCTTCATAAGCGATTTGATACTAAAGATCTAAAGTTTTTAAACGGTAACGTATTCACCCCCTCTACGTTTCCACATCTTTGATCACTTTCGTTGAATTGAGGTACACGGCCCACGGTTCCTCGTTGATCGATTACAAGTCGCACTTTTGCTATTGTGATCAGGTAGGATTTCGAAGAATCTCCTTGACAGGGTTTCGCAGCTGTTCTAGCCATTCTCAAACCGGAACGTCTCAAAGAAGAGAACAATTGGAGTGAACCGGCAAAGAAAATTGAGATTTGCTGATTGATAGAAAATGATTTGAAAACAATGCGTATTGCTTAAGAAAGAGTTTTTTCAATACTGACGAAGGTTTAGAAGAAGAAATCAATTTTAAATCATAAATACCCTTTTAATTTGAAAACATAATACCGCAATTCGAAGTGCTAGAGAAAAGAGTTTTTGAGCACAACGACGGTTTTTCAAAGGTATCCCATCAATCCTTTTCTGGACCAAGGTTGATTCAAGTGAATCGCCCCATCGTTTCTATCCAGTTGTCACAAGTTTGATCTTTAAAAAAGATCTCACATGTCACCCACCAAGAGCTTGTTTGATGTTGGCTCTAGAAGGATTTCCATCTTCAGCGTGAATACTTTTACAAACCACTCAGATGTTCTGGCAATACCACAAGGATAATGCGTAGGACTCTTAATATATTCTCACTTTCCACATTATGTGAAACAACAAGTCTTCATTAATTTTGTGTCCTAATGAGATATTGTGGATGATCTCTTGGCTCTAGAATCAATTAGTGCACATTTGGTTTCCTATGTCGGAGACTAGGGAGAGGGTCTCCTTCTTCAATATCAACAATCTCTAAGAGAAAGTTGATAGATAATGTCGGTTCCCCTTGAGAATGAACCAAGCCCTTTTAAGAGGAACCTGAGTACCTTGGGAAGTTTAGTGCAGTGCGTCACTGGGTCCATGACGTCTTGTCTTCAATACCAGCGTTACCTTAGTAACCACCAGTAGCATATGTATTGAACCCGGTTTCTGCCCTAAGGTTGAATTATTGGAGGGCTATTTCTTTTCACCCTTTTCACATTCATTTCTTTTTCATTCTTCAACCCCTTCAGTGCTTACCGAGACTTCATAACTAGAACCTTGTTGGGTTTATTCCAGTACTAGCTCCTCATTCCGCACTCTTCCCATATTCTCATTTTTCTCCTTTTTTCATCAAACCTAAGGACTCTACACTATCTAGTGGATTGTCCCTGGTAGATCCCTCCGGTTTTAAGCGGATCGTGGGAACAAATACCTAACCATCCTTATAACACCATGCATAAAGTAAATTGGTCGGTCTTTTGGTACAGTTCATTCCTTCTTAAAACCAATTGAAAAATCATTTGAAAAAACAATCAAGGTACTTGTGATACGAGATCAAAGCATTTTGTACCTTAATAGTTTTGATCATTTAGAAAACCTCCCCCTCAACATGTACATATGATTATGAAATTGTTTAGCACATGGAGGAAAGAGTTCTTTGAAATAATTTCTTGATCACAATTTCCATGGAAAAAGCCATTTGATTTTCTTTGGTAAATTCTCCCCCTCAATATGTGCATAGGATATTTGAAATCATTTTATCACATAGAGGAAAGAGTTCTTTTGAAGCACATTCACGATCACAAAAGCCATTAAGAAACCATTTGCTCCCCCTCAATATGTGCTTCGAGATTCGAAAGCGTTTGACACATATGAGAGAGCAGCCTGCACATTTTAATCAAATCGATCATCATTTATCAGATTTCATAATTAAATCACAAATTCTCCCCCGATCAAAAATATCAAACCCTTTGAGATTTTGGATCCCAAGTGATTTAATAAGGTTTATAAAACATTGGAGAATATGTGGGCAGGTTTAAATACTCATCATGTTTTTGGATAAATCCTCCTCCTCAATATGTGCATTGTGTATTTGAAATCGTTTGGCACATGGAGGCAGGAGTGCCTATAAAGGACTAAAACCGATTCCATTAAAACAGATTTGAGATTTAAATCATGATCTGTCCCCCGATCAAAAATTTCAAACCTTTTGAGATTTGTGATCCCAATTGATTTAAATCATTTAAAAAATTTTGGAGAAAGACGTGGCAAGATTTAATTTTGAAAGATGATTGATACGGGTCAATTTTAGACATTAAAGATTGTTAGTGTCAGGTATGATAGTTTTTAAGAGATCTTTAAGTAAAGTAAAACAATTTCACAATCAAACAAGAACAGAAAATATTTCATTTTGTAAGATCTTTGAGTTTTAAAGAAAATCATACCATGACATAACATTAAATCTTTAGATCACCACTTTATGTTGTACAAACCGGACTTTTATGAAGAAATATTGTTTGAAAATATTTTATTTTAAATCACTCTCCCTCTCAATCAATGACCGTATTCGATGATTGAGTGACTTAAGTTTTGATAAAATAAAGTCCGGTGATTTTCAAAATTTAGTCCAGTTTATTTTCAAAACAATATTTTTCCCATTTTCAAAACAATTCAAATTTGTTGAAAAATGGTATTATCACAATTATCCTGCACAAAGATACGTTAGGTGGTTGAGAAGCTTCGGTTGTTGCTGTAGGGATTGGAAGAAAAACTGACTGGTGATGCAGTGAGACTTCTTACGTTGCATGTTAATGCCAACTGAGGTCAAATTAAGCTCCGTTTCTTTAATCACTTTAAAGAAAACCATATGCTGATGCAGTGAGACCTCTTACGTTGCATTTATGCCAACTCTCCATTGAAGTCAAATTAAGCTCCGTTTATTCATTTGTCAACCCAAGATATAGTTACCCTTTCCTTTCGGCATCCAATCATCTTCATTTGTGGAATCCGGATCGGGAACATTCTTATATCCATGATATCTGCATACGTTAGTGAACATACATACAGATATATGGTGGTCGACATCACCCAAACAACAATCGACTAATAAAAGTCAATCCAACATATCAATCAGATCATATAAGGTATGGGAATAATGTGTTTCTCAAACTCTAATCATCTAATCCTGACAATCTTATCCTAGGCACCTAGTCCTTCAACGTAGGTTAACATCACTTTTAATTAAGCATATTAGGATAATTAAGAAAGCTCGATTAGAAGATATAAATCTGAAAACATTCTCCCCCTCAATCAATGACTCATTTTCTAAAAAGTTTAAAAGCGCTGAAGTCATTGATTGAGTTTTCAATTTTTACGAAAACTCTGAATCTGATTGATTTTCAAGCAACTCATTTACCACCATTTTATTTTGAAAACACCAAATATTTTTCTGAAGAATTTTAGACGGAAAAACATTTGTGTAGGAACAGCAGTCCTTCGACATACTTTCCTCATTTTGATTTAGGAAAAGTGCACGAAAATTTGAAAATTGGTTTAGCGCATCACTTTCCTTCCTTGAAGAACGGGTTGCTATCTGAAATAATAGCAAACCATTTTTGAAGCGTGGGTTACAGTCTCAAATAACTGTAAGCCATATTTTTGAGACATGTTTTGGAAAGAAATATTTACACCTCCTGCTCGAACTTCATCTAAAGTCCCGTGCCATTATTGAATGACATTTCTAAAAGCGTAGATGTTATCGATACCAGAAGACATGTCTTGAGAAAACATATTTTTGGTTTTTTTTATGGGATTTTGTAGATTTTATATTTTTCTATTTTGTTTTTGGTTTTATATTTTTGTATTTTGTTTTTCTGATAAATATATACAAAGATAGAATAGATGATATAGTTTAAGAAGATGATGATACGAGTACCGAGATAAGGATATCGAGCAGCCCCATTGTAGAAGATAGAAGTCATCATCCCTAAAACTTTCACCTCCAAAGCTTCCGAGGCTCTTGCATTGAAGAAAGAAATTGAACCATTTGAAAGTGAGACTTTGGAAGCTTCCCCCCAAACCGAAAATGCTTTAGCTGAGCAGAGTCAAAGCTTTCTTTCAAGCTTCCATTAGCCAGGTGTACAAAGAAGCACACCATTATCATCGATCCTGGTGCTCCTTTTAAGAATTATCACCTTGATTCTTCGTTCGAGGTTATATCATCCAATAGAGAAACAACAACGTATCATCCCACATTTAAATAATCTTCTCAAATTTCATTACCACTGAAGTCTGAAGCAATCCATTCCAAAAGGTGTCAAGAGACCACTTCTCCCGAGTAGTTGAATTGATGCAGTCAGTCTCTTAGACTAGAGCTCACGAACCCGAATACACATACCCAAAGACAAAGAAACTTATACCATCAAAGTAGCAGATTAAGTCCAATAGCCAAAGAATAACCCCGATGTATACTTTTCTCTCCCCCTGAAGAAAGTGTATGAAGCTCAAGAACTCGAAGTACCCGAATGCCCAAAGAGAGAATAACCGATAACATTGAAGAAGCGGGCCGAATCATTGATTATCTCTGCGGAGGACTATCTCTGCGGATTTCAACTCCGGAATAAGTGATTATATCTCAGGAATCACGATTAAGCACTCAAGTGAAAAGCACTGAGCATCCCCATGTACACAATCTCTCTCCACTGATGATTGTGATAACATCAAAATCATCACACACTTGTGTACCTCTTTGATCTTCAGAAACTGACTCTTCCATCTCTTCCCCCACATAGTTGGAATAAGAACACTAAACGCCATGAGTAAAACCTTGAGATTCTCTGCGGTCATGACAATTGTCTTCCCGGGATATCTTCAATCACTTAGAAGAGTTAGGTTCATCAAGTTTACTCGCCATGAGTCAAACCTTGAGTTTCTCTGCGGTAATAACATTTGTCTTCCTGGGATATCTTCAATCACTTAGAAGAATTAAGTTCATCAAGTTTATTCGCTTTGTGTTTAGATGTGTGTCTCCTTCCCCCTTGCTGGTTTTGATACTTGAGTCAAGCAACATATCGTAAGCCCGTATACTAGAAATCTTGTTGAGAAGATCATAATTAGCTCATATGTATCTTTGAGAATCAACTTCTTTGAAGAAACAGAATGAGCAAGTCTAATTGGGGATTAAATCTGACTTTTCACTCTCCTTCAATTAGTGCTCTCCCCTAAACCGACAATCAGTTTGATAAATGCCCAGATTAAGAAGAAGTCTTTAGATAATCAAATGCAACTCGTCTTTAGTCTTCTAACATGTAGCAGAGAATGTAGAACCGACTGTAGACTCGACCTTTCTCAAGATTGTGCAGTTGGGGAATAGATAGTTAACATCTTCAACTCACACCAAAAGCATCCCACCAAAAAGCATCCCGATTAACTTACATCTTGCAAATCCCCTTAACTAAAATCCCTCCCAATCAAACAAGCACAGAAAGATGTTCATCAAGGAAATCAGACAATCAGGCCGCAGCTTGAACACACAAGATGGTAACACCAAACTACCAATCACATCAAAAAAGAACAGTGAGATTGTTCGGAATCATCATGTTGATGTATACGTGAAGCATTAACCGGAAGCACTTTGTCGATAAACTCATCAATCCGAGTGAAGATGTCAACCAACGACTCTTAGAAGAAACTCCATGTAAAGATGACCCGATAAGAAGAAGCTCGGTTCTTACATGAGTTAGGAGCCATTTGAACATAAATTCAAAAATATCAATCAACCATGCAAAAAATTCACTCTTCTTCTCCCCCTCAAGAATTGCATACGGAGATGCCATTCTTGATTAAACAAGTGATTATCATCCAAATGTATTCTATTCACACTTCTCCCCGCAAAATTAGCACATGATGTCTCCATCTTCATCATATTGAGCAAGTAGAATAAGAGTAATTATAGGTAGTCCGGATCACTTGATGACGGAAGCGCATAGAAAAAGCATGAAGCATGTCGATGAGAATGGTCATAATAAGAAGATTTCTCTTCTTTCGATGATAAAGCGCACTGAAAGCATACACTTTTCTTTTCTTTAGAGTACGAGGCATGAACATTTGTGTTCATCCGTCATAAGAAATTTCTCTTCTTTTGAAGATAAAGCGCCAAAGCGTACACTTTTCTTTCCTTTAAGTACGAGGCATGAACTGTATATGTTCATATGTCATAAGAAGATTTCTCTTCTTCTGAGAGATAAAAGCGACCAGCGTACACTTTTCTTTTATTTGAGAACGAGGCATGAACTGTTGTGTTCATACGTCATAATCTCTCTCTTTTCATCATCTCTTGGCAAAACTTGTAATCACCCCATTATCATTCAGTAGGCTCTTTGTCGTGACCCCAATATGAAGAATTTGACCCTGAAGTACACTAACCCGAACTCGTGACTTAAACTTGCACATATGTAACAAAGAGCGGTGTCGATTTCCATTAGCATCTCTAAGTACTCTCTAAGTACTCTATACTCTTCAACCAACCAACCATCAAGTATAAGACGTACATCACCTCTTGAAAATCCACAATTGAATGTGACACTGAGCACTACAACGTAACTCCTTAAAGTGATAGTTATCTTGTGGTGGTAAGAGCCCAATTCCCCCAAGTGGTAAAAGAAAAGGTAAAAGACACCCAACAATAACTAGATTTTCAAGTCTTCGCTTTTGATAATAAGCTCGAACAAGGATCATGAAGAATCTTCATCCAACCATCCCTGATACCTTCATATACTAAGTACACTCGCCCGTGATAATTCACTTCAACCTCAAATAAATAATAGTGAATTAACTCCGTTGTCAGATCTTCTGGTTAAAAGCTCAAATCTAGCCTCCTTTGAAGTTTTAAGTGAACTATGATAATGGTTTCATCCCGACCATGGTTTAATGAGCATAACCCCGTAAAACTTTGAAGTAACCAAACCGCCATGACGAATATCCAAACACACATCCAATTCATGAAGTACACCCTTTTATCCCTTCTTCAAGCGAAACCGTAGCACCAACATCAAATGAGATCCTGAAATACACTTTCCTTTCTCCAGGATGGTTCCATCATTACGGGGATTTTACAACTCTATGGTTTAAATCGAGAAATAGTTTCTTTTGCGGGATTTTACAAAACCAAGAATAAACCGTGAGATCGAACCGGAAATGCACATTACTTACAAGGATGTTTCCATTGTCACGGGATTTTACAAGCCTATGATTTAAACCGAGAAATAGATTCTTTCGCGGGATTTTACAAAATCAAGACAAAACGGTAAACAATGTCAGCTTGAATGTGTAATGAAAAATTTGGTTTCGGTGAATATCTGTTTTAGGGGAACATGCAGCGGTTCATAAACGGTTCATTCTTCATTTTCCAAAAATCATCAACAATTCTTTACCCATATGTAGACACCTTCACAAACCATACTATGTCGAGTAGTATACACCACTTACCCCTGAGGTTGACCGTAAAGCATCAAAGTACACGTTCCTCCCCCATGATGGTTTTGAACTTTCGGAAGCATCATTAACTTGTACGACCATTTGCATGAAAAGTTCTTGTCATAAGCAAGCATCTTGAAAGATCATGACTGACGTTGAAGATCCTTGAAAGATTTTGCTTAGACTGTGAAGTATCATTGACATTCAGTGGCATCGAACATATCATGAGAATTGTTGATCACATCTCAACCAATCAATCCATTGGTACACACATCATTCACGTATTCTAATGGCTATTGTAGTGACCACATGGTGAAGTAAAACAGATATGACAAACTTGATCATGAAGTGAAATTCCTCAGATTTGATACTTTAACTTGTACTAATCCTTGTGAAGAAGAAACGGTGTACCCAATGTACAAATCCTCTTAACGTATCCTCAACTGCATGAGACATGATATCCTTCGTGAAAATGTATAAGCCAAAGTATCAAACCACATCATACATCAAATCACATAGTCAAATCTCATTATAAAATCTCATATCATCATCAAATCTCACAATCAAAATACAACTCTCAGCCCATAAATTATCATGAATCATAAGTTCAAATTCATGAGCATGAGACAATCTCCATTGAAGATCCGGACCAGAAGTTTATCCAATATCACATATCACCACATAAAAGCTACCATATTCAGTTCATCATGAAACGACCAGGTCCTATAATAAGATTAAGCCCAACATACACTTTTCATGAGCCCATTCAATTCGTTTAAGTCCATGAGACCCGATCTGAAATCCATTAAATTCAGTTCAATCCAACTCGACAAACCAATACTCTCATGGCTCATTATACCACATATACACAAGATATATAAAAAATTCAGTCCATAATAAATATTAGAACAAATATCCCTTCATGTGAATAAGTGGTACACTATGTGGGCACAAGGCATGCTCTAATTCAAATGAAACTCTGGCCATGTAATCTCGATTCATGAAAAGTTACTTCCCACCTCCAAACGTTAATTGATTGAAAATGTGAAATAGACGTTTAGTACAACGATTAAGCAAAAATCTTTAGTTCAATTATAGTGTGAAATGGATGTTTAGTTCAATGATAGTGGGTAAGTGATAGCCATAACATCTTAAGATACTCTATCCATGTTCATATACTACCATGGCCCAACATGCCACCCATGACCATAACCGTCAATGTGGGAGATACAGCCCATCACCTAATCCAATGTCCAAATCCCCTTCAACCCTAAAGATAAGGAGTATAAGTACTCACTTAGTCACAGATAACACAAAATATTGCAACCCTAAGTCGCTTCTACAAATAGTCCGCCCCTAACCTAAAAATTCTCATCAAACCCTAATTAATCACTCAACACAAAAATGCAGACATACATTAATCTCTCTCAAACCCAAAAATATTCTCACTCCAACACATAATCGTTCATAGATATATCCAAAATTTCTCATAACTAAAACCTAATCTCAAAATCATACGCCACATGGATTCATATTCCACATATCACAACGCACCTTGTCTCGTTATTCCAAAATATCTCGCCACAGGGATGGCAAAAGGTCGAAATCGTTTATACCACGGGGATGATTTGAGCTTAATGGGTTTCAAACAATTATGCCACAGGGATGTCAAAGCTCTATTGACACGACATCAAGGTAGGTAATGTTTTAATTATAATGATGAAACGAACCAAAGACAACACATAGCAGATTTGTTATGTTGTTTCTTTCATTGTTCGGATATTAAACAAGAAGTGAAAGCTTCAAAATGATCAATGATGAAAGTCTATTTCATGTTTTAGACCTTTGGTCTTGATGTTACTTTAGAGTACCACGAAACTAGATAAATGAGATTGAATGTATTTTGGTCATTTGACTTAGAGTTTGGATATGAGTCTTGATTCTTGCATAGACGAAGGAGATGGAGGATGAGTAGGATAGGTTAGATATGGGATTTGATTGTGGTGAGTTTGATTAATTTTTGTTTCGGATCATGTAGTTACAATCTCATTTCAATTAGACTTCCATATTCGAAAATTTGAGGACTGATGATGGTTTTTATCCTGAGGTCGAAATGTTTTCTTCATATTGTTTTACAGTAGTCAAAGGTTTTAAAGTCTTAGGTTCAAATGGTCAACAACTCGCTTCTTTATCTGGTTAACAATGTGCATTGTCCAACTCGCTTGTACACAAAGACCTTTTAGCAACTCGCATTCAATAATGCAAGTAAGCAACTCGCATTCAAAAATGCGAGTTAAAGACTCTTGACACAACTCGCTTTAGATTTTGTATGCACCACTCGCTTACCAGCACCAACTCGCTCAAAAGCAAGTGCAAATGTACCATATGCGAGTTAAGTAACTCACATTGAAACTGGACCAGAAACCTAACTCGCTTTACGACCCAACAACTCGCATATGACCCATAAATGTGGCAACTCGCATCATATTCAGTGTATCTGGACATAGAGTAGACAACTCGCATTCAAGAATGCGCCAAGTCGCATCGAAGAAAACACAAGACCAAACCTAGAAAATTGCATTCAAGAAATCCCATTTTGACCATAGTATGACCATAGAAATTTCACGTATAAGTACGAAAACGTCATAAGAATGAGTAAACAACAAATATTATCTTGGACTTCAGACGCAAGACAAAAATATTGTGAACCTGAATATGTAAGATTGACTGATTTTGACCAAGGATACATATAATGTTTAAAACTGTTTTCATCAACTCAATAGGAAAAAAAAATTCCGTGCATAAAAAAAATGGTAAAAACAGCTTTAACAAGGATTCGAACCACAATCAACACCACACAATAACCATGTATCAAACCGCATCAAAGTACTACTTCAAAAACCATGCAAATCATCAAAACAACACAACCTTGGCTCTGGTACCAATTGTAGGATCGTGAATATTATGTTGTTTTATGATTCGGGTGATCTAGGATTGTGATTAAATAAGAAAGCCATTTGAGATAGATGAAGAGAGTTGAGAGGAGGTTCTTGAAAGAGAGTTACTAAACAAATGAAACGTTAGATTCAAAGAAGCCACACCCCTTCCATGGATGGAAGGGGTATTTATAGTTACATAATACACGACCTCCTATCGGCCTGTGGATCAGGCATACAGTGGGTAAAGACCCGTCCTTCCTCCACGGTGTTACACTACGCTAAACTAAACTACTAACTAACTAATAAAACAATAAATAACGATATGTCTACGAGCTAACAAATGCTAGACTATAGATGGGGTGACCGACACTTCACTATGGAATTTCCAATTCCTAACAGAATTTGGCAATAGACTCATGGTCAATGGTTGAGTGCATTGTACTACCATAGGTTTTGCATTTGCTGACTGAGGATGACTCAGTGATGCGGGGTTGTTTTGAACTTCTCCTTGCTTGGATGACACTCTCATGCTGGGATGTCTGATGAGCTGGATTTCTGCAAATATCACTGTAGGTGTTCATGAGACAATCATCAGGATGATGATCATTGAAGCCACAATGTGGACATGGAGGAAAGGGTTTTGCTCTATGCTTGTGAGCTTGTTTGGAGGTTGAAGCATGTTGATGACCAACATTGGTATGTATTGCTTCATCGAATGGACTTACATACCGTAAGTGATCGTAAGTTCTGCGGATCATCCTTTTACAGATCATACAAAAAAGGATTCTAGCAATTACTATGGTATGACCGTATAATGGCACATATCACACTTTTGCCCGGTTTGGTGTTGGAATTTTATCTTGATGAACTGTAGGAGGCTGACTTAGTTTCCTTTGATTGAATTAGGAGCTTTTTGATGGATTCCATCTTGTCACCTTCCTCACAAGTTCAGCTGTGGATTTGGTCCGCTTTAGGGAACGAAGATGTGGAGGTCTCAAGGAATAGGGTCATCTTGGGTTGGTTTTGTTGGTCTTTTCGGATGGTTCGCCAAGTCGAGATCTTTCTTTTGGTGAGTGAGGGTTGAATTGCAAAGGAGTAAGCTCAGAGCTAGGTGCAGACCTGAAGAGGTTTCGTGGGGTGGAAGCGGTGTAGATTCGGCCACCTGAGATTTGTTCAAGACTATTAGGCCACCAGTGAGTCCAAGCATGCTCTTTAGAGCTTGGCTTTCGTGCTCTAGTATTCTTCGTAATCAAAATTTGAAGCTTACTCGTGGTTAACCCGTTCAACCCAATCACTGGACTTAGGCAATGACAACATATTGGTGATCATGCCACCAGACACAAATAGTTTTGGACCTTGGTCTTTATTGTGAGAATCAGGGAGATGATTTTCACCAATGATTCTCTTTTTGCTACTGGGGGCTCCCACAGCATCAAAGACCCTAGTATTCTTAGCAGTCCAACTTTCAATGATATCTTTTTCCTTTTTAAGTTCTTCCTGAAGAGCTTGATTTCTTTTAACTAGTTTAGTGTTTTGAATTTGCAGTGTGACAGCCTCAAGCTTTGCTTGTTTTAAAAGAAGCAGTTCATCCATACACTTGTTTAGTTCAAAACTTAACTTGTTGTATTTTGAAAAAATATTTAATCATTGATCTTCTACAAAATTAAGGTCAACATTGATATAGTTCATAAAAGACTGCCAATCAGAGTCATCAGCCATAAAAAGTAAAATATTTACCTTCTTCATTGTGATGTTGACCCATTCTCCATTTCTGGCATGATTCTTCCCAACAGCTAGCTTGTCCTCTTCTGAGAGAGCCATCTCGCGGTGACCTACTTGCACCATTTCATCGTCCGAGGAGACGGCTCTTCATCCCAGTCAAAGACTTCAGCAACTAGGCCCTTGTTTTTACCCTGCACAGATTTAACATTGTTTGTTGGTTCTGAGGGAGTGGCCTCAAGCAGTGCTAGCTTAGCTTTGGCTTTCCTATACTTAGCTTCAAAATCCACAATTTTATTTTGCTCAGATTTGTTTTGAAAGTTCTGATGAGACTGATAGATTTTTGGTTGAAATTTGCTAAAGCCTGAGGACTGATTTGACCCTGATGGTTTGTAAGAGGGTTCAGAAATTGTTTTTGAAAAACAGTCTTTGGCAAAATGATCTCTTTTGTTACACTTAAAACACTCAGTGTCCTCATTAGCTTTAGCATTAGAAAAACCTTTGTTTCTTTTTATAAACCTTCTAGAGTTAGCAAGGACTCCCCTTTCGTGAAATTCAATGTTCAGGTCCTTTAGGTACTCCTCGCTTGATCTCTCATCAGGCTCATCATCTGAATTTTCTCGAAAATCCTGAACCACACTGTTAGAATAAAAAGCAGTAGAAATTGGTGATGAGGTGGTGGTCAGGGACTTCTTGACTTCCCGAGACTTCTTTAAGTCAGGGTATCGTCTGTTGATGAGGTTTTCCTTATAGACAAATTTCGCATATATTTCAGGAAGTTCAAGATTCTGGATATGATTAGCATTCCTAAGTCCCTGAGAGAAATTCAACCACTTCTTAGGGAGACTATTGACAAAACCAACATTGATTTCATGTTTGGACAACTTAACACCATCATTTGACAGTTCATTTAACAAAGTTTTATACCGGGTGTAAGTTTGAGACAGAGTTTCTGAGTCCTTAGCCCTGAAGGTGTTATACTTAAGTTTCACGTCCATAATCCTCGTTCTTGGTATCTCGAGGGACCTTCATGATCGTGGACCGGTCATCCCAGGTTTGTTTAGTCGTACATGACCTATAACAGACTCCATAATCATCGTGAGACAAGATATGATGATGCTTGAGCCTTTGGTCCGGTTGACCACTCTCTCTCTCGCCCCGAGTCCACTAAGCTTCGTGTTTAGGCAAACCTTCGCCAGCCTTTGGGATAAATGGACCTTCGTTAATACACTTAATGTAGTAAGGTTCCATCCCAGTCAAATAGCAAAGCATTCACTTTTTTCATTTGTTAAATTTACCAACTTCGAGTCGAGGGGCAACAGCTGAATAAGCTTCACCGTTTTTGTCGACAAGTTGGGGCACATCAATTTCAGCCATTAGGATCCTGATTTAAAAACATTATTGAGCGGCTCAAAAAGGATTTTATAGTCAGCTCGCTCTGATACCACTTGTTTTTCCTGTTTCACAATCGTATAAAAAAAACTAAAGTAATAAACCAACTGATGGTGAACAATGACTGAAATAATGTAAGTAAAACCACACTGAATAATTTTCAACTTATATATTCTTTATTAGAAACAAATCAAAAAGAATACATTACCCAAGTACTTGCGGAATAGTACTTGGTATTGAAATGACAAAGTATGGTATCTCCTCACTAAACTCAGGCTAAGTCTGAGTACAATTACAAAGGAACCACTGAGCTATCTCAGGGACAGAGTTGTATTTGAAGGAGTGAAAGATGGCTTTTGTGTGTGTTTTGCAATTAATCCATAAGCTTAAAGTTCTTCCACTCCATCTCTTATGCTATGTATACAAGTATGGTTTTTGACTCTATCCTAGAGGACAAACTGACAGGTTACAGAAGATAAAATACTGATGTATTTTGTCTCTATTTACATTGGCTATATTGGGTAAGTGATAAGGCTGATTTCTTCTTGTCAGTGATGACACTAAGTCTGATAGTTAACGATTCAGGGAAAGTTTGAGTTTGGTTGATAAGGACTTCGTCTTATCTGTTCAAACTTATCCCGCCTGTCCCGCCATTCTTCAGTCTTCATAGCCTTCGTCTTCGGCTTTAGTTTGTCTTCAAGGTTAATAGTTGGTGAGGAGTTTCGAGATTGATGAGTTATTGTCATCACTCACTAAATCCACCATCTTCTTCACTCGTATTCACCCCTTAAGTTCTTACCGAAGTGGAGAGACTTCTTCTTTGTCTCTTTAGTGTATCCTGAAGATAGCTCACTGAGAGACTAAGCGCTCAGTGACTTGTTAGTGTTTAAGGGACTCACCACTTAGGGTATTTTCTATTCAAATCCTAGACTTAAGGGGTTTGGGTATTCACTGAACCCGACATTAAATACTCCAAGTGTTTTGATCTTTTCAAATCGGGTGAATTAGTGTTAGAGAAATAAAAACTCAAGTGTAGGGATGCTCCTATAAATCCCATATCTTTTGATGTTATCGTAGAAGATGGTAGAGTAAAAAGGTATGTAAAAAAATCGAAAAAAAAGAGTGTTAAAAAAATGAAAAAATTGAAGAAAAACATACGGGCTACCATCCTACATCTATCTTTATGTTTATGTTTTTGAATTTATGTTTGTTTTGTTTCAAGTCATCTAGTTTAGTAAGTCGAGTCTTGGCTTAGTAACGCCATGCTTTACATACTTGTAACATAATATTTTTGACTTGCCACCACTAAATATCCCCTATCCAACAAAACCCTTTGTTACCCTACCCTAAGCCTAACGTTATAACCCTTGTAAAGACCTCTTAGATAGTTATTCATAGGTGCTTACGCCAAATTGGTGGAGGTTTGATCTATTCTCAAGCTTATGGTAATCTATGTACTATGCCAGGTAATGAGTGTTTATCTTCCATTTTCATTCGTATTATATTTCATGTAAACACGAGAGACGAGAGAATCCAAACACCACTTGTGAGGTGCTAGTATATAATTTCCGTTCTCGTTATGACTATTGTGGTGTGTTTACTTGTTGTAAACTATTTTAAACCAATGCTTCATGCCTCCTAGCTTATAAATTGATTGGTCAAAAGCACATTTGCTTGAGGACAAGAAAATACCAATTTGATAAGGATTTAAAACGTACGTTTTAGGGGGTCATTTAAGCCCTATTTCGACACATTTTATATCCGTTACTGCTTAATTTTGGCCCTTTTTACTTTTTAGCACATTTGGACGAAAAGGAGCAAATACATGAGGAAAATGGCAAAGTCATGATCGAAGCCACTCAAGACTGATCAACAGTACCTGACGGCGTCACATCCAAAGGGCGACGACGTCCCTCTATGAAGACTTGATCAAAACATGCACGTGACGGCTCAGTGAAAATTCTGGTCTTATAACCTGACGGTGTCACGCTTTAATTATGGAGGGCGTCACTCACAGTTTTCACCCCAGACGGCCCAGATCGAGAATTAAGAAGACGTCTCAAATAAAGATCGACGATGTCACAACTCTTGGGTGACGCCGTCCCATCGATGACTTGGCCCAGACGAAACCCTAATGACGGCGACTTGACGGCGTCCAATGCAAAAGGTGACGCCGTCGCAATTGTAAATCTATATATAGAATTCGAATTTTCTGTATTTTAAGAGGTAGACTTTTGGAGAAAAACCCTAACTCAGTTGTAGTCCGACTTGGACAGTATTTTAGGGTCCCATACCCTATTTTACACATCGAGATGAGTTTGTTAATCCAAATTATCATTATGTCTATCTCATATTCGATTGATTGTGTGTATGCTTGCTTGTCTATCATGTCTAGCTAAATTACTTGTGTGTTTGCTTAGATCTATGAAACCTAGTTATTAATTATTGTTAGGTTGTTTCTTGTCTTAATTGAAATTGGCTTAGGAGTGCAACTAGGCATCTTCGTTGTATTTAATGCTTGAGTATGCTTTATGATGATATGGTTTATAGATGAAATAGCTTAGGCTTGCCGACTCCGTAGTCAAATACGAGAGATAACCTCAAAGAACTAGGGACCATGCATACCCTACGACCTTTAGGAATACAACGCGTTAAGATAAAGGACGTGACAACTCAACCAACCAATAAAAGATAACTATGGAGGAATAGTATCTATGTGAACACATCTTTAATCATCATACGAGCACACCTCAATTATACATAGTAACCCGTAATAATTAGATAATTTGTTAATATAGAGTAATCGTAGAAGTACCACCCCCAAACCAATTGCCCCAAAATATTTACCTTAACTTTCTAAAAAAAAACCATAAAAAAGATGAAAAAAAAGAACCATCCTCAACCCCACCTTCTCGTCATATATTTCTTACTAGCATTATTATTCCCCTAGAGAACGATATCAATCCCCGAGGCTTACCCCATACTACACTACAACGATTAGGTTCACTGCCTAGGAGGTTGAAAAACTTGCTCGAAGAAAAGGAAGTTTCCTTGACCCCGAAGGCTCCTTCCGCGTGCATCAAGTGTGGACTTGATTCAAGGACCAACTCTATAAATTCCTTCACGATGGCATTGATCTTTGGCTTCAAATCCAAATTTTCTATGATCATTTCAAATTCTTCCACTACACGAACAACTGATTATGCTGGTGGTGGAAGACTATGTAATCTTTATGTAGGAAGGTGCTGGAAAGTCATTGAGGACTTAGCACAATGCGAAGAATAAGAATGGGAGGATCCAATTTTCCTTGAAAAAGGGAGTTTGGATTACATTAATGCTACCCAAGAACAATTATTTAAAAGTATGGAAAGACAGGTGGAGGAATCAATGAAAATTGAGGTATCCACACATGATCATAAGCAAAGTTTTTATGAAAAGGTAAACGTAGTTAGGTTTCCTGAAATACTACGACAAGATGAATTCGAAGGGGTAATTTTAACATTTGTAAAGAACCAGGAGAAACAAATTCAACAACTTGAAGCTCACATGAGCAACACACGGGATACTTTTTTAAAATTGGCTGACAATTTTATGATGAAACTCCGTGATGAAATCACAGAGGAATCCTCACCTAGGAAGATTAAAAAAGTATACGTGCCACCAGAACTCGTCATAACTAACACTACCCCCTCCCCGAGGATTAACAATGAAACAATTCTCTTCAGAACTCATTACATGGTAAATACCCCAACCATGAACCTACATACACGAAAGAAACATTCTCTAGAGACTTGTTTATTAGAAAAGTGCAAGTTACGCTACCTAACTTCCATGATGTTAGGAATTAGAAATTCCATAGTGAAGAGTCGGTCACCCCAAATATAATCTAGCATAAGTTAGCTCGTAGACATATCGTTATTTACTAGTTATTAGTTAGTTATTTAGTTATTAGTTTAGCTTAGTGCAACACCGTGGAGGAAGGACGGGTCTTTACCCACTGTATGCCTGATCCACAGTCCGAAAGAGGACGTGTAGTATGTAACTATAAATACCCTCTACCTCCCAAGGTAGAGGGTTGGACCTTTCACTCAATCTAACCTTCTTTGTTTTGTTTTACTTTCTATCTCTAGAAAGGCTCCCATCTTCCACTTTCTGTTTCTAAACTCATAATATTCGAACCATATTTGTGATTGTTTGTGTGATTGTGAAATCCAATTTATAACAATTGGTATCAAGAGCCATGGTTTGATCATCCCTCTTACATGTTCTTGGATTTCTAGCGGTTTTATATGGTTTTTGGGTTTGAAAGAGTTTAGAGTTATGTGCATCATTTGGACCATTTCTTGTGTTAATGTTTGGATTTTGATTGTACTTTTGTGTTTAGAATCATCATAAGTGCTTAGGTTTTGATTTGGAAAGCTTGAATCACTGTGGTTGGGCTTGTTTTGAATTGAAAAGAGTTGTATGTACGTTTTTCTACCTAGCGACTTGAGTCTCTGAGTATTTTTCTTCAGTAGCGACTTGCTTTGTAAGTTTGCAGCGACTTGTAGTTGAAGTGGTAGCGACTTGAGCCCTAGCGACTTGTCTATTGAGACAAGGCGACAAACAAGTAAAGTAGTGGAGGTTCCACTTCTGGCTAGCTTAACTTGGTTGATGTAGCGACTTGTCTTTATTATTTCTAGCGACTTGTCTATGTTGTAACTAGCGAGTTGCTTTTTAGCGACTTGGTCTCATAGCGAGTTGTCTCTAGCGACTGACAGCTCTAGCTTACTTGTCAACTAGCGATTTGTCTTCATAGCGAGTTGTCTCTAGCTACTTGTGCATCTAGCAACTTGTAACTAGCGAGTTGTCTTCATAGCGACTTGAGTACCTAGCGACTTGTTAAGGACACTCTAGCGACTTGTCTTCTAAGGGATTTGTCAAGGACTGAGATTTGTCTATTCCTGCGATTTGTCTCTAAACCTAACATACAAAACCCTTGTTTTCGATCCGCAGAACAGGGGGTATATATAAAGAATTAGGGAAATATCACAAACCATTGTTCATTTACTACATCCTACTTCTCACTCTCTTACAGTTTGGTCTTGATTTTAGTAAAATCCCGCGAAAGATTCTATTTCTAGGTTTAAATCACAGACTTGTAAAATCCCGTGTATACATCAACATCATGTCTTACACCTCGATTCAGTGATTTCGTAGTACTCAAATAGTATGATGTCAGACAACCATGATAATATTAGCTATACTGAACGGTTACAGATGATGGAATCAATTAATGAGGATGTGAGATCTCCGTGTTCAAAATCTAATGAGAGTGAATTGCACCAGTCTAGGCTACAGAATACCATGCATAAAGAAAGTAGCATTGAACCTTATCAACAACTTCACTCCCACCTCATGTTATTACTACCCATAACAATGGAACGAACATGTATTGCCCTCTTCCATCAGGACTTATCCACATTAACAGGAACTTTGCTGTTAAACCTAGAGAAATTGGAGCTAAAACTTGACAAAGAGAAGGTTCAAAAGGATAGTTCCAGTGCTGCACTTCAAGTGATCTACAAACATTTTCAGTCATTCATTAAGGAATTCACATCGATTATGATCAAGACGTGATGAAATATCTTTCAAGAGACACACTGGAATGGAAATTAGCGTCACTGCAGAACTTATCCATCTCTCATGGATAATGTGGAGAAGTATATTGAGGAAGTTACCGAAAGATGAAAAAGTGGATGCGAAGTCCGTGCAGCTTGAGAGATATTTGTGATGAGTCGGGTAATGTATCGAAGAATTGGGTGTTGCTGAATGCGAATGTCAAAGACAACAATAAATGATGTAACCATGCTTCTAGAACTCCCTGTACACAAGAAGTGGATGTTGTGATTAGAAAGGTGAATGAATGTCGGGTACAATCAATAAATTGTAGTGTTGAGACCAGTAAGGCATCGGGTGATGGATCAGTTGACAATGAATACAAAAGCTCAAAGACAGATAAGCTTGAAACAGCCAATAGTTCAGTGACTCTTGTTACTCATGATGTGAATGCAAATATCAGACCTACAAATGAACAGGTGTCATGTGATGAGGTACCCTTAACTGTTCAACATAGTGCATTTGCTAATGTACCTAAACATTCTGATCTTAATGCTGAACATGATTCTGATAAATGTTCCTTGGTTGAGGCTGAGTCTAAAAATTTCAAAACAAATGATATGGTTGATAAAAAGGCTTTTGATGAACTTTCAAACAAATTCTCAAAACTTGAAAAACACTGCATTTCACTTGAAATAGCAATAGAGAGTAAAGAAGAAAGCTTTCAACTTAACAAACCATGTAAAAATCTAGAACTTCCTGAATTCCGTGAACTTTTTGAAATTAACACTTTGAAAGCTCAGCTTCAAGACAAAGAGTCAACTATCAACAATTTGAAGAAACATATTTCTAATATGCATGTGAAAAGTAATTTGGTTACAAGTAATTATGATGTTAATACTATTGATGATATTCAAATGAGAAATGATGAATTAGCGGTTTGTGTGGCCAAATTACTAAAGGAAAATGAGTCTTTGAGAAAGCATCACATAGAACTAACTGACTCTGTCAAAGAAGCTAGAACTAAGTCAATAGAACAAACAAACTCTTTGATAGCAAAAATTGATGATCTCAAAGCTCAACTTCAGGAAAAGAGTTTCACTATTCTTGCTTTAAAAAATGAGCTCAGTAAAACAACAGGGAATAGTGTGAACACTAAGTTTTCAAAACCATCAATCTTGGGGAAACCAATTATTAGACAAACAAATGCGTTTAGATCTGAACAACCAAAATTTTCAAAAACGCAGTTTGCCTCCCAAGTTGATAAAACAACTTTGACAAAACCAGTATCTTCACCTCACTTGCCTAGGAAAATTGATATGAATGACTTGTATAAGAACTCTTATCTAGAAATGGCTAGAAAGAAGGCACAGAATCGCAAAGATGGAATTTTAGGTGCAAGACCTAGGGTGATGAATTCTTCGAGATTTCAAGGCACTGCTAGTAATTCTAAACCATTACCTAGGAACACTAATATAAAGACTAGGGATTGGCTTACATCTAAGAGTAGTTGCATTTCGATTAAAGTTATTCCCATAGCGACATCACTCTAAGAAATCTAGATCTATTTCTGAATCCAAACAAGCCGTTTGCTCAAAGTGTCTGAAATGTATCTTTAATGCTAATCATGATAAATGTTTCACAAAATCCCTGAAGAAAGTAAATGCTCTTGCAATGGTACAACCTGTTAAGTCTAGATGGTTACCAACTGCTAAATCTTTGGAAACTAGGAATAAGGATAAGTCTTCCACTATGCATAAGAAGCCTAACAATCCTAGACCTTGCCATAAGAGGATACCATCTGGTAGAATTTTTAAGGATGCTGGACTTAGGTCGATACCTACAGGAAAGATGTTTACCAATGGCAATCTCAAAGTTGACCGTGAAACCCCAAAGGGTTTGGATACTGATGTCACTAACCAAAATATATGCAATCAAGTTTGTAATATTAGTGCGGGTAGTCCTTACTCAGTTATGATACTTCGATCCTTTACTACATGGACTGGCTTAAAGTATGGATTACAAATGGATTGATATCTCATAACTCACGGGTTCAAGTAACTCAATCTTGATATTCATTCGCCACGCATTATCTGCTCGCCATCCTATGGTTGCAGATAACACTTCAGGTCTCGTTCCTCAAAGAAAAGAAAAGTGTACGCCTCAGTGCGCTTTATCTTCAGAAGAAGAGAAATCTTCATTTTTATGACCATTCTCATCGACATTTTTCATCAACAAGCTTCATGTTTTTCCATGCTCACTCAATCCTCAAGTGGATCTACGTTCATTGGTGTATATTCTTATTCACTGGTTAAATCAAAAATGGCAACCTCGGATGCAATTTTTGAGGGGGAGAAGAGTTGAATATACTACATGTTGATGGATGTTTGAATAATGGTCATACGAATCTCCTCCAACGCCTAATGTTTCACTTAATAAGGATAAATGGGATTCATTGTTTCAAGATATGTTTGATGAGTATTTCCAACCGCTAACGAATGTTGTTCATCTAAGAAGTACTTCTCAGACTACTCAAGAAGCCCAATCTCCAGTTATTCCTCAAGGCGTTGATAATGACTATCATAATATTGCAGTTGCACTCATGAATAATGATCCGCTCTTTGGTATTCCTTTACCAAATCTTTATGGATTATTGTTCATGAATAATGATCCGCTCATTGGTATTCCTTTGCCAAATCTTCACGGATTATTGTTCCTCTCATTGTGCACGCTATAAATCAACCACATGAACTTAAAGGAAAATGACTACCTCATCCGCTCAAAGACACTATTGGTGAATCTTCCAGATCAGTCTCTACATGTATACTTTTAGGAAGAATGCATTGATGTTGAGGAATCATTTGTTCCGGTTCATTTAGTGGGTCAATGTACATCCGATTGTATGTTTAGTCACGTGTTGGGCATTTGACACAAGTTGATTACTTCAGAGTTAATCATTTATTACTTATTTGAGATTGAAGTTGACTTTCACTAAGGCGTGTTCTTATTTGACAACTTGCTCGGGCTTAAGAATTTGAGTTGAAGACTTGGTTTATCTAGTTACCAACAGTAGGGGTGGATAGTTGAAGACCTGGTTAACTATCACTATTAGGAGTTACGTTGTTTTACTCAGTGACACATGCACATGATGTTGTGGATAATCGCAAGAGGTGTTAATGTCTCATACTTTGATTGAGTAGTGAGTACTTAAGAGATTTGCTTGGAGCATAAATTCTCGAGACCGTTCTTTCAACATTAGTGCAAGATTAAGATACAAATGCGAGGACTTCTACTTCAGTATCAATTTTGGTATATCGGGTTTGCTTCTTCAATGGTCACTTCAAATTGTCTACATATGGGTTGATAAAGATAGTCAGAAAGAGTTTCTGTAGTGCTTGATTCTCACAGATTTGAGCTAATTTTTGTTCTTCTCTATTTCAAGAATATTTGGTACGATAATGTGTTGCTGATTCCGAGGTATCAAAACCGCCAGGGGGAAGGAGACACACATCTAAATACAAAACGAGTACACGATGAACTTAATACTTCTCTCTATTGAAGTAATCCCGAAATACAAATGTTATAACTGCAGAGAAACTCGGTGTCTAACTCAGAGCCTTTGGTGTGTCATTCCAACTATTTGGGAGAAGGATGCATTACTCCAACCATTTGGGGAAGTGGTCTCCGAGACTTTTGGTTTGTGTTACTCTGTTCGGTTGGATGAATTATGAGAAGAATATTTGGAACGTGAGATGATATTGCTTATCGACATCTTCTATATGATTTATGGCAGTGCTTCCGGCTATTGCTTCACGTACACAATGTAATGATGATTCCGATGTGACGCAACCATCGGGAGAGATATGTGTACATCGTGGTCTTACAACATGTTCACATGATCGAGCTTAATCGTTATTCCGAGTTGACATCCGCAGAGAAGATCGATTCAAACCGTTACTATGGTGTCGTTGTTTCTACTCTGGTTGGGTACTTGTGTACATTATGGACTGATTGGTTATATGGAAGATAACTGGAATGCACTTGGTAAAATGAAGATGTTGATATATTGTTCCCCAGAATTGACAACTGCTCAAACTCGAAGAGTAATGTGTACACCGGGGACGCACAACAGGATCATGTGATCGGGCTTAATCATTTATTTTGGGTTTGATAAACGCAAAGATGATCTATGTTATCTTATTACTTTGGTGTTGTCGTCTTCTTTGGGGTGTTGATCGTCATTCAATGAGATTGTTTGCTTCACTTCTTCTTCTTGAGGGAAATTGTCTATTTTTGAGGATTGTCGGTTTGGGGGGAACCTACCAAAGATTCACTTTTTGAAGGCTCAAGTTCTTGCGATGATTTAAGAGCCTCCCAAAGATTCACTTTTTGAAGGCTCAAGTTCTTGCGACAATTTAAGAGCCTCAAATGCTTTGGTGGTGAAAGTTTAAGAGATGATGACTTCTATCTTCTACAAAGTGCTAGACGATTTCCTTATTCTACTGTATCATCATATTCTTAGAATATTTCTCTATCTTTGTAAATAATTTTCAAAAAGCAAAATACAAAAATATAAAACCAACAAAATCAAAATAGAAAAATATAAAATCAACAAAAGCCCATAAAAATCATAAAATTGAAAAATACCAAAAATATGTTTTCTCAAGACATGTCTTCTGGTATCGATAACATCTACGGTCTTAGAAATGTCATTCAATAATGGAACCGGACTTTAGATGAAGTTCGAGCAGGAGGTGTAAATATTTCTTTCTAAACATGTCTCAAAATATGGCTTACAGTTATTTGCACTGTAACCCATGCTTAATCTATGGCTTGCAGTTATTTCAGACTGTGACCCGTGCTTAAACTATGGTTTGCTATTTTTTCAGATAGCAACCCACTCTTCAAAGAAAGGAAAGTGTTGCGCTAAACCAATTTTCAAATATCTCGTGCACTTTTCCTAAAACTAATTGAGGAAAGTATGTCGAAGGACTGTTGTTCCTACACAAATGTTTTTCCGTCTAAAATTCTTCAGAAAAATATTTGTTGTTTTCAAAAAGTAAATGAGAAAATCAATCAGTTTCATAGTTTTCGTAAAAATTGAAAACTCAATCAATGACTTCAGCGCTTTTAAACTTTTCAGAAAATGAGTCATTGATTGAGAGGGAGAATGTTTTCAAATTTATATCATCTAACTTAATTATCCTACGTGCTTAATTAAAATGATATTTGCCTATGTCGAAGGACTAGGAATTTAGGATATGATTGTTAGGATTAGATGATTAGAGTTTGATAAACACATAAATCCCATACCTTATATGAACTGATTGTTATGTTGGATTGACTTTTATTAGTCGATTGCTGTTTGGGTGATGTCGACCACCATATATCTGATGTGTGTTCACTAACGTATGCATGTATATTGGTATATAAGAATGTTCCCGATCCGGATCCCACAAATGAAGATGATTGGATACCGAAAGGAAAGGGTAACTATATCTTGGGTTGACAAATGAAGAAATGGAGCTTAATTGGACTTCTATGGACAGTTGGCATAAATGCAACATAAGAGGTCTCACTGCATCAGCAGATGGTTTTCTTCCAAACCCTACAGCAACAACAGAAGCTTCTGAACCACCTAATGTATCTTTGTGCAGGATAAATAGTGAATTATACCATTTTTTCAAAATATTTGATAAAATTGTTTTGAAAATGGAAAAATATTGTTTTGAAAATAAATTGGACTAAATTTTGAAAATCACCGGACTTCATTTTATCAAAACTTAAGTCACACAATCATCGACTACGGTCATCGATTGAGGGGGAGAGTGATTTAAAATAAATTATCTTCAAACAATATTTCTTCATAAAAGTCCGGATTGTACAAAATAAGTGGTGATCTAAAGATTTAATGTTATGTCACGGTATGATTTTTTCTTTAGAATCAAGATCTTACTAAATGAAATTTTTTCTATTCTTGTTTGATTGTGAAATTGTTTTATTTTACTTAAAGATCTCTTAAAAATTATCATACCTGACACTAACAATCTTTAATGTCAAAAAATTGTTCCTTACCAGTCATTTTTCAAAATTAAATTTTGCCACGTCTTTCCCCAAAATATTTTAAATGATTTAAATCAATTGGGATCACAAATCTCAAAAGGTTTGAAATTTTTGATCGGGGGAGAGATCGTGATTTAAATCTCAAATCTATTTTAATGGAATCGGTTTTAGTCCTTTATAGGCACTCACTCTCATGTGCCAAACTATCATATATACATGCACATGATTGAGGAGGAGGATTTATCCAAAACAAGATGAGTATTTAAACCGACCACATATTCTCCCATGTTTTCTAAACCTAATCAATCACTTGGGATCTAAAATCAAATGGTTTGATATTTTTGATCAGGGGAGAATTTGTGATTTAATTATGAAATCTGATAAATGATGATCGATTTTATTCAAAAGTGCATAATCGCTCCCATATGTGCTAAACGCTTTCGAATCTCGAAGTACATATTGAGGGGGAGCATTTCAAAACAAAACAAACTTTCAAGGTGCAATGATTTCTATGTTTTAACATAAGTACCTTGATTGATTTTCTAAATGGTTTTAAATGGATTTTGTGATCGTGGATGTACTTCAAATGATCTCTTTCCTCTATTTGATAAAATGATTTCAAATATCCTATGCACATATTGAGGGGGAGAATTTACCAAAGAAAATCAAATGGCTTTTTCCATGGAAATTGTGATCAAGAAATTATTTCAAAGAACTCTTGCCTCCATGTGCTAAATAATTTCAAGATCATATGCACATGTTGAGGGGGAGCATTTCTAAATGATCAAAACTATTAAGGTACAAAATTCTTTGATCTCGTATCATAAGTACCTTGATTGATTTTCAAATGATTTTTCAATTGGTTTCATGGAAGAATGAACTGTACCAAAAAACCGACCATTTTACTTTATGCATGGTGTTATAAGGATGGTTAGGTTAGGTATTCGTTCCCTCGATCCCGCCAGAGCCGAAGGGATCTACCCAGGGACAATCCACTAGATAGTGTAGAGTCCTTAGGTATGATGAAAAAAGGAGAAAACTGAGAAATGGGAAAAGTGCGGACTGAGATAGAGCTAGAACTGGAATAAACCCAAAAAGGTTCTAGTAATCAAGTCTCGGTAAGCACTGAAGGGGTTGAAGAATGAAAAAGAATTGAATGTGAAAAAGGGTGAAAAGAAATAGCTCTCCATTAATTCAACCTTAGGGCAGAAACCGGGTTCAATACATATGCTATTGGTGGTTACTAAGGTAACACTGGTATTGAAGACAAGACGTCATGCACCCAGTGACGCACTGCACTACAACTTTCCAAGCTACTCAAGTTCCTCTTAAAAGGGCTTGTTTCATTCTCACTGGGAACCGACATAATCTATCGACTTTCTCTTAGAGATTGTTGATATTGAAGAAGGAGACCCTCTCCCTAGTCTCCGGCATAGGAACCAAATGTGCATAATTGAGTCTAGAGCCAAGAGATCATCCACAATATCTCATTAGGACACAAAATTAATGAAAACTTGCTGTTTCACACAATGTGGAAAGTAAGTATATATTAAGAGTCCTACGCATTATCCTTGTGGTATTGCCAGAACATCCGAGTGATATGTAAATATTCACAATGAAGATGGAAATCCTTCTAGAGCCAACATCAAACAATATCTTGGTGGGTGACATGTGAGATCTTCTCGTAAGATCAAGCTTGTGACAATTGGATAGAAACGATGGGGAGATTTAATCTTGAATCAACCTTGGTCCAGGAATGGAATTGACGAATGCTTTTGGAAAAACCTTTCGATGTGCAAATCTTATTTTCTCTAGCACATCGAATGTGTATTCATGTTTTCAAACTCAAAAAGTATCTGTGATTGAAAAAATACTTTTGGAAAAACCGTTCGTTGTGCAAATTTCTTCTTTTCTCTAGCACATCGAATGTGTATTCTCTTTCAAATACAAAAGGTATTTTTGATTAAAAATTGATCTTTCTCATAAAACCTTCGTCGTATTGCAAAACTCTTTATTCTAAGCAATACGCGATTGTTTAGAAATCAAATTTTCATCAATCAGTGAATCTCAATTCGCTGGTTCACTAATTCGGTTGTCTTCTTTGAGATGTTCCGTTTAAGAACAACTAGAACAACTGCGAAACCCTGCAAGGAGATTCTTCGAATTATACCTGATCACAGGCGATTTGTACTGATCAACGGGGAACCGTGGGCCTCAATTCAACGAAAGTGATCAAAGACACTTTCGTGTGTTTTATTGCTAACTGTTGTTTGCGGGTACATTTGGATGGTTGGTACCGACGAATTGAGAAGTTAATCCAAAGCCGCATGCTCACAGCATCCACACTTAATTAAAGAAATCATGACTTGTGCATATCTACGTAACCTGGCTCGATATTTTTATACGATGTTTCTCGCTACTGTTGCAAATATCATGAACCAATAAAGCTTCCACTACTCTGATGAAAAGATGTCATGATCCAGAAAGTGTGAGCATGTCGGTCCGAAAGTCACAACAACACATGATGGCAACACAATAAAGGGTGATCCAGAGATTTATGGCTTATGATCTCAAAGAAAGCTCGAAGAACATCAAAGATGTGGATCAGTTCAAAGACCTCCACTTAAAGTACAAAATAATCGGACTATGAAAAGTCACTGCTAAGCACAAAGATTGCGGAAGTTGAAGAATTAAAGTTTACGAGCTCAAGACAAAAGATTTAATAGATTGCTAGGATTCGAAATGTAAAACATGGGGTGACCTCCCTTAGGGGGAGATTGTTAGGAATTAGAAATTCCATAGTGAAGAGTCGGTCACTCCAAATATAATCTAGCATAAGTTAGCTCGTAGATATATCGTTATTTACTAGTTATTAGTTAGTTATTTAGTTATTAGTTTAGCTTAGTGCAACACCATGGAGGAAGGACGGGTCTTTACCCACTGTATGCCTGATCCACAGTCCGAAGGAGGACGTAATTATAAATACCCTCTACCTCCCAAGGTAGAGGGTTGGACCTTTCACTCAATCTAACATTCTTTCTTTTGTTTTACTTTCTCTCTCTAGAAAGGCTCCCATCTTCCACTTTCTCTCTCTAAACTCATAATATTCGAACCATATTTGTGATTGTTTGTGTGATTGTGAAATCCAATTTGTAACACATGACATAAGAACCGGGTGCACGGAAGACCCGGACTACACTTCCTTATTTCTCCAAAACTTCTCTCGGAAGATTGATTAATTAATTCATTACTTACCATTATAGAGATTATAAACTAATTAATAAAAGGTTTACCAGTTCAAAAACTCAAACTATTATTAAAAATAGCAAAAAGAATATTCGACTCTGGTGGTTGCACGCCTAAATTAAATAAAATGGCTGTTTTTGAAATAAAATTAAACTATGACGTTGTCAGCTCGCCCGGATCAGACTTATTATAACAAACCCATCCCTTTCATTTTAGACCGTACATTCTTTATCCGACCCACACATCACCCCACCTGATTTTAAAGGTAATTTGACTCAATTTCCGTCACTAATCTCCACTTGGTAAGTAATTGTTGTTAATCTTTCTCTATTCAATTGCTTAATTCATTTACCAATTTAGGATTTCCCTTAAATTTGAAACCCTAGGATTAATTGTTAACTCATGCTTATTTTACCTATGAATCTTGTTAATTTAACAATGGTGTTGGCAATTAGTAGTGTTAATCAATTGGGTTTGATGTTGTGAGGGATTGATGAAAGATTTGAGTATGAACCATCTTGCCAAATTCACCCATTGATGTCAACAGGGGTGTTTGGGGTTAAGAATTATTGGTTTAAAGTCTTGATTTTTCCATTGCAAAGCTCGAATTTGAATCTATCCAGGGTGTGACGGCGTCAGCCCGTAGATGTGATGGTGTTAGAACCCCTTCTGATGACAGTCTATTGATTTGTTTTGATACTTATTTGTTCCCATTGTTCTATGATTTGTTTCAGAAAGTGAGCAAGAAAACTAGGACTAGCAGGGGGTAATCCTTTAGATCTCAAGAAGGCCCTGTTGAAACAGTTCTTAGTTTGGGGACTTTTTGATAGTGATGTGGCTACTTCCAACAACACCACTTTGCTCAATCAAACTATTGATTTGGGGGCTGTTTTGGATTGGGAATTCTTGCAACAAAACAATCTAGAGGATAGTTTTATTAATAGCTTTAGGACCGATGCATTCACATGTCCTCAGTAGGTACGGTTGTTTTGGACTCATGAGGCAGTATACAATGAGCTTGTGCGGGAGTTTCATGCTACTTATTCGATGTGCATTGGGACATGTAGGAATGATATCATGGCTATGGGTATTGAGTTTAGACTAGCTGAGGCAAAGCAAAAGTGTTCAGTGCTCGAGTTTGGTTGGAGAGTCGGGTTGTATTCACAGCGTGACTTGGTGGAGAAAGCGTTTAGGTTGTCATTAAGTATGGGTTTGACTTCTAGGTCTGATATCACGAGTATTTGGTTTTGGCACAACATTGGTGATGATGAATACATTACAGGGAACATCACTGCTACTCAGATTAGGGACCCCAGGGTTAGGTTGACGCACCGCTGCATTGCTTATTCTATAGTGGGGCGTAAGGAGACTACCCACCGTGTCACTCTTCCCGACCTGTTCTACCTTTACACCATCAATGCTCCTAAGGTGTACTGTAACATCACTTTTTGGTTGGCTGATTACCTTAGGACTGCTAGTGGGGGTGAAGATTATTGATAAGTTTTATGGGGGTATGTTGATCACTAGGATTTCCCGCTCTTACGGTGTACTCCGGCCCGAGATTCAAGGGTACTTGAGCGCCGTGGCTCCACCAAGGGTTGTTAAGGTAAGATCGCTAAAGGCAATGAATGTAGTAATGGATATGGGTAATTTTTATGAATGATGGGCCTTTAGGCATGAGGATCAGGATGATGATGATGATGAGCAGGTGCAGGAGCAGCCGCAACAGGGTGACGGAGCTGGTAGTTCAGCTGATGCCTATCGGCATATGAGTAGGGAGGATTATCAGGCCCACCAGGGGACTTGGATTGGACAGGTGGATACATGGAGGACCCAACAGGACCAGTGATTGGACTAGATGTATGATCACACTATCTGAAAGTTGCAGTATCTTTCCACTCGTGACCATCTGGAGCCGCATTTGCAGATTAATTCATTCCCTAGCCGTGAGCAGGATTACCAACCTTTTGGGTACACTGGCCACATCCCTCCTGGTTATGACTACCGCTATGATACTACTCCTAATGAGTAATATTCATGTCTACTTATTTCTGATGATCCTTTGAACAATTATTATGATGTTATGTTTCTAAAACAATATTTGGTTTGTAATAATTTGGATTTGGAAGTGGTTTTGAACGTTTGTAATATTTGTGATGGTTTAATTTCATTTCCTTAGGTTATGTTTATTTTTTGATTGTTTGTTTTAATTTGTCTGTGTGTCATATATGCCTCCTCATTATTGTTTAATGTTCATATTTCAAATACTATTCTGAAAATACTTTATTTTGTTTTTAACCTCGTCTTAATAACATATGAAGATATTTTGAAAAAAGATAAGTGTAAGGAAGAACACGTTTGTTTATTAGAACAAAATTGAATATGAAATTAACAATACATGATGAGCATATATTTATGTGTTTGTGTAAGTCAAATGCTTGTATCGAGTCACAATGGTTGTTTTGCAGTAATTTCCAGGTTCTTAAGGAGTAATTTTTTTCAGAAAATTTCCTGAAAACAAAGTTTAAAATTTTGTTAGGTCAATCCCGACAGTGTCAGGATCTATAACCTGACGACGTCAGGTACTGTAGCAAACAGTTTTCCAGATTTTCATTTTTCTATCGAAACTGAATTTCTCAAAATTTTCCAGAACCTGCAAATATCTATTTCGTAAGCATTATATCTTACTCGCTTTCTAGTTTAGATTTATATTATATATAGTTTTACCGGCGATTTTACGTGAGGTTTCGTGTTCATTTTCTCAAAATTTACAGGTTATATTGGACAAGAAGATGCAAGTACACAATGGGAGCAACACTTATGATTGACTTATTCTTCAGTGAGGAGGATTTAACCTTGATTCTATACCGTTTATACCAAGTTAATCAGGAGAGTACTAGTTTCTTTCTCTTTTATTAATTTCCTATTAACATAACTTTGATACTTTCGGGGAATATTAGGGACAATGTTCAGTTTAAGTGTAGGGAGATAAAAAAAGGATACCTTAGATACTATTTGCTCGCTTGATATTTGTCTTGTCCTTAGTAATAGTGTAATAAACTAAAAGAAATACTTGTTAGGGTAATTTTAGCACCAAATTTTTATTTTTTTATGACATATATGAGCAAAAATTTAGTCTTAATAAAGTGTCTCATGGATAAGAATTATATAGCTAGCACAAAAACCCTACCACTCAAGTTCCACCCTAAAAATGTGAGGTTCGCCTTTAGATATATATGATAAAAGCATTCATTTTTAATGCTTATTGAGTGTACCGGTAGTATATAGATTCTAGATCGCTAGTGAGACTACATTCGTATAGTTATGATTTACTAAATTAGGATAACCCTTGTTTTAAACCTGTTTAAAAATTACAGTGGCCACATCGGTTGAGTAATTACCCCACACCCTTGTGATGTACTCATTTTTAGTACATGATACCCCTAGTTAACCCCTCAGAGCCTATCTTTTCACGGTTCTCGTGATATTCAGGTTTATGAAATATCAAGGAAGAACATTGTTTAAAATTCACCCCAAATGCTACACGCAAATCGCCTTAGCCTTCCTTGTATGCACTCATCTTTAGTGCATTACTGTAATATGTTTAAACCCTTAGTTCAATTATCTAGTTGATTACATGGTTGCTAAGTCGAGTCATATCTTGCGTAAATACAGTTTTGGAATGATTGGGAATCATGGGTTAAGTAGTATTTTATGGAGTAACGGGAAGGAATGTTAAATTTAATTTCCCTTATCTACGTTATTAATTACTCCACATGTTTTTTATCCTCGCAATTTGAGTCATTAATTTAGTTTAATAAACACTTAAGTGAAGGGAGGTTGCTATAAATCCTTTTTCCATGATCTTATGTTTTGCAGATAGTAGAGTAAGAGTATATGAAAAAAATCAAAAAATTGAAAAAGAAAAAAAAAGAGAAAAACTTAAGGACTACCATCTCGCTACTATCTCTATCCTTTATATTTTATTTTTGTTTAAGTCAAGAAAGTGTCAAGAAAAAAAATACAAAAAGAGTTAGTTTAGTAAGTCGAGTCTTGGCTTAGCAACGCCTTGTTTGACATGTAATTAGCTTGGATTTTTAACTTACCACCAGTAAAATTCCTCATATCCAACAAACTCGTGTTTTTCCATACATTTACACCTAACATTACAACCTTTTAAAATCCTTCTTTGATAGTTTATCCTAGGTGCTTACGCCAAAGCGGTGAAGGTTTTTTCTAATCTCAAGCCTATGGTAATCTATGTGCTATGACAGGTAGAGAGTGTTATTTTCCATTTCTATACATGTTATATTCATTATACACCCGAGAGATGAGAGAATCCAAACACTATATGTAAGGTGCTAGTATATAATTTTCGTGCTTGTTATTACTATGGTAAAACTTATATTTATTGTAAACTATTTTAAACCCATGTTAAATGACCCCTAACTTGTAAATTGATTAGATAAAAGCACATTTGCTTGAGGAAAAGCAAATCACAAGTGTAGAGATATTTGATAAGAATTTAAAATGTACCTTTTTAGGGGGTCATTTAAGTCTTAAACTAATGTGTTTATGATCAAATATTGCCTAAAATCGTTCATTTTCACTTTTTAGGTACCGTGGAAAAAAATCTGAAAATCATGCATATTTGGATGAAAAAGGATGAAAATATGAAGAAAACGACCAAGTGATGAAAATTCTGGACAAAGGCACTAGACGGCGTCACAAACTACAAGGTGACGCCGTCACTTGCAAATAAAAGTATCAAAACAACCCAGATTTTACTAAACACGGCTCAGTGAAAAGTTGAAAAAATAACAAGTGACGCCGTCACTTGTTAAAGGAGCTGAAATTCTCTGTGGAAATTGTAAGGTGACGACCTGAAAAAATCATAAAGTTTAACGACGCCGAGTGTCCAGACTGCCTGAAGGCATAAAGCGACCCCATCACAAAACTGACTTGGAAGAGACGAAACCCTAATGGCGGCGACTTGACGGCATCACAATTATAAAGTGACGCCGTCGCAAATGTTATCCTATATATAGTTTTAGAATTTTCGGCATTTGATGTGCACACTTGGGGAGAAAAGTTGGTGTATGAATTTTTTAAGGTTTTTTACAGTAGACTTAAGGTTTTAATACCCTCATTCTTGAAGAGATAAGTCTCTTAATCCAATCTATCATTATGTTTATTCATGCTTAATTATATGATTACTTGTTTCATTATCTTTTTCATTTCTAGCTAATTTATTATAGTGTTTACTTAGATCTAATGAAATCTAGTTGTTAACTATTGATTGTCGTCTCTTGTTTAAGTGGTTGTTACATGTTAGGTTAGGAAAACTTGCTTCTTCCGTTAGTGTTGCGAGCTTGAATGTCCTAAAAAACGTATTCATGTCCTTGAGTTCACTAGTAGACTTCTCGTTGTGTTTATTGCGTAAATTGTATTGTTTATCAATACATTCATAGAAATAGGGCATTTGGCACCTCCCTGCAACCTTAGGAATACAACGCTCCAATTAAACAAGGATTTGACAATTCAAATAATCAATAGGAGATAACTAGGGAGTAGTGAAATCTAAGTAAACATGTTTTTACTATCATTTTAATCTCTCATTTAATTTACTTGTCATTTAGTTTAATTATTAGTTTTAAGAAGTAAATAATCAAAACCTCTCAATCCAATACCGAGATTTTACTTGCTTTCATAAAACATTAAAAAGATAAAAAGAATCAGTCCTCACCTTAGACCTATTCGTCATACATCTCGACCTTACCAACACCATTCCCCTAGAGAACGATCAATCCCCAGTGTCTTACCTATACTACACTACAACAGTTAGGTACACTGTCTAGGAGGATTGTAAAACTCGTTGTGAGTTTTTCAAGATTCCGCATCATAGTTCAAAATTTTTCCAAAAGATTTCATCCATATAGTTAAAAATTGCTCATAATGTGACCAATTGTCTGGGCTATTTTGGTATTAATTAAAAATCTAAGTTTAAGTCAACTTTCAATACTTCAAATCTACAAAGGTGATATAAAATGTTGCATGATATGTTACATGAGAGTAAAATAAGTTTTATGAGGGACTTACATGAATTTGTGGTGTATTGGAGGTCAAGAAGTGCACAAAAACTAACCTGAAGCTTAGAAAACCTTAATTTGTAATACCCAAACCCTAGTTCCTCTAGCAATCCTTATAAATCCTTAACCAACACTAGAACCTTGGTTGAATACTTGAGAGAGATCTAAGATTTAGTGTGTGTAAATGTTTTTACGGGTGTGTAGAATAGTTGCTAGTTAGTTTGTCATATAGTGCACGAAATGGTATGGTCAAAAGTAGCTTTCAACCTTGCATGCTTGTGTAACACTAGGAAGGGAAATAGTGTGCATGAGAAGTGATAAGAATCATTTTTAGCTTAGGTTGTTTAGACCTAATATCTAGGATTAACAATAACAAAGATTAACAGTATATGCAGCGGAATTAAACAAAACATCAATGTTATTGTAGCAAGGTTTTTCTTCATCATTGATGATGTACCCTCCGAGTAGCTGGAAGGACACTCCTCCGAGACGTGTCGAAGCCCTTCCATTCGAAGGCCCAAGTTAGGATTCCAAAATATCCACAGGCGTCAAACCATTCGTTATCACGAAGGTTACCTAAGGGGAATTCGCCATTCGAAGCCCTAAGTTCTTCGGGTATGGTGACGAAGAAGCATTGGATAGGGGAACCTCCTGACTTAGTCAAACCCACAATCTCCCTCTCTTTGGCTTCCCCGTCAAGTATGAGAACGGGTCACTAAACCTAGCGGTTACCCACAATCATGGGACGCCCCATGATCTCCGACATTCATGCGTATGCTCTCAACCCTATCGCATCCACTATAAATAGGTTGGACGGGAAATGGATTATGGTATGCTCATTTCACACTCATCTCTTTACTTACACACACTTATACAACCATAACTCATACTTACTCTCACACCGAGGTGGTTCGCAGGTCCAACCTGCGTAATCACTTAACTTAGTGTTTCGTATTTCTTATTCTCAGGTGAAAGGCAAGTCTTGGCTGGAACATACACCCCTCATACCTTTGATCATCATTGAAGCCTGGTAGTACAATATTTTGTACAATCAGTGGCGCCATCCGTGGGACCACTACTATTAGTCCCGTAATCACCCAGTCCTAAAACCCTAACCAACTACACTACTTTTCCGGCATGGAACCAGGAAGAGAGGATACACCTCCACCAGGTTTCTATACCCTGGTCCCTCTCAACACAACTAACACCGATAATCTCGCCCCATAACCTCAACCTTCACCACACGATCTCGCTTTGGAAACCACCGACATCACGCCTCAACATCCGCTAACCCTATACCTGATATTAGCCCCGCTTTCGTTGAGGAAAACTTTGAAGCCTTAGATTCTTTACTAAGGGCTCATAAGAGGCGTGTGTCCGCAACACTGAAATGTGAAGAGAGCGGAATATTCCAGTGAGGAGAGTATGACGAAGAGATTAAAGTAGAGAGAGGCCTCGACCGTTAGCAGGGGCGCCGCCCACGAATGGTTCTCCTTCCATCGGCCAATGGAAGGACTATGGGTTTTGAGGAAGGTCCCGAGGAGATCCGAAGAAGGGAAAGAATGCAAGGTTAAAGAAGGAGCGAGAACTCTAACGGAGGAAGCAACCCTGTAGGGGGGAAGGGGTAAACTACCCCTCCCTAGCTGCCCACTTAGGAAGAGAAGGGATGGGGCTCCGATACCCCCATCAGATGTTTCGAGTATCGGAGGCCCTCCTCCATACTCGTATGAACAGTTACCCCTCCCGAATGAACCCCTACTCCACGGCTCAAACCTATAACACCTACCTCCAATGGTTCTCTCCCCAACCGAGTTACCAAAGAAATACCCTATGGACACGCTCTACACAGTCAATGGGTGTGAACCCTTCGCACTAACCTTCCATGGTTTACCCCGCATACACACAACCCTTTCCTAACCCATATAACCCTACACTGCTTATCCGCCTCCATAACCCCTTACTATGCCGAAGCCTCTAGAGCTTGCACATCTTTTTGTAGTGGATCAAGACTACCCTCTACTTGATGGTGTAAAGATGCCCACTCACATAGGCACCTACGATGGGAAAGGCGACCTTGATAACTTCCTACACCTCGCTTGAAGGCGCTATCAAGATGCATGGGTCATGCCTAGCACGCCACATGTTCACATATACGCCCGACTCCACGAGAATATGGTGGAATGGGATGAAGTTGGGAAGCATTGTAAGTCTAGACAACCTTAAGGCTAAGTTTCGATCACACTTTAGCCAACAGAAGAAGTACACCAAGACCCATCTAGCCGTGCATACCATCAAGCAAAGAGACAACGAAAGCACAAGGGCCTTCGTATGAGGTACAATCGACGAAACTTTGCAAATTCTGGGTTTGCACGAAGATCAAAGGATCTCAGGTTTTGTACATGGCCTTCGGACGCGAAGCTTGGTGGAATTCTTGTCCACTGATCTTCCCACCACTTACAAGGAACTGATGGAGAAGACTTACAATTGGATTGAGTCCAAAGAAGTAGCAACAAACGGGGCTCTGATAGAGCAAAAGGAATCTTCTGACAAATTCTCTCGAGGGCCCTCCAGGGAAGGATTCAAGAATAAGAAGAAGAATAGAGACTGCTTCACCCCATACAACAAAGGTTCGAACCATGGACTCTTGGCAAACTTGGTCAAATCTCCCCGAGAGATTCTGCCTACCGAGAAAGCCGTAAAGTCCTTCGATCCACCACCTCGGATGTCAGCACGAAGCAAAGCCAGGGATATGTCAAAGTACTGCCATTTCCATGAAGACCATGGACACGACACGAACAACTCCATAGAGCTAAAGAAGCAGATCGAAGAGGCGGTACGGTCCGTACAGTTAGCACATCTGGTTAAGGGCATCAAAAAGGGAAAAGACAAGTTCTCCGACACCCAACTGGGTGAATGGAAGGGGAACAAGCAGGAGGTTACGCCTACAGAGGCTCCGATACTAATGGTGCACGAGCACGATCCAACCTTGAAACGGAAGGAAGCTGACGGGGAGCTGGGAAGCGTAGGAGAAATAACCTTCCCTTCAATCTTGGGACATACACCTTCGACTGACCCCGTGGTCATCAAGGTACGAATCTCAAACAGGGAGGTAAATCGAGTGTATATGGATTGTGAAAGCTCCTACGAGATCATTTATGAGCATTGTTTCCTAAATCTCAAGTCATCCATACGCTCACGAAGGGTGGACTCAAAATCACCACTGGTAGGGTTCTCCGGCGAACACTCATGGCCCCTGGGAGAAGTACCGTTGGAAATCACCATAGGCGAAGGCCCCATATCCCATACGGAAACCCTCACCTTTGTTATAGTCAGGTCAGATTCTCCTTATAACTTGCTAATAGGGAGAACAACTATGCAAAAGATGGGCATTGTTGTTTCCACCATACATGCTGCTATTAAGTTCCAAACTCCCTTCGGAGTAGGAACTGTTCATTCTAATTATGGGGTGGATAAGGGTGTATATGGTGTCAAAAGGATCAAAGAAGAATCGGAGGAGCCTCCGATAGCCATTCTAAAATGCTGACAGATGCTGAGGAGTGAGTTGTAGTTAACCCTAGCTACCCTGAACAGACGGTGGTGATAGGAAAACAACTCCAACTAATTTCAAGGCGAAGCTCACGGCTAACTGCGGACTAACCTTGATATTTTTGCTTGGAAATATTCTGACATGACAGGGGTACGAAGAACATTGCTGATACACGGACAGTCCTTCGGAACAGAGCATAAACTCAATGAGTACAAACACATTGAGCCGATAAAGCAGAAAAGGAGGAGCCTGGCCCCCGAAAGAAACGTTGTAGCCTGCAAAGAAGTTGACGAACTAACACAAACAGGCATCCTACGGGAAGTTAAATACCAAACCTGGGTGGCCAACCCAGTAATGGTTAAAAAGAGCGACGGAGGGTGGCGCATGTGCGTTGACTTCACTGACATCAACAAAGCAAGCCGCGATTGCTACCCCTACCGAGAAATTGATCGGAAGGTAGAATCCTTGGCGGGCTTCTGGCTAAAATGCTTCTTAGATGCCTACAAAGGGTATCATCAGATCCAGATGGCAAAGGAGGACGAAGAAAAAACAGCCTTCTACACAAGCAAAGGTGTCTACTATTACAGGAAGATGCCTTTCAGATTAAAGAACGCAGGGGCAACTTACCAACGTCTCGTAGATAAAGCCTTCAACAAACAAATAGGCAGAAATCTCGAAGCATACGTTGATGATATGGTTATCAAAATCAAGACAGAGGAGGACCTACTCCTTGATGTACAGGAAAATTTTGACCAGGTTCGGGCGATTAACATGAAGCGGAACCCTAAGAAATGCTCCTTCGGTGTCGAAGAGGGGAAATTCCTAGGGCATTTGATTACTAAGCAAGGGATAAAAGCTAATCCCTCCAAGGTCAAGGCGATTACAGATCTCCAAGCCCCTAAGTGTCTAAAAGATGTGCAGAGCCTGAATGGGAAGCTAGCGGCTCTAAGTCGATTTTTGTCGAAGGGGGATGACAGATCCCTACCATTCTTCAAAACTCTCAAGGGATGCAAGGATAAGAAGACTTTTCAGTGGAGTCAGGATGTAGAAGCTGCCTTTCAGAAGATGAAGGAGTTCATCGAAATCCTTCCAACACTTACAGCCCCAATCAAAGGCGAAGTGTTGTTCATGTACTTAGCATCCTCAATGGAGAGTATTAGCGCAGTTCTTATGGCAGAGCGAGACAAACGAAAGATCCCCATTTACTTTGTTAGCAGGGTCTTACAAGGGGCGGAAATCAACTACCCAACATTGGAAAAGTTGATACTAGCCCTAATCTACGCAGCAAATAGGCTCCGGCGCTATTTCTGAGCCCATCCGATCACAATCTTAACCGACAAGCCACTCAAACAGATCTTGTCAAAGCCCGGAAAGTCTGGGAGGGTGGCTAAATGGGCTATTGAACTTGGAGAGCACGAAATAGAGTTTAAGGGTCAAAACTCTATTAAAGGGCAAATTCTCGCAGACTTCTTGGCAGAAACACCTTCCGAACCAGACGCAGAAAAGGAAGGGCCCAAAGCTAAGCTCACTCAAGTACAGGATGACTGGAAACTTTATATAGACGGAGCATCCAGATTCGATGGTTCTGGAGCAGGTCTAATGCTGGTCAGCCCTGACGGGAAGGAGCATACATATGCTTTTCGTTTTGAGTTCGAAGCTACAAACAATGAAGCAAAGTACGAAGCCCTATTAGCAGGCCTCCGATTAGCTAAATATATGGAAGTTAAAGCCCTCGCTGTTTTCGTAGACTCCCAATTGGTAGCAAACCAAGTGACAGGCTCCTATGAAGCAAGGCAACCCGTCATCAAACAGTACTTGGAAAAAATAAAGGAGATGCTAGAGAGCTTTGATTCCTACAACATTCAACAAGTTCATAGGAATCAAAACAAGAAGGCAGATGCACTGAGCAAACTCGCCTCTATGGCCTTCGCTCATCTTACCAAAGAAGTACTAGTCGAAGTCTTACCTGAAAGGTCCATCATTCGCAAGGAAGTTGCAGACGTGGTTCACGAAGAAGGAGAGACATGGATGACCCCCATCAGGGAATATTTGATAAGCGGTCTTCTCCCTGAAGATCCCAAGCTAGCAAGGAAAATTCGGGTTAAGTCCCCACAGTACCGGCTAATAGGGGAAACCCTATATAGAAGGTCATTTCTATCACCTTGGCTAAGATGTGTGGGACCCAAACAGGCTACGAGCATTATCGCTGAAGTCCAAGAAGGATCCTGCGGCCTCCATGCAGGACCCCGCTCAGTTGTCTCGAAAATAATGAAGTTGGGCTATTATTGGCCTTCGATGCACAGGGATGCGGCAGAAATCATTCTCAAATGTGAATCCTGTCAAATACACTCAAACGTTTCCAAGATGCCGAAGCAAGACATGACAAGTGTGACATCTACATGGCCCTTCTCTCAATGGGGAATTGACATCGTAGGACCTATGCCTATGGCTCCCGGAGGAGTCAAATTCTTGCTGGTGGCGATTGATTACTTTACTAAGTGGGTAGAGGCTAAACCTTTAGCCTCCGTTACGGGGAGACAGATCGAGAAGTTTTTGTGGGAACACATTGTATGTAGATTCGGAGTTCCACACATCATCATATCTGACAATGGAAAGCAGTTTGCCGAAGGAGTCTTCTACGACTTCTGTCAAGGGCTTAACATAAAACAGTCCTGGACATCCGTTTATCATCCACAAGGTAACGGAATGGTGGAGGTTACAAACAGAGACATCGTCAAAGGGATCGAGAAAAGGCTAGGACGAACTCACCATGGATGGGTGGACGAACTCCCTCAAGTACTATGGGCTCATCGTACACACCCTAAGTCAAGCAATGGTGAAACCCCCTTCAGCCTAACATACGGAACAGAAGCGGTCATCCCTTCGGAGCTAAGTGTACACACGGAGCGTGTGGCAACGTATGATGCCTCCCAAAATGACGAAAGGATCAGGGAAAACCTTGATCTATTAGAAGAAAGAAGAGAGATAGCCTCCATCCGAGAAGCCATACACAAGCATAAGATCGAAGGCTACTATAACAAAAGGGTCAGGCCTTCCACCTTCAAGTATGTGGAATATGTTCTACGCCTCAACAGTTCAAGCAAAGAAGAATACCAGGGAAAGCTAGGACCAACTTGGGAAGGACCTTACATGGTAGCTGAGGCCTATGGCAATAGAGCCTACAAATTGGCCACTCTTCTCGGAGAACCCATCGACTGAACATGGAATGGTACGAATCTTCGAAAGTTCTATGTTTAGGTAGTACTTTTACTTTTTAATTCTTGTAATTAGAAGCTTCTCAAGGGAAAGCAAACATTATTGGTAGTTGTCTTAATTTTCATTTCAAGAATGATGTAATCCTCTCTACCAATTCAATGATAAATAAGACATTTCCCGCAAATGTATTGCTTCGTTTCTTAAACACAAAGATTTGTTCAACCAAGTCGTTTATGAGTTTCAATGTCGAATAAAATGGCTCAAGGTGTAATAAACGCCTTATCATTTACTCCTACTTAAACATTCACATTAACTCTCCTAGTAGTTTATGGCGCTTGTAAAAATATGTACAAAGTCATACTACTTAAAGGATTTGAGATAGAGTGGGTCGCGACCCTCTGTAAATGATCAAATTTGGTCATTATATTCTTGGTATTGCAATTTACACACAATGAGGTTGTTTAACCTTAGGTTGTAAAACTTAAGCGTTGGAAAAATGGCGTACGAGAACTTCACAAGAGAAACACAAATAATAACCAAGTGTGTAGAGGTATTCCCCCATACTATACCATTTAAAATGAGGGCTAGTGCCCTTGTACCTGCACGAGGAGCCTAAGCCCCAATTAAATTATCTTTGGCCCAAGGCCATACATCACAAGCATTCAAATTGTTTAGAGAAAAAGACAAGCATTGTCAAATAAGATAAATTGTCTTAAAGGGTACATGCCACCCTTAAAACCGAATTACTGCCAACACGGAAGCATTCATTCCTGCTTTTGTGGGGAGGGAGTTGGAGACGGTTGAACTGAGGTAGGCTTGGCAGATACTGTCATCTTGGTAGGAGTCGTAGGCTTCAGCTTGCGAGGCTTCTTGGAAAGAAGGTCTTCTAAAGGTGCCATAGGATCTTTGGTAGCTTCAGTTAAGTAGGAGTACTCTGCAGTTGCAAATGTATTTCCTACCTCATCGTATTCAACTTTAGAAGTCGGACGGTAGCATTCAATCTTGGAGAGGTCCACGGGCTTACCTGTTTTGGCAGCCTCCTCCAATGCCAAGCACCGTCCATGAAAAATAGCTGATTTGATGACCTTCCACATCTGTGCTCCCAACTCATCACTGTGGTAGAGTTCCATGGCTATGTATGGCACCACCTTCGACACAACCTCCGCACGATCCTTTTGCGGCATCTTGTACCTCAACTGCAAGCCATCAACTTCCTCCCTTAACTTAACTTCTATCTCTCCGAGCCTAGCCCTCTCACTTTCCAACCCAACACATTTTGCCTCAAGCACAGTATTATGACCTGTTAAAGTGATAACCTTAGCTTCTTCCAACTTAAGCTTGCCAATTTCAATTGTCATCTGGGCTACCTTTCCACGAAGGTCTAGGACGATAGGGTTCTTCTCAATATCCCTCTCAATTTCGTTACACTTAGCCTCCAGCTCGGCATACTCTTGGTCCCTGTGCTTTTCGCTTTCCAACATGACATCCATCTCCTGTCTAGCCTTGGTCACAACCCTAAGCAACTCCCTGGTTCTGGTATTTAAGTGATTATCCAGTACTGCCTGCCTCGCTACACCATTGTCATGCATATCACAAACCCTTTCAATGGACATATTGTCCAGCAAACCTTTCCATTGAGGGGGGGGTGACATGATCCACAATCTGGTGACAAGCTAAAGCATTGGGAAGCTCCTTCGTTTCTGGAAGGCCTGCGACCAATACAATGCATAAGGGTTAAGTTAATTTTGACAAATTATCACTTCACATGTTTTATAAGGAAAAACTGCTTACCATGAACCTCCACAGATTCATCTGGTAACTCAAAGGCTGACTTCACAACATTCCTGCCTTCAACACTCTTCTGCTTCACTGCCCTCGATCCGGAGGCGGGGAGGGGATTCTTCCTTCTGTTGGTTGACTTAACCGCCTTGCCAGCTGTTCCTTTTCGGCTTTTCAACCTATCAGCTATCCCAGTGGACCCTACAACCGGGACATCCTCCTCCGCAGGGTCGTCCGAGTCAGCAATATTCTCAACAAGTTGAGAAGGACCCTCCAACGCAAGTTGCGGAGGTGCTGATGCAATAGGCTCCGGCTTTGGAGTATCCACCTCATTGTTGTTGACGGAAGTGGAAGGAGAGCCAACACCGTAAGACTCTTCGGCCTTCTCCGCAGGCATGAAGCTCAAGTCTTCATCCAAATCTTGGTACATAAAATTCTGAATGACATCTGCAAAAGAGAAACAAAAAGAAATAAATATCAGTGCTGCATTGGTCCTACTTTACAAGAAGTAAAGAAACATACTTTGTCCATGGTACATGATAACAGGCTTCCTTGGGAGACCCCTCCCAGCTATGGGCAATCCCAGCCATGAATAAAATTGGCTCGGGGAACACTTGCACATCAACAGTGTATCTAGCCAAACGCTAATAGCAGGGATCCCTTCGCACCTCATATGGCAGGGGTCATTGTGTATTTTGCATCAAAATATTTTCCTTATTCAGCAACTCTGGATAGTTGGGGGATAAAGTGTTTTGCACATAAAAGAAACTGCCTTTCCAAGCTGTTATGTTGGTGTATACTCTCCTAAACAGGTTCGGCACATCTGCCTCAGGCCTCTTAGCCAAGGTTAACCAATTGCCCCCAGGATACAAGTTCAAAAAACCTCTTAAAACCTTTAATGTTGGTTCATAGCCGTATGCTTTACACATCACTATGAATGTGGTCAGTTTGGCTAAACCAAAGGGGTTGAACCTAGAGATATGAACCTTGTAGTATTGCATAAACTCTAATATCAGTGGGTGCAGTGGAATCCTAAGGTTGGAATGGCTAAATGCATGTGTGTATAGCCCTACGAAACCTGCAGGAGCATAATAAATACCCTGATTGGACTTGGGTAACATCACTTTGTGCTCTAGTGGGATTGGGTATTAACTAAGTGATCATGTAAATCTTTGGCGGACAATGTACATTTTCTTTTAGGATAAACTTGGAATCCATTTTTAACAAAAACAAACAAGCTACAAGTTAGAAGGAGGGTTTACCTTTTGATTTAGGAGTGGTAGCGATCAAAATGTTAATGCGTGTAGATAGTGGCGGAGAGAGTAAAATGTTTTAGGGTTTCAACAACCCCTCCTTAAATATTGTTTTTACCGCTTTCCTAGCGCATCGTGTCTGGATAATTACCCTTATCCGATTTAAACTTTTTAAATTTTAAAAGTAAGTCTTTTGGTCTCCGGGTAATAAATTGTGATTCTGTAGGGGCAGAAAGGTTTAATTAGCATTAAATGTCTGAGGTGAGGTATATAGTTATCTTTCAACTAATGCGATTAGCAGCAGGGATGGTATTTTTGAAGCATTAAATCGAAAAGCAATGCCTCTTCGCTCATATACATCACTTTCGACTGGGGGGCTTGATGATGTACCCTCCGAGTAGCTCGAAGGACACTCCTCCGAGCCGTGTCGAAGCCCTTCCATACGAAGGCCCAAGTTAGGATTCCAAAATATCCACAGGCAACCATTCGTTATCACGAAGGTTACCTCGGGGGAATTCGCCATTCGAAGCTCTAAGCCCTTCGGGGTATGGCTGACGAAGAAGCATTGGATAGAGGAACCTCCTAACTTGGTCAAACCCACGATCTCCCTATCTTTCTTGGCTTCCCCTTCAAGTCTGAGAACGTGGGTCACTAAACCCTAGCGGTTACCCACAATCATGGGACGCCCCCATGATCTCCGACATTCATGCAAAAGTGCTCTCAACCCTATTTCATCCACTATAAATAGGTTGGACGGGCAATGGATTATGGTATGCTCATTTCATACTTACTCTCACGCTGGAGGTGGTTCGCAGGGTCCAACCCCTGCGTAATCACTTAACGTAGTGTTTCGTATTTCTTATTCTCAGGTGAAAGGCAAGTCTTGGCTGGAACTTACACCCCTCATACCTTTGATCATCATCAAAGCCTGGTAGTACAATCTTTTGTACAATCAATCGTCATCTTCACTATAACAATTACATACACAATCAGCCCCAATTCTACCTGATCAAATGTAGAATGATTACTCAACAATAACAGGGATCAAACGATCCTTGAGTCTTGACTAACACTAACTCTAGGGGTTCACTTAGAGATCTCACGCCAAGGACACACACATTTTACTAGTCGACTACATTTTCTGTGCATACTTCAAACCTAGGCCCTGTATCTCTTTATATAATAGAGACATCTAGGGTTTACAAAGACTCCTAAAAGTATTATCATTTAAGCCCTTGTAGTTTCGTATTTGCTTCATTCTTCTTAATATTGTTTTGTTTTTATCAACTCAATATAAATCCCAACAATCTTCCCCTAGTTGATAATTACAAAATATTCTTTTGTATCTTCTATGAATGAAACACACTTCCCTTTAAGTTCAACTCGTTTGAATTTAAATAACATCTTTGTACCACCGAGAATCTGCAAGTTGCAAAACTTCTATGTACTTCTTCTTCCCCTTTTTGTCATTATCCACTTGCAGAAGCTAAATAGATTTGATCTTTACAATTACAAATCATATATTACACTTTCAATTCAACCTTCTAATGCCTCAAAGTACCCTCCATGTATGAACACCAAAAAGCTTACTAAAAATGAAATTAAGGCAGTAGAAACTTAAACCAACAGTAGTAATAATGACTAGCAGTAGTAAAAACCTTCCCCTCATGTGGTGCATGTAAATGATTAAACACTTTAGAATATGCTTCCCCTTAAATCCAAGTGTTAACCATTTAAGTAACCATAAGAACTTTTCGAGTAACTAACCAACAATAATAACAAACACCATGTAGTACCATCCATGAATGAACATCCTAATCCACACATTAGGTTTGTAAAATGACCAGCAATAACATACGATACCAAGCAATAGTAATCAATGAAGAATAGTTCTATGGTTAAGCAGTAGCATAAAACCCTAAAATTTTGGTTTCACATTTTTTTACATCTAATTTGAATTTAACCTAAGTTATGCTAAGATTAATAAAATATTTAAAACTATAGGTTATATTATTGATGCACATTATTAGTAATAATCCCAAATTAACTAGATATATTGCTACATATTATGTCCTAAATTGTTTCCTAATCTTATGCTGCTAATATAAATGACACATGCATACTATCTCCTAAGTTTTTACACATTTTCTGTTTCTCTACATATGAGAAAAATGAATTTCACATATCCTTTCCTTGCTATTCCTTTATGATGAAAATAAGTACAAGACCAACCATATATCCTTGTCAAATTAGAAGATATGTTCATTGATCCTACCCTAAAATAATCCCACACCATTCCTTTTCCATATTACATGCTTTCCCTCTCCAAATCAGATAACCGATTCTTTCTTTTCTCTCTATACTGAATTAAAACTAAACCTATAAGCTATCAATATAATTTTCTGCCATTCCAAGACCAAGAAGCCAAGAGTTTTAGCAGCCCGCGTGATTGTTTGAAGTGATGTTTCAGCCTAACTTTGCAATCATTTGTCCTTGTTCTCTTATTTTCTATCTCATTCCAGCCAAGAGGTATCACCATCATTTTTGTTTTCTCTTCCATTCGACACACCTAAAACATGTATAATCTGAATATAACAATCTCTAAACATAATCAGTTTACATACTAACTTATCCGTATAATCTGTTTATTATGTTACTATCGTAATATTCAAACCATATGAAAAAGGCCACATAAAATCATAACATAACATGCTTAAAGACATATGTATTCGATCTATGGTTTTCTGTTGTTAACGACCCACTTGTATTCGACCTAAATATGATCTTTTCGACCCTAATATGTGTTATGCCCCGTTTCGGGTTTGACCGTAAATTGCTCAATTTTAAAAACTTTGACACGGAAACATTTGACTATAACTTTGTTTTTCATCAATTGCTTCATTACACGACAAAACTATAAGATTTTGACAGTTGACAACTTAACTATAACATATATTTGTTTATTTATTCAAAAGCATACAAATCGAACTATAGCAAACTAAGTTTTAAACCAGTTTGACGGTCTGACGTCGTCAGCTATGAAGCTGCGACGCCGTCGCCACTTAACTGAGACCCAAAACACATTTACAAAATTACAAGCGACGGTTCAGGGAGTTTTAAACCCGACGCCGTCACCCCTAAATGGAATTTCAAAATAATTCAATTTTTAACAAGCGATGGGTCAGTGCGTCACTCAAAAACTGTGACGCCGTCAAACCCATGACCTGCACATTTCGACAGCAAAATTGCATTTACTAATTTTGACAATTCCAAACATTTCAATTTAATTCACCACTTAAGCTTTTAAAACCTTACCAAAACCAAATAGATTATGACAAATGATAAGGATTTAAAACGTACACTTTTAAGAGGTCATTTAAGCCCTTAATCGACCACTTTTATATCCGTTACTGCTTAATTTCGTTCCTTTTCACTTTTTAGGTCTCTTGGAAGCAAAATGCTGGAATGATGCACATTTGGACGAAAAGTAGTGAAAACATGAAGAAAACGGCAAAGTCAAGATCAAAGCCACTAAAACTGCTAAAACTGAACCTGAAGGCGTCCCAAACAAAGGGTGACACTGTCCCTCTATACGGATTTGATAATTACATGCACCAGATGACTCAGTGGATGTTTTGCTCATAACACCTGACGGTGTCAGGCTTTGAAGAAGAAGGGCGTCACTCAGACTTTCCATCTAAGACGGCCCAGATCCAGAACCAAGACGACGTCCAACCTGAAGCCTGACGGCGTCACAACTCCAAGGTGACGCCATCCCATCGATAACTTGGCCAAGACAAAAACCCTAATGACGGCGATCTGAGGGTGTCCCACCTATAAGGTGACGCCCTCGCAAGTGTAAATCTATATATAGAATTCAATTTTTCTGCATTTAGGGAGGTATACTTTTGGAGTAAAAACACTAAACGTTTGTAGTCCAACTTGGTTCTATGTCTTCCATCAAGATAAGTGTTTTAATCCAATAGTATCACTATGTCTTCCATTTATTGTGTGTATGCTTGCTTGTTTAACATGTCTAGCTAAATTTCTTGTGTGCTTGCTTAGATCTATGAAACCTAGTTGTTAATTATTGTTAGGTTGTCTCTATTCTTAATTGTGATTAGCTTAGGAGTGCAATTAGGCTATTGTTGTGTTTAAATGCTTGAGTAATCTTTGTGAAAATTAGTTTATGAATAACTTAGCGGATTTTGTAGTCTAAACATCCAAATATAACCTTAATGTTAGATTATGAATGACTTAGTGGATTTCGTAAGCAAAACCAATAGGTAATCTTAAAGAGTTAGGGCATAGGCACACCCTGCGACCTTAGAAAACACAACGCGTTAAGAATAAGGATGTGACAACTCAACCAACAATACAAGATAACTAGGGAATAATAGTATAGGTAAATATATTTTTAATCATCATACGAGCACACAATCAAATAGACATAGCTGCCCATAGAATTAGATAATTAGATAATAGAAGAAATCGATAGAAGTACCACCCCCCAAACCAATTTCCCGAGATTTTACCCGTAGCTTTCTAAAAAACTAATAAAAGATAAAAAAGAATCACCCTCAACCCACCTTAGGATAGTACACTTCTTGCTAGCATTCCTATTCCCCTAGAGAACGATATCAATACCTGAGGCTTACCCAATACTTCACTACAACGATTAGGTTCACTGCCTAGGGTGTTGAAAAACTTACTCGACGAAAAGGAAGTTCCTTTGACCCCGAATGCGCTTCGTACGCGCATCAAGTTTTTGGCGCCGCTGCCAGGGAATAGAATAGCTAGTTAGATTTCTATCTCGTTTAGGTTCCCTTGCTTGATTCCTATCAAGTGAGATTTTTTCTCATTTTTAGCTTCCTTGTAGTCTATCCCCCTTCTTCGTGACTTTGTTAGTAATCCCATCACTTTTTATCATGGAAAGTGAAAAACCACCACCACATCACCCAATTCCCATTGACCTACCACCAATTGACCCGCCAAGAGGCCGTACTCTTGGTGAATACTCTAGACCAATCTATGATCCCGATGGAGAAAAGTTTGAAAAAGCATACCGGACTAAGCGTACCAATAGGAAGATAAAAGATAAGTTTGATTCCTATGACATTCTTGAGGATAAACTTACTTACATAGGCACGTAGGTGCACGACTTCGAGTCTAGCTACAAGACTCATAAATAAAGAAAAGCGCTTCGTGGGAGGCAACCCATGCTTAATTGTTTGCTTGTTTGTGTGTCATATATCTTTTTCAGTAATTTTTATTCTCATGTTTGATTTTGTGAAAATGCTTTATTTTGTCTTTAATCTCTTCTTAATTACATATAAAGGTATTTTACAAAAAGATAAGTGTAGGGAAGATTACATACGTTTTTTAAGAACGTGAACATGAGAATTACAACTAGTGAAATTGATATATATGTGTGTTTGTTAGAGTCAAATGCTTGTATCGAGTCATAATGGATCTTTTGCAGGAATTTTTCTAGGTTTTAAAGATATAATTTTTCCAAAAAAACGCAACAGACCAGTTTTTGTCATGACAACCTGGCGGCGTCAGGATTAAAGCCTGACAACGTCAGGTCAAGCAGAAACAGTTTATACAATTTTTCGTTTTCTGTGCTACTTATAAATTTTTGGAAATTCTCAGGTCTTAATTTTCCAGAAAAACTGCAAACATCCATTCCACAAGCATTATATAGTTTTACCACCGATTTTACGCGAAGGTTTCATTTCTTTTCTTAAGTGTGCAGGTTATATTTGGCAAGAAGAAGAAACACAACATTGGATGGAGCTTATCACGTATGCATTCTTCTTGGAAAAAAAATTAACCGCAACTTCACACGAATCCTACCGAGCTAATCAGGGGAGTACTAGTTTCTTTTCCTTACTTACCTTCCTTTATCATAACTTTGATACTTTCGGAGAACATTGGGGACAATGTTCAGTTTAAGTGTAGGGAGGAAGAATAAAACGGGAACTTAGAAATTATTCTTATCCTTGATTATTTGTCTTGTCCTTGGTCATTTGAATAATAAACTATGAGAAATATTTGTTAGTGCAATTTTAGTACCAAATTTAAATTTTTTTATGACATGTACGAGCTAAAACTTTAGTCTTAATAAAGCGTCTCATGGATATGAGTTATATGACTAGCATAAAAAATCGGTTACCACTCAAATTCCACACCAAAAATGCGAGGTTCTTTAGGAATAAAAGCATTCACCTTTAATGATTAGAGAGTGTACCGGTAGTATAATAGATTCTAGAACTTGTTTTGTGATGCATTCCGAGATCGCTAGTGAGACTACACTTGTGTAGTTAGGAATAACTAAGTGATAAGAGGCATTAGGATAACCCTTGTTTGAAACCTGTATTATAATTACTTCTTCCACATCGGTTGAATAATTACCCCACACCCTTGCAATGTACTCATCTTTAGTACACGATACCCCTAGTTAACCCCTCAGAGCCTATCCTTTTTGCGGTTCTCGTGATGTTTCGGTTTTCCGGAATATCAATAAAGAGCATGGTTTACAATCCACCCCTAAATGTACAACCAAATCGCCTTAGCCTACCTTGTATGCACTTACCTTAGTGCATTATTGTTCTCATTACTAAACCCTTAGTTCAATTATCTTGTTACTTGCATGGTTGCTAAGTCGAGTCATATCTTTTGTACACAGTTTTGGGATGATTAGGACACATGGGTAAAAGTAATATTTTATGGAGTAACGGGAAGGAACGAGAAATTCAAATTCCCTTTGTCTACATAATTAAATACTCCAAGTGTTTTTGATCTTTTCAAATCGGGTTAATTAGTGTTAGAGAAATAAAAACTAAAGTGTAAGGATGCTCCTATAAATCCCTTATATTTTGATGTTATCGTAGAGGATGGTAGAATAAATTTGTAAGAAAAACAAAATAAAAAAATGCGGGCTACCATCCTACATCTATCTTTATGTTTATGTCTTTAAATTTATGTTTGTTTGTTTCAAGTTATCTAGAGTTTGTGAGTCGAGTTTTGGCTTAGCAACGCCATGCTTTTCATGCTTGTAAAATAAGATTTTTGACTTCCACCACTAAATATCGCCTATCCAACAAAACCCTTTGTTTCCCTACCGTAAGTCTAACGTTACAACCCTTGAAAAGACCTCTTAGATAGTTGTTCCTAGGTTCTTACGCCAAAGCGATGGAGGTTTGTGTTAATACAAATAAGCCGTAAAAACGTTTATTTATATTTTACGATCTTCTAATGTTTTGTCGATAACAAATGTAAAATCATTTTAATGAAACAAATAAAATACGTAAATAGTTTGAGCCAATAGTTTTCTAACACACCTACGTTTTCACATAAAACACTAAAACATGTATAAATGATTTTATGACTTAGTAATAAATATGTACAACAACTAGTGTTTACATATTAGGCAAAAATATACATAACTAGTATGTATTATATAATGGGTAAATAACTTCAACCCATGGAGAATATTCCTAACCCATGGTATTGACCCATACCTACTTGACTAGATACATTGCACTCATTAGATACATTGTATCTAAAGAAATACCCATGGATCAACCCATAACCCATGATCCATGACCCATGACCAAAATACCCATGGGCAAAGAGGAGCGTCCCACGGATCCCTAGCTTTATGCTAGACGGATCCCTTAAGGGAGGGATCCGTGGGACCCGGGGAACAGTAGCATTTTTCTCTCTATAAATAGTGAGCCATTTCTTCATTGTTTCTTACCCCTTCCTCACATACTTTCTCTTTGAGCTAAAAAGTATCAAACCCCAGATCCAAGTGATCTATGTATGTAGTTTTGTTTTTGTGTGTGATCCTCTAGGTTCTTCTTAAAGGCGAGATCACCACCTTTGAAGTCAAGCAAGCTCAACTCCATGAGTTGCCATGCTTCCTCATCATCAAGACTACTGAAGTCATCTTGTTGATGATTCTTTTCTTTCTACTAAGAAGTGTAGTGTTGAAGATATTAGTGAAAGATGTCTCAAGTGTCAAGACGAAGACATTAGTGAAGGGTGTCGATTGTCCGTATTTTAGGAATTAGTGAAGGGTTCCTAGAAGTCAAGTCATAAGACATTAGTGAAGGGCGTCTTGAAGATCTAGTCAAAGGCATTAGTGAAAGGTGCCTATGATGTACATTCGATATGGTGTGATTCGATGTACAAGATAGATTAGTATTGGTTCAAAGGATATTGTTATCCTTGTTGATATTATAAGGAGTAGATCTCCTTTGAGATTAGGTGTTGTGTAGTGTTGGGTAGTAGTTCCTCCATTGTAATGGAACTCGGTACTTAGCCTAGTACCGATAAAGGGTAGGCGACGTTGTGGTAGGTGTGGTTCACCTTGGTGTGAAAGAACCCGGTGGTTAGCCTAGTACCGGAAAAAGAGTAGGCAACGTTGTGAAGGTTTCTCCACCATAAGGAGTCGGTGTTGTGTAGTGATTACAAACTCTCGAGTAGGTGACTCGGGGAGTGGAGTAGGGCAAGGAAGGTGTCCTCGTAGCCGAACCACTATAAATACTCGCGTTGTGGTTTTGTGCTTCTTACTCTTTATCTTTTCACTACATAGTTATATTTCTATATGTTTGTTTATCAACATCCAACACACATCCAAATAGATTGACATAAGTCGATCTAAATAGTTTAAAAGGAAGTTTTAATTGGTAAAACTATTCAACCCCCCCCCCTTCTAGTTTTCACAGTTTGATCTAGTCTCAAGCTTATGGTAATCTATGTACCATGCCAGGTAATGAGTGTTTATCTTCCATTTCCCTTTGTTATATTTCATATGATCTTCGTTACCATGCCAGGCATCAGAGCTTCGTTACCAAGTTTCTTAAAATATATTGTACTTTAAAAACTTGATACGATCCATGATTAATTGAGAACTACAAAGAAAGTTTTTTTTCCTTAAAAAAAACACCATGTCTTTTAAAACTCTTTGTTTGGATGTTGATTAGATGACAACATTTTTCTTATTATTTATTCTTCATTTAATTGCACTAATCATCTTTGTCATGTTGCTTAGTTAAAGCTCATACCTATCAAGTCATAGGAATCACTTGGTAACAAGAATACCTTCCCTAAAAAAGTATCTTAAGCACAAAGGAGCCGGAATTGTCTTATGACATTTGTTGTGTCATTTGTAAAGACATTTCTAAGTGCACTAGAGGTATGACTTTTCACTTATCTCTAAATAACATTAGCTTGATAAATAAGTATGATTACATAGGTATTTATATGATTATCTTTTGTACATATACATGTATTACATGTAGCTTCATTAGGAAGCCTTTTCTCACATACGTGTTACTTTTTCGTCTAAAGTCGTAGTATATAAAAAGTGTGCTTTATTTCACTTAATCCCAAAATCATATCTTTCTAATAATAAAACAAAACACAGATCTCAAAAATTCCTCCTTCCCCATAAATAAACCCACCGTCGTCCACTCTATCAAATCCCCACTTTTTCAAATCTTCCACTTTCAAAAATTACCTCTCACTCAAAACTTCATCTTCCTCTTCATCTCATCTCATCTCAAACCAAGACCAAGAAGGTTCATCATCAACATGGTTTACATCGACCCCGTGCTCATCGCCTTAACACTCATCGCTCTTGTGTTCCCTATGATGAAGTTCACATACGGAGACATTTACTTTGTGTTTTAATCTATATTGGGGTTATATATCCAATCCTTTGTATCATTCTTAGCATTGAAATGAAATATTATTAATAGACTAGTTTATCTAGGTTATTATTATCATAATGTGTTTATCATTTCTTTTGATTTATATCTTTCGTATTCTTTCGTGATACATTAGAAACCATGAATGCATGCTAAAAGAAAATGTAGGCTAAAACACATATCTTGGTATAAAACTATTAAACTTATGTTTTTTCTCAAAAATCTGCTTCTGTTACTACAGATCCACGGATCCCGACGAGTATACTAGCCGGATCCCTTATAGAAGGGAACCGTGGGAACCGTCCTTCTGGATAACAGATTTTTCATGCAAAATAAAAACCACTTTCTTCCTAAAAGAAATGTTCTACTAGAATGTCAAACATTAAGTGAGTTAAATGTCATTGTTAATAAACATCTTGTAAAAATGTTAGGTAATCATTGTCTTACCCGTAATATGTCTCATCCTATTAACTTGTCTTTCTTATAGGTTTCGCTATGTCGCATGAATATGAGTTTGATTTTTCACTCACTAGCATCTACACTCCTAACATTTACCTTGAGCCCAACACACCTGGCAATCATGTCCGTGGGTTCAATAATCTCGAAACCCGTTACTTCCACAAAGGACGTATTGTCGACACTCCTTTACAATACGAAGAAGGTATCAATACCTCCTTCCGAACCATAGGATTGGAATTTCTTCTCGAAATTAACGAGAAAATATGTCCAAGGTTTGTATTGGAATTCTTCCATCAAGTCGAACTCGTTCGTAACGAGGATCATTCTCTATCTCTTTAGTTTTGGATCAAAAACCAAAAGTTTGTTTTAACCCTTGGGCAATTTGCTCAAATCCTCCGAATTCCAAATCATGGACAATGTGCCTTCACCGAAGATTGGTCTCTTGATTCTCTCTTCAACTTTCGTGAAGAAAATAGTCCATATTGTTCACACATACCTTCCCCTCAAGACTTGGCTCGCACAATATGCAAACCTCGACCCTATTACTCGGATCCAAACATTATCTATATAAAGGATATCCAAGAAGAGTACAAAGCTCTCGCACTCATCCTACGGGAAAATGTTTGGAGTCTTAGGGGAAATCGAGAAATCCTTCCCGCTTGTTGTGCTCACATAATGTATTGTTTGCTAACACAACAACTATACAATCTCGCCTACTTCTTCGCAAGGCGAATTGTAAATCTTCAAGGATCCAAGAACAAACTCATCCCTTATGGAATGTTCTTTACACGCCTTTATCATAACATCATGTACATCCACCCTCAATTTCAAAGTCCGTTGTACGTACTTGTGAACAAGATGATGGAACCTCTAAACATATCTCTCATGAAGACTTTCTTCATTCCTGAAACGAGAAACACCCATCAACCATTTGATGATCCTTCTAGCAAAAAGGCCCAAGGAACTTAGTAATCTTTCAAATAGGATCAATCTTTAGTATTCATGCTTTATCAATGTAATCCAATTTCTTTCATGAAATAAAACATTTTACATTTGTTAGTGTTAGAACCTCTTTAACTAACCTTGAAATATAATGCATTGTCAAAAGCATTGCATACCTTTAGTAAAGATTCTGCTTAGCAGATAGACGGATCCCAAAGGTTGTGCTAGAATCCCTACTCTTAGGGAACCGTGGGATCAGGCAAACAGAAAATGAAATTGCAATCATTGTATTTCAAACATGTCTTTAGAACACTTCACACCAAGTTAGACATAGTGCCTTAAAGAAAATTGAGTCCTTATCAAGTTAAGTAGATCTTTCGTAATCATACATAACTCATCTAGATCACACTCAAGACGCTTGTAGATCTATCGTTTCACTTAAACCCATTTCTCTTCCGCTCTCAAGCTCACTCATCATCTCTCACATGATCCCTCACATCTAGCCTTGAAAAGCTTTCAATCATGGCAAAATTGATCATAATCACCCTTACCTCAAAATTGGTCGAAATTGATCAAATTCTAGTTTTTCCATCTTAAGTCTTTAGGATATTCTCCTAAACATTATCCTAAGTCACTATCTGATCTCTTGGATCATTTAGCTCCATTTGACACTCTCAAAATCTTTAGTGTCATCTTTGTTCATTCATTGGTACTCATGAAAGTTCCAATTTCTTCCATAAAAGGCAATCATTAGTTTCATCACTCATTACCCTCAAGTACTTAAACACCTCTTCATTTGAGACACTTAGATAAACTGAAACACTCAAGAAGAAATAGGCATTAGACCTTACAAACATCATTGCTATCTTTTCTTAGCTGTTGATAGACGGATCCCTAGGATTAGCCTAGGCGGATCCCTCGTTGGAGGGAACCGTGGGATCCGTATGACAAACTCATGCCAACTCTAGCTAAAACAATCATTTCAAGCTCATCTTACTAACTTAAACAATCCATCTCATCTTAAATGAGTTCCTAGATCAGTACAACTTTGACGTTGACTCTTGTGCATGTTAATCATCACATCTCAATGAATTTTAGTGGCTTAAGTCTTGAATGCACTTGCCAAATTCCTTGCTTTATAAACCACATTGTTAGGACTCCTAAAGTCATCATCTTCATCCACATTTTCAGCACTTAGAAACCTTTACGAACCTCTTGAAATCATCTCATCATGAGGAAAACTCCAAGTAGCAACTTATCCATCAAAGAGCCACCCAAAAAAATTGCTCGTGTTGTACACGAATTCTCTTCAACCAAATCATCTCCGGTCAAGTCCACAAATGCAAGGATTACTCCTCCACCAACTCAACCAATCAAACCAATCTCTAAAAGGATAGTACCCATGCCAAACACCACCATACCTCCTAGGCCAAACAATACCATCTCCACTAAACCATCACCATTGGTTCCTAGAGCTATCTCATTTACAACTCCACTATCATCACCACACCTCTACAATTTAGAGGATTTGCCTCCTAGGCCGTCTCATCCTCCTCCACCGGCAACATTCTCCTCATTAGGATGAATAATGATACAAAATCAAGGTGTTGAGTCAACACTAGCTCCGGCTTTCTTTTCGTCGTCACCATCAAATAATCCCATTTGGATTATGAGAAACTATCAAATTCAATCACCCAACCATATGGAAGTTGACACTTCTCTACCACCACCATCATTCTTGGTCGAGCCATCTTCAAATGCGCCTCCACTAATCCCTCTATCTTTTGAGGCTCCTCAACCCGCTTCACTTGATCCTTCGCATCAAGAAATTTTAGTGGTGTTCTAGTATCAAGCATTACTTAGATAAGTCTAGTAATTCCAAGTCATGTATCGATCATTTTCTTAGTTTTTAGAGTCATGTATATCATATCTCTAGTTTTATTAAATGAAATTACATGCTACTTGCTATATTTCTGAGTATATGATTATGTTGTATAATACATATCTCACTTTGATGTTAACATTATTTGTTATATCACCATTGCTGAATTTAGTCATCAGCCAGACGGATCCCTAAAATTTTCCTAGACGGATCCCTACAAGGAGAGAACCGTGGGATCCGTGAGACAGAAAACTATTTTTCTACTAACTTGAGTCATATTTGCAGGAAATTATACATTATACTTGTTTTCTAACCTTTGTTTTGTAGTTATTCAATTTACACATGAAGACTTTGACACCCTAAAGCTAGGGGGAGCTTTGTGTCAAAGCAATAGATTGCACAATCACTTGCAATATTAGGATTACATTTCATGACGTCTCTTTGCAAAGTTGCAATCATCAAGGGGGAGCATATTTGTCACATAGACGAAATCTTTTTCAAACTTAGTTGCAAATGAACTAGCTTAGTATTATTTTTTCTTGACGCCCTCACATAGGGATGGACTCGTCAAGGGAGAGTTAAGACGAGATCCTTTCCAGTTACTTGCTCTCTACTTTTTCTTACTTTTCTATTTTTCACATGTTTTTCTTAAAACAATGTGTTAGTTTCCTTCGAAGCTCTTTTTGTTTCGACAAAAAGGGGGAGAAGAAAGTAAAAACTACAAATTCAAACCTTTATGAATTTTAGCTTTTCCTTAAAATAATTTTATGTTTTTTCATCAACAAAAAGGGGGAGATTGTTGATACAAATAAGCCGTAAAAACGTTTATTTATATTTTACGATCTTCTAATATTTTATCGATAACAAACGTAAAATCATTTTAACGAAACAAATAAAATACTTAAATATTTTGAGCCAATAGTTTTCTAACACACCTACGTTTTCATATAAAACACTAAAACATGTATAAGTAATTTTATGATTTAGTAATACATATGTACAACAACTAGTGTTTACATATTGGGCAAATATATGCATAACTAGTATGTATTATATAATGGGTAAATAACTTCAACCCATGGAGCATATCCATAACCCATGGTATTGACCCATACCCACTTGACTAGATACATTGCACTCATTAGATACATTGTATCTAAAGAAATACCCATGGATCAACCCATAACCCATGACCCATGACTAAAATACCCATGGGCAAAGAGGAGCGTCCTACGGATCCCTAGCTTTACGCTAGCCGGATCCCTTAAGGGAGGGATCCGTGGGATCCGGAGAACAGTAGCATTTTTTTCTCTTTAAATAGTGAGCTATTTCTTCATTGTTTCTTACCCCTTCCTCACATACTTTCTCCTTGAGTTAAAAAATCGCTAACCCCAGAACCAAGTGATCTATGTATGTAGTTTTGTTTTTGTGTGTGATCCTCTAGGTTCCTCTTAAAGGCGAGATCACCACCTTTGAAGTCAAGCAAGCTCAAGTCCATGAGTTGCCATGCTTCCTCATCATCAAGACTACTGAAGTCCTCTTGTTGATGATTCTTTTCTTTATACTAAGAAGTGTAGTGTTGAAGACGTTAGTGAAAGATGTCTCAAGTGTCAAGACGAAGACATTAGTGAAGGGTGTCGATCGTCTGTATTGTAGGCATTAGTGAAGGGTGCCTAGAAGTCAAGTCATAAGATATTAGTGAAGGGCATCTTGAAGATCTAGTCAAAGGCATTAGTGAAAGGTGCCTATGATGTACATTCGATATGGCGTGATTCGATGTACAAGATAGATTAGTATTGGGTCAAAGGATATTGTTATCCTTGTTGATATTATAAGGAGTAGATCTCCTTTGGGATTAGGTATTGTGTAGTGTTGGGTAGTAGTTCCTCCATTGTAATGGAACTCGGTACTTAGCCTAGTACCAGATAAAGGGTAGGCAACGTTATGGTAGGTGTGGTTAACCTTGGTGTGAAAGAACCCGGTGGTTAGCCTAGTACCGGAAAAAGAGTAGGCAACGTTGTGAAGGTTTCTCCACCATAAGGAGTCGATGTTGTGTAGTGATTACGAACTCTCGAGTAGGTGACTCGGGGAGTGGAGTAGGGAAAGGAAGGTATCCTTGTAGCCGAACCACTATAAATACTCGCGTTGTGGTTTTGTGCTTCTTACTCTTTATCTTTTCACTACATAGTTATATTTCTATATGTTTGTTTATCAACATCCAACACACATCCAAATAGATTGACATAAGTCGATCTAAATAGTTTAAAAAAAGTTTTAATTGGTATAACTATTCAACCCCCCCCCCTTCTAGTTTTCACAGTTTGATCTAGTCTCAAGCTTATGGTAATCTATGTACCATGCCAGGTAATGAGTATTTATCTTCCATTTCCATTTGTTTTATTTCATATAAACCTGAGAGATGAGGGAATCCAAACACCCCTTGTGAGGTGCTAGTATATAAATTCCGTGCGTGTTATAATTATTTCGGTGCTTTTACTTGTTATGAATTATTCTAAACCTATGCTTCATGCCCCCTAACTTATAAATTGATTGGTCAAAAGCACATTTGCTTGAGGACAAGCAAATACCAAGTGTAGGGATATTTGATAAGGATTTAAAGTGTACACTTTTAAGGGGTCATTTAAGCCCTTAATCGACCACTTTTATATCCGTTACTGGTTAATTTTGTTCCTTTTAATTTTTAGGTCTCTTGGAAGCAAAATGCTGGAATGATGCACATTTGGACGAAAAGGAGTGAATACATGAAGAAAATGGCAAAGTCAAGATCGAAGCCACTAAAGCTGCTCAAATTGAACCTGACGGCGTCCCAATCAAACGGAGACGCCATCCCTATATAGAGACTTGATCAAAACATGCACCAGATGGCTCAGTGGAATTTTTGTTCATATAACCTGACGGCGTCAGGCTTTGAAGAAGAAGGGCGTCACTCAGACTTTTCATCTCAGAAGGCCCAGATCCAGAATCAGACGACGTCCAAACTAAAGACTGACGGCGTCACAACTCTAACGAAACCCTAATGACGGCTAGCTGATGGTGTCCCATCCAAAAGGTGACGCCGTCGCACTTCTAAATCTATATATAGAATTTGATTTTTCTGCATTTAAGGAGGTAGACTTTTGGAGAAAAAACCGTAAACGTTTGTAGTCCGATTTGGACAGTATCATAGGGTCCCAAACCTTATTTTACAAATCGAGCTAAGTATTTTAATCCAAAGTATCATTATGTCTTCAATTGATTGTGTGTATGCTTGCTTGTTTACCATGTCTAGCTAAATTTCTTGTGTGTTTGCTTAGATCTATGAAACCTAGTTATTGATTAGTGTTAGGTTGTTTCTTATCTTGATTGTAATTGGCTTAGGAGTGCAACTAGGCATCATTCGTTGTGTTTAATGCTTGAATATTCTTTGTGAAAGTGAGGCTTATGAATGAAATAGTTTAAGGACTTGCTGATTTCGTAGGTTAAACCCAAAGGTAACCTTAAAGAGTTAGGGCATACGCATTCCCTACGAACTTAGGAATACAACGCGTTAAGATAAGGTGTGACAATTCAACCGACCAATAAAAGATAACTAGGGAGTAATAGTATCTAGGTAAACACATTTTTAATCATCATACGAGCACACATCAAATAGACATAGCTACCCCTATTAATAGATAATTAGAAAAGTAGAAGTAATCGGTAGAAGTACCACCCCCAACCAATTACCTCGAGATATTTACCTTAGCTTTCTAAAAAACCATTAAAAGATAAAAAAAATAAATAAATAAAAAAGAACCATCCTCAACCCCCAGCTACTCGTAATACATTTCTTGCTAGCATTCCTATTCCCCTAGAGAACGATATCAATCCTCGAGGCTTACCCAATACTACGCTACAACGATTAGGTTCACTGCCTAGGTAGTTGAAAAACTTGCTCGAAGAAAAGGAAGTTCCTTTGACCCCAAACGCGCTTCGTACGCGCATCAAATACTAACTTATTTCATGGCTGGAAACACCAATTTCTTCCCAATTTGATCATCAAGACAATTTGCCCTTTTCCCTCCCTTTTGGTTCATGACACACACACGACACACTCAATCTTTCTAGAAATTCTCTTCAAGGATGTGGAATTATCCAGAGATAAGTAGATGGTAACTTTGGCCATTTAACACAAATGGTACCTCAAGTTCCACTCTATCTATTTTAGCCACAAAATACTTTTATAACATATTTACCAATTGGCAACATAGCCCCCCTACTTTCTATATCTAAAACATAACATGTGATAACTATTAGTTTGACTATCGGGTTGACTGGCCAATAACGCTAAGTCCTTAGACAATATTCATTCATGGCGGGACCTATAGGTATTTCGGGATAGGGGTGTAACAATATTATCCCAATAACATGCTTCTAAATCTGGAACGAAACCTAGAATAATTAATATGAGGCGTATAGAATTAATGAGGCTAATTAGGGCTTTATTGTGATTTTATGTGGGCTGTTTGTGTTGAAGATTCGTGTATGTTCGTATGCATGATTGTGTTTTATTCTAGGGTCTGTTAGAAGTGTGTTATATCGGCTAAATAAACCTATGAAACATATGTGTTAATCAAGTCTAAAAAGAATTAGACATTGGTGATTATTTTGGTCTCATTAGAACACATATGTGGCTTGTTAATATTGTTGTCGTGTGTGTGATTGTGATTGTGATTTGGTGTGTGTTTATTGTGGTCTTAAAACTTGTTACAATCTGAATAAAATGGTTAATAAGTCACGGCATTGGTTGGTTAAATGTTTGGTTAAACTTAGGTCGTTTCTGTCTTTCTTTCTATGTTGTCCAAAATTTGGGTCATATTCAACAAGGTCTAAACTGATGATGCCAACATGTCTTTACATGATTCTTGAGTCTAAAATTAAGTTCATGAAGTATACTTACTGTATATCAAGTTTCGTAGTCATTGGAGGTCGGGAGAGTAGTGTTTTGACTTTTCGGAGTTTATGTGTCAAATCTGAATTTCGGGTCTGAAAACTTAGTCGGATTCGATGATTTTTATTTCTCAAACCATAAGGTGTTAAGAGCTATAATTTTATAGGTGTAATGTTTATTATGTATGGGACTTTCTAGAATATTTGTAGATTTTTCTGAGAGGTCTAAGTATGTTTAATAAATGTAAACTTTTTGGGTCTGCTAACAGGTGACTTTCTGGACAGGATTGGATAAACAATTTTTTAATTGATACTTGCACTAAGGGATAAAATCCATAAATATTAATGGAAGTATTATACATATGTAGAAGACTCCGGTAAAAATTATAGCCATTAGGAGTTTGATTGATGTGTCATTAATTTCATAAGAAAACTGAGTCAGATTTGCATTATAAACCAAAAATCTGTGTTGGCACGTTTAAACCATTACTAAACTAAATATTGTTTTGGAAACACATATAAACCTATGTCTTGATTATTTATTCAATCTAACCTAATTCCATATTCGACTAAACCTATTTTGATATCACATCTATAACCTAATTAAGTTATGCCTTAATTATGAAACTTTGAACCTATTTTTTGTTCACTTAACTGAAGTAAACCCTAATATGATGATGCCGTTAATAATAAGTACTAAAAATCCGTTATGGCATTAAATGAACATATAAGTATTAAACGATCCCTAATTTGTCTAGATTCGTTGAAGAATGCGTGATGTTGTGTTCTTTCATTCGTTTGTTTTCCTTTCATTGTGTTAAGGTACATATATTCTTCCCTTTTTTAGTAAGGGTTTTTTCATGTCTCATTTCGTAATGATATGGTTTGATTCGTTCATTTTTCTTGTTACTTTAATATTCGTATTAGGACCCTTTGATATATTGGAATCCATTTTATATTATGACTTCGTATGAAAACCTTTCAAAAAAAGTATACCTTAATAATGTTTTGGGAAAAACTATTATAAAAGATTTCCATGATATGACGTGATACTGCTTTTATATAAATGTGGAATGACTTTTATGAAAACTGCTTTTGAAGGAATACTCTTATGGAAACTGCTTTTAAAAGTATATTTTGTAAACACCAAGTTTAAATGGTTTTCATAACTACTTAATCCGTTATACACTAAATTTCTTTAAAGATTGCTTATGACTTGTCTTCCAAATTCCAATTATTTGATATCTTCGATCCATATTTGTTTAGTTATTCGTTTGATTATCTGTTTTATGCTATATTTATTTCATATAGCTATTATCTTATTTAGACAATTTATAATTGTCCCTTCTCATTATATTGCCTATTATGTTGCCCATATTTGTAACCAATCATGGGGGGTCCATGGTCGTGCAATTGATGCACCAATGGTATTAACACTATCTGTGGAGGTGGGTTTTGTCCACAGCGTTCCCATTTGTTTATATTGCTATATATAGCGCACTTGGCCCGTGTATATTGTGTGTATGCTTAGTCTAGAACTTGGTATATGTATATCTGTTTGCAGGGAGCCTATGGATGCATCCTAGGTACTCAGTTGTGATTTGTTATAGTGATGGACTAGTGTGTGCAGTACACCCCATTTCACTTTTGGCACATTGTGAGTAGCTACTCCATGTACAATTTACTATTATATGATATATGTTTTCATTTGTGCATTTCCTTATTATGGTTGTTATCAGTTTCATATTCTTTGTTATGCTTTGATTCCATATACTTCATATTACATTGATATCATGTACAGCAGGTTCTTGTGGTTCCGTTTCACTTATCCGCTCCTTTTATTACTTATTGTGACTTATATCATTTTCATTGAGTAGATCCTCACGATTTCATTTTAGTACTATTTTACTTTAGTTATCTTTTATATATATCTATTCACTGGGCTTTTTAAGCTCAACCGCATTTCTTTTCCTGCGGCAGGTTATAAAAGGGAAGTTAGGATTTTAGTAAAGAGTGCTTAGGAGCTCTTAGTGGACTACGCTGTTGATAGCTTCCCATGGATTAGAGTTGGATTTAAAGTTTTCATTTTTGACTTAGTTTGTACCTTAGTTTTAGAAGTTGTTACGTTAATATTCAGTACTTTATCTTTTCCTTAGAGAACCTTTGTAACCCTTGTATTATTAAAGTCTTCTGCTTGCGTATGTTCTATTTGACACCATAATGTTACACTTTAGCCCTTTTCCGGGTTGGGGTGTTACAAGTAGTAAGTGTTGAACAAATACTATAAAAGCAGTAGTGATCAAAACGAATACACCTTCTAAGCCCCCATTACCACACTTCACACGAGCATCTGTATTCGAAACACTTCAATAAACATACCACACGAACTAGAACTCAAACACTTAGTATTCACGTTCATATCACCTACAACTTTTTTCCTTTCCAATATTCAATCAAAAACTCATCAAGTACTTACCAGAATCCCATGTGTAAAGAATCCTCAGTGACCAAACTTTTCCAAATTATTTTCCTCGTCACGTAAGCTTTTAATCAAATCAATTACCCATGTGACTTGCAACTGCTCCAATAACCAAATCAGACCTTAATCATGTCATCTTTAATCTGGTTTCTATGTTCTTGGGCTTTAGCTCTTGTTAAACATGTACACCAAACAATCGTCAACTTGTTATCATATTGTGGAGATACAACTCCACTCTACATCGTAAGAAAAAAATACTATCAAGCACGATCAACAGTATTAATCTTGTCAACTGGTAGTACTAACTTTCAAGTAGCAGTACTAAGTATCGATTAGCACATTAAGTCTTAAAGGAGCAGTACTAACTAGCAAACAACATTAATCGTCTCATAGCAGTATTAACCAATAAGGATGAGCAGCATTAATCATTATGCAACAACAGTAAGATGTAACGGGAAGTAGTAACTTTTAATGGGCAGCACTAATATAAGGAGCATCTTTAAACATCAATAACAACATTAACTTGGATGCTACGAACATTATCGAAAAGCGTAACAGCAGAAAGTGTCAACAACAACGAGCAACATTAATTATCAAGGAGCAGTATTAACTATATGGAGCAACATTAACGAGTAAAAACTAGCAGTATTTAACATGTAACATGTTGGGTTCAGTAAATACCCAAACCCCTTAAATCTAGGATTTGAATAGAAAATACCCTAAGTGTTTAGACCGTTAAACACTAATAGGTCACTGAGTGCATAGTCTCTCAATGAGCCATCTTCAGGATACTCAGTAAGAGACGATGAAAAAGTCTCTCCACTCAGTAAGGCGAAATTTAAAGGGTGAAGACTAAGTCAAGAAGAAGATGGTGGATTCAGTGAGTGATGACAATAACTCACTGAATCCCTAAACTCCTCACCAACTACTCACTTGAAGACAAACTGAGTAGAAGGCTGAAGACAATCAAGACTGAAGAATGAGAGGACAAGGCGGGATAAGTTCGAATCGATAAGGCAGAAGTCCGTATCAACCAAAGTCAACTTTCCCAGAATGGAAAACTATCAGGCTCAGTGTCATCACTGACTTATGGAAAGCTGCCGTGTCTCTTACTTGATATAGTCTTTGTAAACAGAGACAAAATACATCAGTATTTTGTCTTCTGCAAAATGTCAGTTTGTCACTTAGGATAGAGTTAAAACTCATACTTGTATAAATAGCATAAGAGATGGAGTGAAAGATTAAGCTTGTGAATTGTAAAACACACACACACACACAAGTCATCTTTCACTCCTCCAAATACAACTCAGTCCCTGAGATAGCTCACTGGTTCCATAGTAGTTGTGTTCAGACTTAGCCTGAACTTAGTGAGGAGTACCAACCCTTTGTCATTTCAATTCCAAGTATTATTCCGCAAGTACTTGGGTAATGTATTCTTTTTGATTGATTTCTAATAAAGAATATTATGTTGAAAATTTATCAGTGTGTTTTGCTTACATCTTACTTCAGTCATTGATTCACTATTACCTGTTTTTAATACTTAACTGTTTTATACGATAGTGAATAGGGAACAACAAGTGGTATCAGAGCAAGGCTGGTTATAAAACCTTTTTAAGCCGCTCTAAAACATTTTTAAATCAAGATCCTAATGGCTGAAATTGATGTACCCCAACTAGTCGATAAAAAGGGTGGAGCTTATTCAAGCTGTTGCCCCTAGACTTGAAGTTGGTAAATTCAACAAATAGAAAAAGCGTATGCTTTGCTATTTGATTAGGATGGAACCTTATTATATCAAGTGTATAAATGAAAGTACATTTATCCCAAAGGCTTGAAGGTTTGCCTAAACACGAAGCTCGATGACTCAGGATGAGAGGAGAGTGGTTAACCAGGACCAAAGAATCAAAAGTATCATCATATCATGTCTTCCTGATGATATTATGGAGTCAATCATAATTGTAGTACAGCTAAACAAACCTGGTATGACCTGGTCCACAGTCATGAAGGTCCTTCTGATACCAAGGAAAACATGATAATGGACCTGAAACTTGAGTATAACACCTTTAGGGCTAAGGACTCTGAAACTCTGTCTCAAACTTACACCCAATACAAAACTTTGCTAAATGGTACTGACAATGGTACTGAGTTCAGAAATGAAGAGCTTGAGAATTTCTGTGATGAAAATGAAATCTCTCAAAACTTTTCATCTCCTTACACCCCTGAATAAAATGGGGTAGCTGAAAGGAAAAATAGAACTTTCACTGAGGCTGCTAGAACCATGTTAAATGGCTCAGCATTATCAAAACATTTATGGACTAAGCGGTCAAAACTTGAGACCTGTTACACTCAAAACAATCATTGTCAAAAGACATAACAAAACCCCATATGAGATATTCAAAGGTAGACTTCCTGATATCAGCTACTTTCATGTGTTTGGATGTCCTGTGTTTATTCATAACCACAAGTATCATCTAGGCAAGTTTGATGCCAAAGCTGATGATGGATACTTTCTAGGTTACTCACTGATCTCCAAAGCCTTCAGGGTATTTAACACAAGGACACAACAAGTTGAAGAAACCTTTTATGTCACCTTTGATGAGAGTTCAGAGAGCATCAGGTTCACCAACACCTCAGTGGAGGAAATAGGAATTGATAACTCATCAAGATATCCTCCGATGAGTATAACGAAATCAATTCCTCATACCAAGGTGAAGCTGACATCTCATATTATGTCTTACCTCACAACCTTCCCCAACCAACTATCAGTGAATTCATTGATAATCAATCAGTCCTGCTGGGATAGGTAACACGAACCAAATGTTCGGGATCACGTGATTCAAGAACCCCAACTGAACAAGACATCTCAGCAGATGATCTTGATGACTATGTGGCTCCAGCACTTTTGAACTCACTCCTGAGTTTCCGCCGACCTCTTCAAGCTCAGATCCTAGACCACAAAGTAAGTGGACAAAATCTCGGGACATTGAGCTTGTAAACATCATTGGTGAACCCGCGAGGGCATGCTTATAAGAAGCATGGTTGCTAAACTAACTGCAGCTTCAGCAAATGAATGTCTATATGTTGATTACCTATCAGAAATAGAACCCAAAAGTGTCAAGGGGCTCTAAAACACCCAAGTTGGGTTCGGACCATGCAAGAAGAACTCAACAGTTTGATAAAAACAAGGTCATGACCTTGATCAAATGTCCTCGGGATGTCATTGTCATAGGAATGAAGTGGGGTTTTGAGAAACAAAAGCTGATAAAACGGCCTTTGTCATTAAAAACAAAACCAGACTTGTAGCCAAAGGTTATAGTCAACAAGAAGGCATTGACTATGATGAGACATTTGCTCCTGTTTCAAGAATGGAAGCCATCAGGATCTTCCTTGCATATGCTACCTAAATGTACTTCAAAGTTTACCAAATCAATGTAAAAAGTGCATTCCTGAATGGTGAACTCAAGGAAGATGTGTATGTTCAGCAACCTCTTGGCTTTGAGAGCTATGAATTCCCTGACTATGTTTGCAAGCTTGATAAAGCCCTTTATGGACTAAAACAAGCTCCCAGGGCATGGTATGAAACTCTCTCAGCCTTCCTGATTCAAAACAAGTTTGTTAGAGGAAAGATAGACAACACATAGTTTATCTACAGGACAAAACAAGATGTGATACTAGTCCAAGTATGTGTTGATGACATCATCTTTGGCTCAACAAACTACACTCTTTAAAACACTTTGAAAAGCTGAATGACAAAGAAGTTTAAAATGAGCATGATGGGTGAACTCACATACTTCCTTGGACTACAAATCAGACAAACTGATAAAGGAATCTCCATCAGTCAAGAGAAGACACGAAATCTCTTGAAGAAATATGAGATATCGTGTTTGCCTCGAGTAGAAGACAAATGGTCCCTCCTAACAACCTTGGACACGATCTCAGCCGGTCAATCAGTCAATCAAACCCATTTCAGAGGAGGATTGTTGGCTCACTAATGTATCTTCTGCTTCAGACCAGACATGCAATTCTCAGTCTGTCTAATAGCAAGATATCAGTCTAATCCCAAAGAATCCCATCTCACTACAGCCAAAAGAATACTCAGATACCTGAAGGGACCTCCAAGCCTTGGACTCTACTATCCAAAGTGCTCAGGGTTTGATCTCAAAGGATATTCTGACTCTGATTATCCTAGCTGCAACATGCCAATTTAATATTAGTTACTTAAATATCCTAGGTTGGTAACCATGCCAATTTAATATAGGAATATATGTCTCTTTATCTTACTGTCATCCATGTCAAGGGTCCCTAAAAACTTACCTCATCCCACTTGACATTAAATGCCTCCTCTCATGAAATATCCGATTGGATATTTTATTACTGCAGAATGCACTTTTACGTGCACAGCGCAACTGTTTCCTTGAAAACGGGATTTTACTGCGGGTAGTGGAGTGGTGGCATTAAATGTGGAAATTCGAAACGTTTTCAAAAACTGACTTTACAAATCCACATTTGTGCATAAACTACCCCTCTCATCACTCTATAAATACCCCTCACAAAATCAGTAAAACACACACAAAGTATTTCTGCAACAAAACTCTGTCAAACCTAGAAATCTTTGTGATCTTCAAACCTTTTTTGGAAAAATATTCTCTGTAAACATTTACAAAATTTTTTCTGCACAAACTTAAGAGATTTAAAACTCTTTGACTATTCTAGTTCAAGATATTTTTTCAAAACCCTAAAATCTTTAAATGGAAATGGCTAGAACACAATCTCTTCATATTGCATCTCAGTGGGTAGGGGATCTCAGTAACATTGAATTTAAAACTAACAATGTTATAGGCAGTTTTGAATACCCCCAAAATGTCCCTGCCTATAAGGACATAATGAAATTTTTATTCAACTGCCCACTGAAAACGGCCTTTGTTCAGTGTCCCTCTATACTATACCAAAACCTCCTCAAGGAGTTTTGGAACACTTATTGTGGCCTTTGATCCGACACCCTCTGTTGATGAGAATAACCTTATACCACTCAGGGAGTATCTCATCAGGTTAGTCTCTTCGGGAACAGTGTTTCCCCGGACTATAAAACTTTTGTACTTCAACAGGGGTTGACTATAACAATGGAGTCTATGTTGCCCATCCTGAACCCTCCACAGTTAAGTATGGGTTAAAACAAATTGTTTTAGATCCAAAGTTTTTGGACAGAACCCAGTCACCAAGAATTCATTTCCTATGGCTTGGAGGATCATGTTCACTTTTGTGATTCAGGTCCTCGGCGTGAACCACTCATCCACTGAACAAGTTAACTCTATTCATTTGATGATGGCATACTGCTTGATGAATGGGGTCATTGTCGACATTGGGGAGATCATTTACAGTGATCTCGTAACCAAGCTACAGAGCAAAACTAGGACGAAATACATTTCGTATCCTAGCTTTGTCTCTTGTGCTTTGCAAGTGTTACTGGGTTGCAATTATCCTCAGGAACAAAAATATTGTGCTTTACCTGGCATCCTGAGCTCTATTGTAAAAATTGGCCCAGGCGGCCGGTTAATCCCCGCATAATCACTGATCGCTCAGTAAGCGCCTTGATTTATCGTAACCGGCCTACTTAATCGGTTTGGTCAAAGATCGCTTAAAAATATGTCAACAAACAGATTAATCAGTAAAAATCGAACCAAATCGATTTAATCGAACAAAATCGCTTAAAAATCAATCAACAAAATCACTTGAAAATCAAACAAAACTACTTAAAAATCTCAACAAACCGATTAATCAAAAAAATTGGTCAAAGCTCGCTTAAAAATTGTCAACAAACCGAGTAATATCTATGTTTGACCTTAAACTTTGAATAATTATGTATTACGTTTATATTTGAACACTTTAAATATTTGAACTTTGATGCACTATGCTTATCTCATACATATATATAATACAATATCTAAAATTACAATTTTGTGCTTTAAAATTCCAATCCGATTATTCCCCGATTAATCCCCGCCCAACCGATTAATCGCTAGGCCCTACTCGACCGCCTCACTAGCGCCTAGTGATTTTTACAACCTTGATCCCGAGTTAATCTAATTTTCAAAAGGACCCATCCCTTGTCACTAATATCGAATGACCCCATATGGTTCTTTGTAAAAAAACGAAGGAATCGTGTCTCTAAACACGCTCTAAAGAAAGGGAAGTCTCAGACTAGGACTAAGACCAAACCAAGTCTCAGGGGCCCGAGCGGGAACACTGACCTAAAAGGCAAAAGAAGCCCAAGACTAATCACCCCTGCGGAACCAAGCAACATCTACCGGTGACAACAAAGGACACTGATAAATCAGTCAGTGCCCCGGTCCCAACTACTACTCCCCAGATCTAGAGGAAACATACAACCCGGCTGGTAGGGGCGCCTTCCAAACGCCCAAGGATGACATTCGCAAATCACTTTTGTGCGGGGCCAGTGAATGATCCCAAAGACTGGAGAGGCGAACAACCCCTTGATAGAATCTCACTACCACATCCGCCAGGCAGCGGGAAATGCCACAGGTGTGTCTCAGGGTCACGGGGACAAAGACTCGGAGGGAAAGAAACAACCCGATGATACGGAACCACAACCAATCGACTCCGGCGAGGCACTGGGAAACGCCCACCAGGTGTCTGAGGGGTCATGGGGACAAAGACTCAGGGGACACATACCACCCGATATGGAACCATCACCACCACTTGTTTCTTGACGGTTCTTTGAGGTTCTTGAAACACTTTTCTATGATGAAGAACAAGCTAAAAGTGAAGATGAAATTCTATCTGCAGGAGAAGAAGTAGACGCCGATGTTCAAACTGAACAAGAGCATCAGCCTGATCCACAAGAGCCTAAAGAGTCACCTTTCCAGCCTGAATAAAATGACTCTGACTCTTCTGCACCTTCCTGTCCTGAAGAATTTAGAAAGTTTGTGATAGGTCACTAGATTTACAACACAAGCTTAATAGAGAGATAGAGAGAAGATAGAGTGGCGGATAAACAATACACACAAACACACCACGTATAAACTATGATGGTTAGTAGAGTGTGAAAGATAAATGCATTGAACAACCAACCTTCAAATGAAGGTTTACAAGAGTATTTATAGGAGGGAAGCTAGGGCAATACTCCTAGTCCCTTCCTTTCTCCTATGGGCTTGGGCCTAAGCTCATGGGCCTACTACATAAGCTTAAGGCTAATAACAAACATAAAGGCCATAATTAAGCTACTTATTACATATGAGTAACTAACACTTGAATAAAGGTTTAGGAGTGATTCCAACAATCTCCCCCTCAAGTGTTGGTGATGAAAAATGGTGAAGGCGTTGATGTAATAGTAGCTTTGACGTCTTCTAACATTCTTCTTTCTTGTGAGAAGAATTGCCTTGATTTGAACCATCTCCCCAGTGTAGCGGGATAGTTTTCTTTGAGCAGTTATGCTTTGACGTCATCTTTAACTTTGTTCTTTGATCATTGTTCTTTGTGATGAAAGTGATAGTATGTTGTTATCGCATCAAGTGCGCCTCAGGTGCTTCGCATTTGCCGGTGTCTCCACGTCTTTCTCCAACATGCTCACACACTCTTTAACGTTGGATTCGGATCTGATGAAGTTCTTTAAGTCTTTAACTTTGTAGATTCTTTGATTTGACGAAGAATCATTCGACTTTGTGTTGCTTTAGGATAGAACTTCTTTGATGATGTTGTTGGTGTGAACAAGTGGAATCTACAGCGATCATTCCGCTCGAGCTTCTATAAGAAGTAAACATAAAAGCGGTTAGTAATAAGCGGATTCCGGCACTTACAAGTTGAACCGAGTGTTGGCAGCATAGTGTGAAAACACAACTCTAATTCTTACAAAGGCCGTTCCTGAATCGGAGTCCCACAAGTGAGATAACACGATGTACGAAGTACACCTACGATTCGGATGAGTCACGAGGTACACGAAGCATCACCTCCGATGTAGACCGTTTGAGACCACTAAGCGTAATCCACAGGAGTTGCCGGCGACACATTGTCGAGCGTTTGATGTTAACCACGGCGGGAGTTTCCATTCAATCAGAGGATCACAAATGTGAACCTCTCATAAATGTTCTTGATTGCTAAGATCGTGAAGGACTCGATAATGTATCACTGAAATTCTTATTGTTGAATATCAAGTGATGAAATGTCAAGTGTACCTAAGAGATTTTTGATGAATCTCGTGGCTCTAGACTCAATAGTGCATTTTGGTTTTCTGGCGGAGACTAGGAGAGGGTCTCCTTCTTCAATACCGCAATCTAAGAAAGCCGATAGTTTACGTAGGGTTCCCTGTGAGAATGAAACAAGCTTGTTTTGAGAGAAACTTGAGTGGCTAAGAAGGTTTAGTGCATGCGTCCTTGGGTCCATGCGACTTTTAGTCTTCAATACCGGTGTCACTAGTGACAAACATTAGCATATGAATTGAACCCATTAATGCGCCTAAGTTGAATAATCGGGAGGCCTATTTCTTTTCACCCTTTTCTTTGCATTTCTTTTTAATTCTTCAACTCCTTCTTTCTCCAATTCTCATTTTCTCCTTTTTATAATCATACCTAAGGACTTCTAAATACTAACTATTTGTGGTGTCCTTGGGTAGATCCCTCCGCCTCTGGCGGATCATAGGACGATTATTCCTAACCTTAGTCACCTTATAACTCCATGACTAACCTATGTTGCCATAAAACCATTTACTTGAAAAATCTCTTTCAGTGTTTATGAATAAAAACATTTTTGAACCACTGTTAAGATGAGATTTTGCATAAATACTCCCCCTCCACGTGTGCTTAAGAGATTTAATGGTTAAATGCACAGTGAGGAAAGAAGCGGCACATTTTGAATTGATCAACTCAAGATAGACATTCCCCATGAGACACGGTTCATGGCAAGTTAAAGAGTTGCATTGTCAGCTTTTAGGTGACAACTAGCTCTAATAACTGCCTTGAAGGTGTAGACAATCCACGAAAGGTTGTCAAACCCGTCAGAGTTCATGTCTACCAAGAGTTTCTCGAATGGTACATTCTACTCAGACAAGTCCTTTGCGAGACACGTTTACATCACTAGCGAACTAGCTTGAAATTTTACCGTCGGACAAGTCTTTTCGAGTTACTAGCGGTTAAGAGCTCGTCAATTCATGGGTTAAAGTCTTTTTACAAGAGAGTTCATATAGCAAAACACAACATATTTCTTATCACGTATTTTCTCCCCTCAAAAATGGCATATAAAATGTTATTTTTGAAAAGTTGAGAATAAATATGACCATTTCGAGTGTTGCGGGAAGAATGACCACTGTGAACAATTTGTGAACAAAGTTTTAAGTCAAGTACTCCCCTCAACGAGTGATATAAACGGTTGAGGTTTTGAAAATCATAAGGGAAAGTACTTGTTCTTTTGAGCAAAACCTTGAAAAATGAAAGGTTTGATAGGTTTTACTCAAAAGTAAGACGCTTTCGCTCCTTTTATAAGGATTGTGGCACTGAAGCGTACCACAGGGTCCTTTATTTACAAGTACGGGTTGTATACTGTAATATGTGCACAAACCATGACATAATAGATCATACATCCAAATTTATAATGAAAGCGGTTCAAGGGGTGCCGGTTAGTCGAGAGATGTAGGGAATGTAATGAGCGTTGAAAGGTGATGTTTCTCACGGGTGGAGCCACCAACATAACTTTCCAATCGCTAGGCTGATCCCTTCTATACAACCGTTCATCAATCATGATGATCCTCTTTCGTCCTTGATCACGAGAATTCCATCGGCAGGAGACCGATCTTCGATGTATATCCTTTAGGTAAGCCAATCCGTTACTAACCAACTTCAAGTGTGATCTCCAAATTTGTGAAGAAGATCACGGCCGCCCATCAAGCAATTTCTTTGAAGTTCCCTGCGATAACGGCGCGAATGGTTTGCGATGAGTGTAAATTGTGAAAATGGTTGATGTCGGGAAGATCAAGGCTGTGGTGGAGTGAAGTTTACGAGTGGAGTAAGATTCAAGCGCAAGCGGAGATCTTCTACCGTTCTTTGATAACTATGCGTCGATGAAGATGAGCACCGACTTGATGAATTCACGTTGTACTTGATTGGAGAATTGTCTCATCGACCACTGTACTTAGGCAAGGTACATATCTTGATGTCGTTGATAGACAAATTCTCAAAGTCGGCTCGAGAGAATGCATAATCCCTTTCGTCTTGTTTTTTGACCACAATATTCTTGAGATAAGTGTAGTCCCATTTGGACGAAAGATCAACGTGTTGATAGCAGCGATGTTTTAATCTTGAACACGCATGTTGAGACTTACGGACTGGCGATACGTAGTAGATTCTTAGATTCCGGCGTAATGAATCCCGTACATTGCATCTCGGTATGCTTCCTTTTGTTAGAGAACAAGTGATTAGCTCTTTCCTCGATAGCTATGTAGTTTGAGTATTCGATTCTTTGGGAATGGAAGTGTCAAGGATGTAGCGTTTCCTTGAACCATAGCCACGTGAAGAAAATCCAGTCTTTGTTGAAATATACTGAAGGATCCTAGAGCGTCTGGTTTTGTCGATGGTTGGTAGTGGTTTAGACCGATCGGTGTAATAGGAGGTTGTCCCATTTACGTAAAGTCGATGTTTGCTTATTACAGGTTGAGCCAATCCATGTTATTAGACATACGCTTCGAGCAATGTTATCAAGGTGATATTATTTTCGATGGCACTTTCGAGCTATCTTTTAACGGTTGAAATGCTTCATTCTTGATTAAGCTTCGGATTTCGTCTCTCTTTACTTTGAAACTTTTCTTGCGGGATTTTTACATGCTCCAAAGTAGTACCGTCTACCGGATCTTGACCTTCTTGGGGTAGGAGTTGAATTGACAAGTGTAGAAACCAGGTCAAATTCCTCGGTGTTATCTTCATCTAGCGGGGATAGGGCGTCGTCGGCCTTCTTCTTCTTTCTTAGGCCTAGATGAGGATTTTGGTTTTACTGTACTTTGTGGGTGAGGCGGGTTGTTGTTGGGGCTCATGGTATTCTTCATCGTCACCACCCGTATACTCAAAGTGGTCACGGATTTTTTGAGTGCAGGGTGGTAACTTCGAGAATCGAGGTTTATCACGTGAAGAGTGGGAGGAGATCTTTGTTGGCTGGAGTCCTTTGTGGTGGAAGCGGCATTGAAATGTGAATCGAAGATGATTCACCAGACTTCTTTGTGCATTTAGGCTCCTTATCCTTATCTTGATCTTTGTCTTCATCATCTCTTGAGCGCTTAGGCCTTATAGCCTCTTCTCTGAATGATGAATGGAGTGTATTCGCAATGCTTCAACAGTTTAGCTTCATGGGAGCAAGCGTTGCGAGGCGTGTTGACATTTCGCTACCAGCCGGTTTACTAATTCATCATCAGAAGATTGTAGTTTCAACTTGGATTGATGCTCAAATTCATAGGAGTTGATTTCATGGCTTGCATGGCTAAATGTAAGAGATTGGATAAAGTTATGCGGAATACATCTCCTTTGTCAATTTTGGAATGACCTCCATTAAGAACTTGTGAGTGTATCCTTTTATCATCTCGTCCATGCTTCCTTGAAGATCATCCTTCATAAGCTTACGGCATCTCCCTTTCAACTTGCATCTTGTCATTCTCTCATGAAGATCGTTATCATCAGTGAGGAAAGTCAACTTTCGTGGAGAATATCTTTCTTCGACTCGTTTGGCGGCTTTAACGATTGATTCTTAGATTGTGATATCAAGATGGAGTTGGCTTCATTACTGATTTGGATGATGATTTGGTTGATTTCGTTGATGGTGGTGGTGAAGAATGAGAAGAGCGAATCGATGATGAAGAGACATGAGAGACTCTGGATCCTTTGGAGGTTCGAAGGTTTTCTCCTCTGATCGGCGGAATTTGTCTGAGAAACTTATCATAATCAGTGTCATCTCGGACTTATCTTTCTCTTCATCTTTTACTGTCTCGGTCTTTTCTTTGTCACCCTCATCTTTCTCGGACTTTTCTTTAACTTGAGTTCCTCGATTCATGCTCAATAGTTTCTTCCACGGGCTTTTTGTTGTTTGCTCCAAAGTGGTGGCACGGATCCCTTATCGGGTTGATTAACCGCTCCGGGACAGTGAAGGTTGGTGCACCACTTGACCCTCGGGGCCACCCATTTGTTCTTTAGCAAATTCTTTTGCCGATGTTGAGTCTAAGGAATTTGAACTTCTTCTGTATGAGTATCCATTGCTTTCTTCATCTTCATCTGAGCTTCCTTCATAAGGCACAAATCAGAGGTCTTACCTTTTCCTTTGTCAATTTGGTGGACTTGGAGGTTTAAATCTGGCTGAAGGAGGTGTTTGGTCGCAGTCAGTAGAAAGTCTCTTCATCTGATTCATTAGCCTCGGAGTCCTCGTCCAGTAGCTTTCTCTGCGGTTCGGGCTTAGATCACGGGAATAGGAGCGGCTTCCTTGGCGGAGAGCTGTCCCCTTTAGGTGGAGGATTCCTCCTGGGAAATATCCTCGACTCTCGATTTGCACTTCCCGGCACTTCCTCTTGGTTCTCTAGTAGGTGTTCGAGAAGGCTTATCATCGAGATGGCCAACTTTTCTGCCTCGTCTTTGCTACTTGATACCTTTTGTATGTTTCAAGCTTTTTGATTTCATTTGTCGGAAGGTGATCAGGCAGACACGACACCCTATTTCTTTGTAGGCGATTCCTTGATTACGTGGTGTAGGCTCGATCAACATATCGTGATTATGGAGTCGTTGAGCCTCTGTGGAGACGGGATGAAGTCAAGTGCTCTCTAGATCAACAATTTCGTGTATCGACATAGGAATCTTTGAGCCAAGTTTCTTGTAGTGACATCATGTCTTCCACATAGCGTGCTTCAATTTGATGTCCTTTTGTTGATTAATGACCAGACGATTTGTAGTTCCATGAGCTTGGGATGCTCATAACCACTATCAACGACAGAGACCGATTTGGTAATGATGATGTAGGGGTTCTCCACGGTTGAGGAATGTTCTTAAGCTCCACATGAGAGTGCTTAGTGATAATTCACGAAGCTTCATCATATCCAATATCCATCAGGGTTGAAGCTGTCTCTTCAGTAGGTGTGGGCAGAAGTCGGTTGGCTCGATCTGGTAATAAGAAAAACAGCCCGTAGATGCTGCGTGTGATGGTGATTTGTTTGTTATTGAGCATCACGGTCACCCATACTGACCTTTGATCCTTTGCATTGAATTCGAAATTGTTGTATGTAGATCTCGGTCTGTAGCGAGTGTGAGAGCATATTGGTATGGATGGTTCTTAAGAATATCCACAATCAAGCAGAAGATTAGCATGTGAGGGTTTTAAAGTCAACTCTGAGATTGTTCTTTACAATCTTTCTTGGATAGCCATTAGGGAAGATATCGGCAATTGTGAGAACCTCGGGTGCATCCACATTCATTTGGCGACCATGTCGTGATCTGAAATAACATTAGCCAAAAGAACCAACATATCGAAAGAAATAATGTTAGTCAACAGATGGTTTTATTGTCTAATTATTGAATATCGGTGTTAATGATTATTCTGAGTCCTAAGTCACTTGTATGTCCAATAGTCCAATGGCGTGGTGAAGCGTTTAGTGAGTTAGTTAACTTTAAGTTTTAAAGTTTATGTTATCACTTATAGTTCACAACATATCAAGCGTTTAATTTTATTAGTGACATTATTGGATTAAGTGACGTTATGATTCATTTATTTACAAGTTTGCCCGTAACAATTCTAGCGAAGGTTAGATCAAGGCTTATCGCGTAGGAATAGTAGCTTATCGTAAACAAGAAAAGTATATCTGGCGTAGGCGTAAACTTAGCGTAGGATCTGACTTACAGCGTAAGAAATATTACGCGTGGAACAGGGAGAACCTTATGCGTAAAACTTAGCGTATGCGTATATAAACCTTCACGTAAGGATTACTCGTAAGTAAACCTTATGTTTAGAGTCCTTGTTCACGCATATCCTTCACGGGATCGCAGCGTGTGTAGTCCCATTGTAGACCCTTACAGCGTAACGATTCTGCGTAAAATTTCTCTTCATAACTTTCTCTTGGCTAAGGTGATCATATGCGTGGAAACAAGGACCTTGATTATGAGTTTTATGGTAGCAAGCCGAAATAAAATCATCATATCATCATATTATCGTTAACATTCATTATAAACGGATCATGGCATGAAAGCTTTTAAGCGATTCTGGCGTAGAAAGTCATGCAGCGTAAGTCAAAACCCTAGAGTTTAAAAATTACGCATATGATTTCTAGCCATAGGAATTGCACCAAACATTTTCTGGTAGGTCTTAGGTGTTATGAGAGTCTAATAACCAAGTTTTAACACCCATTAGTGGTGAATCAAAAATACCCAAACATAAGAACAAACCTGTATAATTCTAAGCATTAGTGTTTCTGGGTTGTTATAGGGCCTGGATAACATTAATTCAACATGGTATAAACATCACACAACAATTTATTTGACCAAAACCATTCACATTTTAAATACCCCAATCCATGCATAAACCCTGTTGGAATCACTCCTAAACCTTATTCAAGTGTTAGTTACTCATATGTAATAGTTAGCTTATTATGGCCTTTATGTTTGTTATTAGCCTTAAGCTTATGTAGAAGGCCCATGAGCTTAGGCCCAAGCCCATAGGAGAAAGGGAAGGAGTAGGAGTGTTGCCCTAGCTCCTTGCCTATAAATACTTATGTAAACCTTCATTTGAAGGTTGGTTGTTCAGTTATTCTCTCTTTCACATACCTCACGCCTAAGTCTATAGTATATCGTGTGTGTGTATGGGTTTCTTGTTCAATGCCTTCTCTTCTTCTTATAAGCTTGTGGTAAACCTTGTGACCTAACGGTGGTATCAATGCAAATAGTTGGGTGAACAAGTTTGTTTTTGAAGGTTTTTTGGATTGGTCTTAAAAGTGAGTGACACTTTGGTTCGCTTAAAACTTGTTTTTACACTTTTAATCAAGATTCTTGTACTTTCAATATTTTAAGGTGTTAAAATACTTGTTTTTGGGAAAAAGTTTCAAACTTTATGCGTGGATAGTTGTTTTTAATCGGGTTTTTGAGCGAGGGTTCTATCTATATTAGCTGTTTTAGAGGCTTTGGTTCATCAAGTTTCACACTTTTGTGTATTTTGGTGTTATTGAAGCTACTATCACACAAAAGCTGGTTTAGAAACACTTTTGGCAGAATCAAATTACGAGTAATTCTCTGCACGTAGAAAACCCTAAAACTACTGGCGTAAGTGCCTCTTTGGTTTGATCTTCATTTTAGTGGTTTATTCAGTGTTTTCTTACTTGGATAAGTCAGAAAATCGTCGACTTTGGATATCTTTTGCCTTTGTGATAGTGTAAAAGATCATTTGAGCAAAAAACCTAAAATTACGCATAAGCATAAGCTTACGGCGTAGAAATCACGCCTAAGATTTTCTTACGCCTAAGCCTAGTCTTGCATAAGAAAATCCTGCCTAACTTTCTCGCCTAACTTTTGTCTCACGCCTAACTTTAGTGCTTTTTTTCCTACTTACGTAAGCTAAATCCTCTGTAACTCCTTGTTCAGCTAACTTTGGTGTTTTTTCGCGCATAAGTGCTACTTGGTTCTTGTCTCTTCTATGCCTAAGGACACTTCATCAACAAAGGTTCATTCGACTACAAAGATCCATTTTTACCAACACAAGTTTTCAACATGTCACAACCACCATACTCTAACTATTTCCCTTACTTATCCTCAACGTCAACAACAATTAACTCCACAACATCAACAATGGAATCAACAACAAGCAATTTATCAACAACAATTTAACCAACAACATACTCCACAACTTGTTGCAAATCCACAACCTCAAATGGTTCAACCACCACAAAGTCTTCAAGTTCAACCGTACACAAATGACTTTAATCAACATCCATCAAGGATCACTATGAAGGAACCCACTTGGTTTGCAAAGATGTTTGAAACTTTAAGCAACCAACAATCAATTCATGAGGTTGGATCACTTGATAGACCACCAATGCTCACTCCAGGAAACTACGATCAATGGGTGATAAGGTTCTTTAGGTTTTGTGATCTAAAGAAGCCACATGGAAAGTTCTTAAAGAAGGTTATCTTGGAAGGTCCATTTGAGATGCCTCTTGTCATTGTACCGGAGATCCAAATGCCATTCCACCAAGAGATGAACAAGCGAACATTGCTCATTGCTGAGACTTGAATCCTCAAGAACTTCTACACTATGAGGCAGATGAGCTTGCAATGGAATATATCCTCCTAGGATTACCAAACCTAATTCTTAGTAGTGTTGATGCTCAAAAGCTGCAAAAATGTGGGATCATATTAGATCTTCTTATGGAAGGGTCTGTACTCAATCGGGAAGATTTGGAATCCAAAATTTACTTGGCTTATGAACACTTCATGATTGAACACGGAGAGACACTAAGTCCTATCATCACCGATTTTAGGACATCATCAATGATTTGGATAAACACAACATCATATGCCAAATTGCGGTGAATACTAAGTTCCGAGTAGTCTTGGTCACGAATGGAGAAGTATGTCATTTTTCTCCGTCAAGCGAAAAACATGCATCAATCTACATATGGATTGTTTATGCGATTACTTGAAGCCTTATGTAAAGGAAGTTGATAGGGAAAGGATTCTCCGTGCTCAAATTGCTCCACCAACACATCAGGAAAATCAACAACTTGCCTTATATGCTCAAGCAGTTATTCTCCTCAACCACTCGACCCAACTCAACCAATGCTACAATCACACCAAATGATCCTTCACAACCTCCATCTCAACAAACTCAATTGGTTCCATACAACAACAAATGCTCAAGCATTTCGAAGCTAATGAGGAATCGATCCGTTGAAAGCATTGCAACAAGTATTTGCTATGATTGCTAATGCCTTTAGCCGTTATACCAACAAATCCAACAACCGTATTAGTTCCTCATCTAATACAAGGAATCAAGCTGTTGTGAACAATGGACGAGTTGAAGTTGAGAATCGTGGTTATGGTTAGTGGATGGGGTGGTCAAGGGTTTAATCTTTGTGGGTAGGAATAACAATCGAGCTCGATGGTGGAGCAGGGAAATGCTCGAGAATGGGTTGAATGGTCTTGATGCTACGCAATGAAGGGACACTGGCTAATGCATGCCCAAAGCCAAGGACTAAAGGCGTGCTTATTATTTCAAGGCTCTTCTTTTGGCTCTTAAGGATGAAGTTGGTGGATCTCTCACGGACAAAACGAGCTTTTATGGCAAATCTTGGACTCATGATGATATGGAGGACTTGCGGGCCAATTGTTATGTTGATGGCTAATATGCATGAATTACACATGAGTGACACAGGGCCAGTGTATGACAGCTGATGGCTTGTCTCGGTACCCGAACAAACCATATTTATCTACGATCTCTATCTCGCCAACATCACGAATCCGGCAAGGCTCGGAGAATGTTCAAAATGAGCCATCCACATCTCATTCGGCGATTTTCAACTAGACCCCGTAGTTATATTTGACGATCAAGATGACCAAGCGGTTTCCCTTGATAATCAAATTGACTCCGTGGTTATACTTGAGGATCTCGGTAATGATCATGTTGAGACTCCGCGTTGAACACGCCGAACTTTGCCTCATCGGATTTTGCTCGTTTAATACAAGACCAACAAACCATAGTGGAAAAATGTCATGCCATTAATCGGGACTTGAAATGCAAAAATGCCTTTGTTAACCAAGGATTTTGAATGTTTACAAAGCAACTCAACTTTTCAAAACTCAAGAAAAGCGTGAAAGCGGTTTTGAAGCGACCTTTGCCAAATCTTATCAAAGCGAAAAATATTTAGAAAGCGAGATCATTGATCTAGCGCAGCCGAAGAATGCTTTGTTATGCGAAATAGAACAAGCTGAAACATGAACATAAAAGCAAATTACGGCTCTCACCTTGGAAAATCAAAAAGCTAAAATTTGAGTTGTTAACTTGTCAAAAAGCGGTTCTCTGCATACAAAAAGCATTCAATGAAGCGAATAGATGATCATCTTGAAGAAATCATCGGCACAAAACAAACTTAAAGAGTTTAAAGCTGTTGTTTACAAACATGGCGAGTCGGTCACAGCCATTGAAAAGTTTACTTTAAAACCAATCCAAATGGATATGGACCGAATCTTAGCGATTACAAACCTAAGCTTTCAACAAAGCATTCAAACCAAATCACGAAGTTTCGGTCACGAGAATATAAAGTTGATAATTACATTTATGAGTGTTGTTGAATATCATGCGTCAAGAGGAATTAGATCACGAAGGCGAGTCGATCAAAATTCGAAAAGTTGTTTACAACAAACCTTTTAACTATTCAAAAGCGGTCACTTTAGTCACAGCGGATTCTTCTAACACACCAAGGGTTATCATCAAACACGAGTATTCTAATGTTAATCCCAACCCGGATTATGCACAAATTTATGGTCCTTTAACTTCCATCGGTGAAATAAACTCAAAACACGAAATGAAAAATCCCCAACTTTGAGCAATTGGATGATAGTCAAAGCGTGTCTTTTAAGTGTCAAATCTCAAAATGTGAACAAGAACTTGTAAACGTTAAAAAGGAATATGGTGTCATATTTGATTTACTCAAAAGACTAAGTGATGAAAGCATCAAATGAACGATCATTATCTTGCACACACTAAAGAAGTTATGCATTTTTCTTTGGAAATATTGGTCACGAAAATCAAGATCACATTCACATTATCTTCAAGTTACGAGAAATGTTAGGAAAGTATGAACAACTTCCGCCAACCATCTTTAAGAGATTAGCCCCATTAACACTTAGTATCTTGAACCTAAGTCTCTCTTGCCAAATCACAAGTAGCTAGCGTGCTTCCTTCTCTGACTTGAGGAATAGTTGAGCCTTTTTCCAAGCGTCCGCACTTCGGCCTAGGAGCACTCAAATCGAAGAATAGGAAGTTGCGACCTAAGAAAAGATCAATCAAGAATGCTAAAGTAGAAAGAACACCTAGGACTATGAATAAGACTCACGTTGCCTCCACTATAGATATTGCATCTGGCAAATGTAATAGAAATAGTGATGTAACGAATGCTAAACCGTTAAGTACTTTTGATATTGATCGATGCACCTTGTGTTATTTGTGGTAAAAGTATGAATTCCGATTGCCATGATAAATGTGTTGCTAAAGCTATCATCTCGTTTAAGGAATCCTAAGAACCGGAATACCTCTAGGCCCACTAATCTTTCTAAGTATTGCTTGGTAGACGCCATCTTTAGATTCTAAGAAGCATTGCTGTCCTGTAGCTCGATGTCACCTCCTAGAAATGTAGTACCACCTAGTGCATTCACTAAGACTAAAGCAAATACTAGTTGGAGATGGCGGAAATGGATATATAACACACTAGGATTTAAGTGGATACCTAAAGCTATTGATGTGTGTATATCTACTATAATTTCTACGGAACCCTCTAACATTTGGGTTTCAAATCTACTTCTATTCCATCATTAGATGCGTATTGTATCTGAGGTGTCTGAGATCATTCTCTGGATTGTTGATAGCGGATGTTCCGACACATGTGAGGCAATAAACTTGTTATCAAACTTTATTGCAAAGTTCATTGAGCCTTTGTCAGTTAGGGAATGATCACTTACTATCATAGACTCTGAGGAGACTATGTCAATGGGAACATCGAAATTAGCGGGGTTTACTATGTGGAAGGCCTCGGTCATAATCTGTTTTCGATGGAGTCAGGTTTGTGATGGAGATTTGGAGGTTGCTTTCGGGGAGAAAACTTGTTTCATTAAGTCTACAAGGAAATGACCTTATGTCCGGATCGCGTAATTCTAGTCTCTACACTATCTCTATGAAAGACATGGTTGCTTCATCTCCCATTTGTTTACTTTCAAAGGCAACATCAACAAAATCCAGCTGTATACGCGTCGTCTCTCACATCAAAATTTTCAAACCATCACCAACCTTGCTCGACACAAACTAGTTGAAGGACTCCCACGGTTTCGATATTCTAAAGATCACCTTTGCTCAGCTTGTGAACAAGGCAAAAGCACTCGTGCTCATTTTCCTTCAAAGGTGGAACCACGACTCTCAACATGCTTCATCTTCTTCACATGGATTTGTGTGATCTTGGCGTGCAAGCGATCAATGGCAAGCTACATCTTAGTGTCGTTGATGACTATTCACTTATTTGGACTTGGGTCTACTTTCTTCGAAGCAAAAATCAAGCTCCACAGATGATCATCACCTTTCTCAATACAAGTTGACTCTGAAACAGTTAGACTAATCGAGAGCGAGATAGAGGCCTGAATTTGTTAATCAAACTCTTCGTGAATTCTATGAGAAAGTGGGAATTGACATCGGACATCTATTGCCGCATACACTAGAACAAAGCGGGTTGTCGAAGCGAAAGCGAGCGTTAGTGGAAGCGCAGAACAATGTTAATCAATGCTAAACTTCAGTTACTTATGGAAAGTTGTATCTTGCATGCTATACTCAAAACCGTTCTATGATTACAAAGCATACAACAAAACACCTTCGAGCTCGTCCATAGCGAAAACGAATCTAAAACACTTTCATGTATTTGGATCTCTTTGCTATAATGATCGTGATGACTTTGGAAAGCTCAAAGCCAAAGCTGACATTGGAGTCTTTATCGGATCTTTGTGATAATTCAAAAGGTTTCGAATCGGAATCGTCGTACAAAGCAGGTGATGGAAGCGATTCATGCTCATTTTGATGAACTTCGGAAATGGCTTACAGGTATACTGACTTGGAACCGGACACAACCGCAAACTTCCCCAAACCCCATCATCGGTGAACAAAGCCCCGACTTACTCGTCAACAAATGGAAAGGTTATTTGCTCCGTTGGGTGATGATCTTGATGAGCGTGCTCGGGTGTATCCGTTGTTTCGGCATTCAACACGATAATACTCTTATACGATACACCCTTACAACAACTCTTTGTGAAGATGCACCGTTGACTCAACACATGATTGAACAAACGCTTCCAACAATGATGATTCGGGATGATGTTCGAAATGAAGTACCCCACTGCGATTTTTGATCCAAATCGTTCTTCAACCGTTTTGGGCAGAGCGGTGTGGAATCTCTTGAATCCTGACGGTCATCAACATGGACGGGCGGATAGGCGGTTGGGTGCGGTGCCGCGCCAGGCGGTGAACATTGCATTTATGCACTCATGAATCTGCGCAAAAATCAAAGATGACAAAGACAAGGTTGAATCCATGCAAAGAACTCAACCAATTGTGAAGTATGGTTGAAGGACCAACGATTCGTCATTGGTCTAAAATGGATTTGGAAAAACAAATTGGATCTTTGAAGGAAATGTTATCGAAATAAGTCACGTCCGGTGGCTAAGGGTTATCGTCGGGAAAGAGGAATAGACTTTGAAGAATCTTTTGCTCCGGTTGCTGCGTCTTGAAACATTCGGATATTTCTAGCGTTAGCGGCTCATATGAATATGGCGGTCTATCGGATGGATGTCAAGCTGCGTTTCTCAATGGACAACAAAAGCGGTTTATGTCGGTAACCGGATGGATTAGTTGATCCGAGTTTCGAATCCGTCTACAAAGAACAAAGCTCTGTATGGTCTCAAACAAGCTCCTGGGCATGATGCGATAAGCTATCATCCTTCCTCATTGCCAATAATTTCACCAAAGGTTCGGTTGACCCTACTCTTTTATACAATATCACGGGGCACATATCTTAATTGTTCAAATTTACGTGGATGACATCATTTTTGGTCTACACATAAAAAGTTTTCAATAACTTTTGCAAAACTAATGAAGAAAAATTTTGAAATGTCCATGATGGGTGAACTCACGTTCTTTCTCGGTCTGCAAGTTCATCAATCACCCATTGAATTTTCTTGAGTCGATCCAAATATGCTTGAATTGTTAAACAAATTTGGAATGAAAACACATGACACTTATTACACCAATGGCTCATACCAAGAAGCTAGGCGATTTACATAGGAAATTAGTTGACCCTACCAAATACCAAAGTATTATTGGGTCTCTCATGTATCTAACAAACTGATATTGTCTTTGCGTTTATCTATGCTCCGTTATCGATCGCGACCAAGCTGAAACCCACCTCTATAAGGCTAAAAGAATCCTCCGATACATCAAGGGAACCATTAACTTGGGGATCTGGTATCCGAAGGATTATGGTTTTGAACTAATCGCTTTTCGGGCGTACGCGGGATGCTTAGACTTCGGAAAAGTACTTGGGAGCATTACAATTTCTTGGTGATAAACTAGTGTCATGGCAATCGAAGAAGCGAGTTGTACATCCTGTCCTCAACGAGCGAGAATATGTAGCCACGTGTTGTGCTCAAGTCATCTGGATGAGAACACAACTCAAAGACTATGGTTCGTATTTGATGAGAATCCGATGTCGCTGCGACAATGGAGTGCCATTGCAATCTCGTGCAACTTCGGTTCCTTTTCGAAATCAAAGCACATCGATCTTGATATCATTTCATCAAGGACCACGTGGAGCGAGTGCTTGTGAATTGTGGAGTGCGAATACCAATTGGCAAATATTCTCACCAAAGCCTTGCCTCCCGCTAGGTTTAATGAGTTGGTCCACGGGATTGGTATGAGGTGTTTGACTCAAGAGGAATTGGATGACCTCCTAAAAGCATCTTAAAAAACTGTCAAACACCAAAATATCTTTTGTAAATAATTTTTCAAAAATAAAATACAAAAATATAAAACACGATAAAAACAAAAATATTCTTCTTATCTACAATCTTTCAACATGGCAAGTACATTTCTTCCTTCAACACTATAATCTTTCAAAATTCAACATTTTTACGATCAAGTGTTGAGGGGAGAAAATATAATAACTTTAAGCTGTTTCAAATCATCTATGTACTTGCATGTTATCTTATCTCGGTTGTTTCTTTTAACAAATGGTGGTAAAGTTTACTGTACAATGACACTCCTGGACTAAATTTATAACCTTTCATTATTTCTTAAGTGGGGAGTGTAGTCAAAGTTCCTTTCCTAATAACTTTGTTTGGTAACCAAAATGGAAGTTAAATGGCTTTGTTTGAAAAAGGAAAAGGTGGAGGGACTAAAACTGTCAAAATGTTAAAGTTATTTTAATAAAAACACCTCCCACCTACTTTTTACTTCATATTTAATACACACAACCATATTCATCCTCGCCTAGATTGAACCAGAAATCGTTGTTTTGATCATCAATTTGTAAGTGTTTTAATGATCTTAACATGTTCTTAAGCTAAGGTTTTTAATCTCATGCAAATCCAACGGCTAAAAAGTGTGTTACGCGTGATTATGTGTTCTACGCATAAGCGTATGAACACATAATCATTATGTGTGTGTTTTTGGTTATATGGATTGTTAGCCTTAATAGTTTTTATTAGAAGTGATGGTCATTCACATTTAGGAACTTTGTAACGTGTGTTAGATATCATGCTAGAATAGTCAAAGGGCTCATGGATTGGGCTAAGCTAAATGGTTAGACGTTTAGTTAAGCTAGCCTTGTATAAGTTCATGTAACCCAATCCATGTCCAATCCCATACAAGGCCCATGGCCAAGCCTTAGGGCATCTTCTACTTGTACTATAAATACCCCTCAAGTATGTCATTTTGAGGGGGTGCTTGTGTGTATGTGTTTTCCTTTGAAGCAATATAACTACTTATTGTTTCATCTTCTTCTCTCTATCTCTCTACACATACATCTGAATTTATACATCAGTCACCATCTTTCTATTCTTCTTTTCTTATTTCACATAAGTGTTTGGTTTTACGTGGTTTATACTTGTGTTTTGGTTTTGCTTGGTAAAGTGATAAGGTTGATATATCTTAGGTCAACAATTGGTATCAATACGCCAACAATGGTTTAGGAGTGTTTGTGTTTGTTTTGAAGGGTTCTGGCGTAAAAGGCTCGTTATCGTTTCTTGTCAAGCTTAAAGCTTTAATTTTTGCACTTTAAAATTCAAGATTCTTGTGGTTTAAGGTTTATTTGGTGCTAAAGTTTCAGTTTTTGCAAAGTTAAGTAACTGCGTGTTTTCTTCATTTTAGCTCGTATTTGGTTTATTGGTCATTTCTACTCGTAACTTTTCTAAGCACTTTGGGTGAAAAAGGTCAACATTTTTAGGTTATTCGAGTGTTTTTAAGGCTTTCTGTGCAAAAGAAATCATTTGAATTGTTGGAAATTTCTTATGGTAGAAGTCAAAAGTCAAAACCTAGTTTTCTACTAAATAACTTTTTGGTGAAAATCTTGGGGCTATAATTTATTTTCGATGCTTCCCTCACTTGGATAAGTGTGTGGAACACTTCGACTTGTGGATATCTCTTCTTATTTGTGGCTTGATGTAAAGGATTTTGGTTCTTAACCATAGTTTCACGCATAAGCTAAAAGCTGAGTAACTCTACATAACTTCAAAATTACGGCGTAGGGTTCACGAGTAACTTTTTGTCTACGCATAAGCTTAAGGTTACGTAAGATACTTTCTCGCGCCAAGGTTTCTCATAGGTTTCTGCAGCAAGGTTCCCTCGGCAGGTTCCTCGCAAAGGTTCCTCAGCAAGGTTTCTCGCATAAGCTTCCCTACGCGTAGATCCTACGCATAAGCACGGATCCTCACGCCTAAGCCTCGTCTACTGCATTAACTACCGTGTTCTCGCCTAAAGCTCTTCATTTAAAAAAAAAAAGCTAAATTTTGAGGAGACTAAGCGTTCAATTTTTACGAGATTCAAATTTTGGTTTAGGTGAAATTTTGGTCAAAAATTCAAATTTTTGGGCCTAAATTCAAATTTTTAGTCCAATTTGGCGTCAAAATTGTTATAACTCAAAATTTTCATACGACCTTAGAATTGATTTTTATAGTGAAATTCAAATTTTGGGCGAAAATTTTTGAACCAAGGTTAACTAGACTTTGAAACACCTCATCAGGTTTAATCTTCATCAAAACATAACTCCTTTATCGTTGAATCGATCCTACATCAACTTTATCAGATCATACCTTCATCAATGGCAACTCAACAAGACATTCATGCAGCCGGTGCAGAAAACCGTCCTCCTATGTTGGCAAAAGGTGGTTATCTTCAATGGACAAATTAAGTATGCTCGCTACATCAAAGACCAAACCTAATGGCAAACTCATGATTAAATCCATTGGGGATGGACCCTTCAAAGCCTCGACAAGTTAATGTCACAAATCAGGTCACAACACCTCCCATCCACCATCCTCTCATCTTCAGTGAATCGGAATACGCTTGAAGGGATCGAAACAAGTCGATCGCGGATGACATGGCAATTCATATTGTCCAAGCTGGGTTTACCAATAGACATTTTTCTTTGCTTTAGGCATTTGTGAAAGCTGCATTGATATGTGGGAGCGTGTTAGCGGCTATGTTATGGAGCGAGAATTGGTAAACAAGACATGGAGAACAATTTGCTAATGAATGGGAAAGTTTACATCTACAGAATCCATTGAATCCTACTATGGAAGGTTTTGCACTTTGATGAATGAGCTTATCAGAAACAAGTTGGCACCAGAACAATCGTTCAAAACATCAAGTTCTGAATAATCTTCGAGGAAGAATGGGGACGATATGTCACTATTGTCAACCAAAAAAAAAACTTACATCAGGTGAACTTTGATCAATGAATGATTTTCGAAACTAAAATAAGTTGAAGCGAATGAAGTTAGGCAAGAAAGATTAGCAAAGAATCATGATTCATTGGCACTCATTGCAAAGACTCAAACTACGGTGAATACACAACAAAAGCATCATCTTCCAACAACAACAACTTGCGTAATACATTCCACAACCACAACAACAATTCTATCGGATCAACAATACCGGGAACAAGGAATCGCGATCATGAAAGCTGACCATGTAGAAGCGACCTTACACGAGATATTTCTTTATTGGATAAAGCATTTAACAGTATGTCGGTAATCATGCGGTTCCGTATCCAGGTATTCGGATGGCATGTTGGAAATCGAGATGGACGAATGTTGGGAATAGGCGTGGGTAATGAGAATGGAAATGTGACTCGATCGTTAGGAATTATGGAAATGTGAATCGGGGTCGAGATGCAATATGCGAAGCTTGATTTGATGGACATCAAAGGGGGTGGGATTATCGAGAATATGGGATATCAAATGGGAATAAGCGTTTTATGACTTACGGTTGAATGCTACCTCCGAACCTCAAGACAAGATTCGAGGATCTAGTGTCAACCGACTTCACGAAGCTTGAAAAGATCGGTACATATTTGATGTTACTTGAGAAAAAGAAGAGTTGGGGTGAGTTGGCTGGGAAATCAAATTGGTACCCAAAATGGAAGATAAAGCAAGCGATAATGCAACCTCGGTCATACAATCAATCAACGAGGACACAACATCAATGGTACTTATGACACAACTCTGTCTCGACACATATTACTCAATGGTACCAAATTACTTACTCATGAGAAGCCACATTACGTGTCCCGAACCTTATTATGACACATATGTGGGAGAGCAAGTTATGCAATGTTAACTTTGAAACTCCATATATGGATCCTAATGGAGGTCAAGTGATACAGAATGGTGCTAATGATGAGGAAACACGTGCTTATTTTGAATCATTAATTAATCAATGTGGCATTGAAGTTGAGAAAGGAAACGGTCAATGAGGTTAAGACGCTGAATAAAAAATTGACGGCGAGCTTAGAGTTACAAGGAGCCGCCAAAGCCTATGAATTTCATACAAACAAATGTCGAAATTAGAAATTGGTTATCGAATTTGTTTTAAGAGAAAAAAATTTGCAACTCAAGTATGACACACTTGATGTGAATCTGAATTTGAAAATCAAATCTTTAAACAAGGAAATTCGAGAACTAAATGACCAACTTTCAAACAAAAAGCCGCATTTTCGATCTTGAAAAGAAGAAGCAGTTAATTCTTATTTTGCAAAGCGAGAAGATTCTCTTCTTGATGAAATTCTTGATAAGCGGAAAAAATCAAAACTTTGGACAATTTGCTTCTTACAGCGGGTCATTCAGCTAAATCAAACAAGATGCTTTCTAATCAAGTAAATCCACGTTTTCATACTTCACATAAGATGGCACTTGGTAGCGACCCTTCTAGTTCCTCAAGAAAGCTCAGAAATCTCAAAATGTGTTGAACAATGGACAACCTTTGCATGAACCCATAATTGTTCGTGATTCTATTGAAGCGTTGGAACTATCGAGGAGAGTAGATCAAAAATGAAACAAAGAATCCTGATCTTAAACCCGATTGATTATAACAAATGGAACAAAATTAATGGGATTACTTTTAATCAAAAAGCGTCAAAGTCTTCCATCACAAGTGTTTCAAACAAAGTGTCAACACGGTTCTAAACCGGTTTGAAACAGGTTGTAGTTTCAAATCTCTTTTGTCGAACAAATGTCTTCAAACAATCCTTTTAACACAAGTGATGCTAGAAGCATTTTAGATGGCGTTAAAACTAGAATTGGGTATCTTCAAAATTTGTTAAAACTAAAACCAATATTACAACAAACATCTGGTTTAATAGTTTTGATAATGAATAGAAAAAGTTTTTGAAACTCTAATTGCCTCAATTTGAATGCCATGGTGCAAGGGTAATTCATATTGAACAAGCACTTTTGAAAAGAAGCAGTGACTTTGTCAAGGATCATAAATCCCTAGTAAAGCAAGCTAATGAAAGTATTGAACACATCAAAGTTTTGGAAAAACTCAATGATTCTCTCTTGGAAGATGTTATGACTACTGATATCATGTCCATTATGTTACAAACATATTACATTTGAAGATCATGAAAGACTCGATCTGAGACCTCCATAATTGTTTCAAAATATGAAAATGCTGCAAAACTTGAAATAAGCGTGTCCTATTTTAAACAACTTGATCGAAAATCGAGGAATGCAAGTATGACAAGCGTAGGTATGGCGTGCCTACAAGGACATGAAGAGCAAAATGATCTTTTGAGGCTCAGCTAGGATGTCTAAAAAGGAAGGTATGGATACTAAGATTGCAAAACCATTGGCTGAGGAAAACAAAAGGTTCCCAAACGGTTTTAAACCAAAAATGTCAATTTCTCAGCCTCCTCCGAAAGTCAATGAGAAAAATGATTTGTCAAAACCAGTCACTCCAGGTCCACTATATATTAAAAGAGAATTATCAAAGCTTTTGAAAAACCTGTTTTGAGAAGAAAAGTGTTTACACACAGCATCTCTAGGAATAGTACGGAATGTGACCAAACATCCGAGTTAAAGAATCATGGGTTCTAACGACATGGTCAAAAATCACTATCTAGAAGAAGCTAGGCAAAAGGCACAGACTCGAAAAGATGGAATTTTAAGTGCAACATCTAGGGTGATGAATTCTACAAGATTTCAAGGCACTGTAGTAGTGAAACCATTACCTAGGAACACTCTACAAAAAGACTAGGATTGGCTTACATCTAAGAGTATTCAAGAAAATGCTATGCCCTTAGAAAACATCACTAGAATTCTAAGTCTTTTTGAACAAGAATCAATTTCCAAAGACATAGTGACAAAGTTAAAGCTAGCTGTTTTAAACAATAATATTGAATTTATGCATACTACATGTAAAATGTGTCTTTTTCGGCTAATCATGATGCATGTGCCTTACAATATCTCAAGAAAGATAATTCTGTGCGGCACAATCCACTAAAACACCAAATAGAAACAAACCCGGTGACAAGATGAACATCAAAAGGAAACCTAATAGGTGGATCTCTTTGGGGCGTAGTTTTTCCAAAAAATAGTCTTCAATTTGCATCGATAAGAAAACAACTCCTAGATCTTACCTTAGGTGGATTCCCACGGGAAAAGTTTCAACAGTTGGTCTTAGATGGATTCCCACGGGAAGATTTTGATACTTGCACCAACAGGATAGTGAAACTGATCATGTTAAGGAAGTGAATCCACTACAACCGTTGATAGTGATCACCTCGCGTGAGGAATCATCTACTTCTAACAACGTTATTTGTGCAAATTCTTCTTACGTGGATCACAGTACTTGTAAAGTGTTGAAGGTTCATATACCCATGTGGTAAGAAGAACTTTATGCCAAATTAGCATGTGGAAATCCTTTTCTAGTTCCACTCTGCTCCACTTTACTTGTCCCAACTTAATTTCTCTTTCTTCAAATCTTCTTTGTAAATATCTTTTGAAAAAACCAAAATACAAAATTTGAAAAACCATCAAAAGCAAAATATAAAAATATAAAACTTTCAAAAAATACAAAAACAATATAAAATCAAAAATCCAAAAATATTCTTCTGCGACATGTCTCATTATATCGATATTAAATACGTATCTAGAAATGTCATTCAACAATGATCACGGGCATATACTGATGCTTGGCGAGAGTTCTTTATTGTTTTCTAAAACGTGTCGTTTCTCAAAATTTCTTCATAAAATGGCTTTCGTATGCTTGATGCGAAACCGGACTTCAAAATAATGGCTTCGAACACATGGTTAGGGACCCGCGCTTCAAAAGGAAAGTGCTTATCAAAATCAAGGTTTTAAATATTTTTCAGCCTATTCCTAAAAACATAATGGCTTGTAAAGTATTTGACTTAACCCGATCTTTAAAGAAAGGAAAGTGCTACACAAAATCGATTTTCATATATATCGAGCACTTATCCTAAAACAAATGAAGATAATTTTTTATCTAAATATCTTCAAAAGATTTTCAAAATCTTCTCATCATCTTGAGTACCATTGATTCGAAATTTTTCAAAAATATTTTTCAAAATCTCTCACATTTGGTACCAAGATAACTCCCTCTAAACCATAATTGATTTCAAATTTTACGTAGAAAAATATGCTTTCTTTAGGGGGTATTAAATAAAATTGTTCCAAAATTCATGCTAAATCGTTTCTCTCCAAATGATTTTCGAAAAACATATCTTTTAATCATTTTGTTTCAAAAACATCATAGATATGCTATTTTAGAGGGGATAAGCGTGATTAAAATGTGATCAAAAAGTTTAATGTTCGGTTTTGAATCTCAAAAGGCTCGACTTCGATTGAACCAATGAATTGGCGAGGAATCATGTACCATCTAGAAACTTTCTATGGACTTGACGGGCGGGTAATAATTTCAAGCTAGTTCTCTAGTGATGTAGCGTGTCTCGAATGGTCTAGTTCATTTAAAATTCGATAATTCAAAAAGTGCGAACTCTACCCTCATAATGCTGATTTATCCAAAACTTATAAGCACATGAAGGGAGTGTTTACGAAAATATAAAACTCGAAGTGTTCAAACATGTTTTCTATCATAAACACTCTGTGAGATTGTCAAGAAAAATGGTTTTATGGCAACAATAGGGCGATCATGGAGTTATAAGGTGACTAAGGATAGGAAATCGTCTATGATCCGCCAGGCCGGAGGATCTACAAGGACAATACCCATAGTTAGTATTAGAAGTCCTTAGGTATGATTGAAAAAAGAGTAATGTGAGAAAGGAGAAAGAAGGGGTTGAAGAATTAAAAGAAAATATAATGAAAGGGTGAAAAGAAATAGCCTTCATATTCAACCTTAGAAGCGGGTTCAATACATATGCTTTGGTTGTCACTAGATGACACGGTATTGAAGACAAAGACGTCATGGACCCGGTGGCATACTTGCACTAAACCTTCTAGCCACTCAATTCCTCCAAAGGATTTGTTTCATTCTCACTAGGAACCTTACATAATCTATCGACTTTCTCTTAGAGATCGTTGGTATTGAAGAAGGAGACCCTCTCCCTAGTCTCCGCAGGAAAACAAAATGCACTAATGAGTCTAGAGCCTCGAGATTCATCAAAAGATCTCATAGGAACACATGACATGACATCACTTGTTGTTCATCAATAAGGACACAAGTGATATATTCTAGAGTCCTCTGCAGGTCTTAGCAATTTGCGAAACATTTATGAGAAGTTTCACATTTGTGATCTTCAGTGATTGAATGGAAATTCCTTCCAAGGTCAACATCAAGCGACCACGGCAATCAAGCCGGTAACTCCGTGGATTCGCTTATTGTCTCAAGCGGTCTCTGATCGTGAGTGATGCCTCGGTGTACCTCGCGACTCATCCCAAGCTGTAGATGTACTTGGTATATCGCGTTATCTCACTTGTGGGACTCGATTCGAGAATGGCCTCTGAGAATTAGAGACGTGTTTTTCACTATCGTGTTGCCTCAAATTCAAACTTGTAAGTGCGAATCCGCCTATTACTAACATGTTTTATGTTTTCTTCTTATGGAAGCTCCGGAGCGGATGGATCGTGCAGACTCGCCACATGCTCATACCAACGACACATGAAAGTTCTCATCACAATCAAAGGCTACACAAAGTGTAAAGACTCGAGAACTTCATCATTGGAAACTCAAAGACAAATAGAAGTGTGAGCATGGTGGAGAAAGACGTGGAGACACCTAACCAACGAAGTTGACAGGCCGACAACCATTATCTGATCACAAAGCATGAAAGAACAAAGATTCAAGACTATTCTATATCGACACACAAAGTTCAAGCTCGAGAAAAGTAAAGATCTTATCAAGTGGAGCATCATTTGAATGACCACCCTTAGGGGAGATTGTTGCCTTAATAGTTTTATTTGAAGTGATGGTCATTCACATTTAGGAACTTTGTAACGTGTGTTAGATATCATGCTAGAATAGTCAAAGGGCTCATGGATTGGGCTAAGCTAAATGGTTAGGCGTTTAGTTAAGTTAGCCTTGTATAAGTTCATGTAACCCAATCCATGTCCAAGCCCATACAAGGCCCATGGCCAAGCCTTAGGGCATCTTCTACTTGTACTATAAATACCCCTCAAGTATGTCATTTGAGGGGTGTGCTTGAGTGTGTGTGTATGTGTTTTCCTTTGAAGCAATATAACTACTTATTGTTTTCATCTTTCTTCTCTCTATCTCTCTACACATACATACGAATTTATACATCAAGTCACCATCTTTCTATTCTTTTCTTTCTTATTTACGCATAAGTGTTTGGTTTACGTGGTTATACTTGTGTTTGGTTTGCTTGGTAAAGTGATAAGGTTGATATATCTTAGGTCCTAACATGGATAGTGTCAAAACGTTTCTTATACATCAAGTACACCATTTTAACCATTAAAACCCACCCAGAAACACTTATTAATGATTTTTGAAAATTAGGGTTCATGAGTCGATTTGGGTTTTTCCAAATGTGAAGTGTTTTGGTCTAAAAAGATTGTTGGGTTATGGTCATATGAGGTTGAATTGATGATTTCCATGGTTGTTAACCACCCAGAAACACTAATTGTTTGACAATTTGAAGTTAGGGTTTAAAGTTCATAACTTTGGGTAATTTTGATTTACAACGAATTAGATGTTAATACCTGGCCTAAAGACTCTAACAACACTCTAGACCTACCAGAATTTGTTTGATGCATATCCAATGGCTAGAAATGATACGCGTAAGTCTTAAACCTTAGGGTTTTGACCTCACGCTATAATTCTCACAGCGTATTTACTGTTTATATGAATGTTCATGCCTCAACTTGTTGATAAAATGATGTTTTGTGTTAATGTTAATGATTTGATGAACTTATTTCAGGTCTTGCTCGCATAATATTTGAGAATCAAGGTCATTTGAAACTCTCACGCATAAGGATTACCCTACTGCGTAGTCAAGTTATGCGTAAGAATAATTCTACGCGCAACCATTACAGCGTAAGGTTGTACAATGGGACTATCCGTAAGGGATATCGTAGCATGATGACCTCGCGCAGGTCTACTCTTGCGGGTAAGCCTTGGCGTAAAGATATATACGCAGCCTGCGTAAGCCCTCGCGTAAGGTCCCCTTTTTCTCTGGCGTAACATTTCTCGCGTAAGTTAGGATCCCAGCGTAAGCTTTAGGTCTACGCATATATCATCTCTATTTACGGCTTAACTTTGCCAAAACTAAGCAAGCCGGATTGACCTTCATTATGAATTATTGCGTGTACAAACTTGTAAATAAACTAATCATAGTCCACGAATCCAATAATGTCACTAATAAACTTAAGCGTTTAATATGTTTGTGAACCATAAGTGATAACATAAACTTTAGAACCTAAAGTTAACTAACTCACGAAACATTTCCACGGCGTCATTGAACTATTGACAAACAAGTGACTTAGACTTCGTAACAATCATTGACCTGTACATTCAATAACAGGACAATAAGACCTTATGTTGACTAACATCATGTCTTTCGATATGTTGGTTCTTTTGGCTAATGTTATTTGGATCACGACATGGTGAACAAATGAATATGGATTCATCGAGAAGTTCTTACAATTCTGCGATATCTTTCGAGAGGGTTATCCGAGGATTGGAAAAAGAACAACCTTAGGGTTGACTTTGACGCCCTCACATGCTCTCGAATCTTCTTGTCTCATTGCGTGGATATTCTCGGAATCATCCCTACCGAACATGCTCTCACACTCTGCCACGGTTCCGAGTCTACATTCAACAATTCGGGATTCTATGCGGATGATCCTTTGGTCAAAGTCGATGAATGTGACACTTAATCACAAACAAGTCACTATCACTCCTCCTGACTTACGGGCTGTTCTCATCATTCCTGACATCGCTCCAACCAACTTCTTTGCTACCCCTCTTGAAGAGCAGATCCACGAAATTCTTGATAGATATTGGTTATGATGAAGCTTCAAGAATTATTACTAAGCACTCTCACGTGGAGCTGAAGAATATTCCTCAACAATGGAGAACACTCTACATGAATCATCAAATCGGTCTCGGGTGGTGGCGGTGGCTATGAGCATCCCAAGCTCATGGGCGCAAATTTTCTGTGGTTGATCAACAAGAAGGACATTGAAATCGAAGCACTGATATAGGAGGACATGATGCTATTTCACAAGAAGCTTGGCTCCAAGATTCCCTATGTCGGATACACCAAACTGTTGATCCAGAGAGCACTTGGACTTCATCGATATCCCCAGGCTCAGATAAACCGACATATTGACTGAACCCATATTATCTGTCGAGAATCAAAGAATGATCAACAAAGAAACAAAGTGCGGTATTGCAGATCACCTCTAACTACGAAATCAAAAGCTTGAAACATATAAAAGGTATCGGTTAGCGTAAAGAAGGCAAATTTGGTCATCTTGATGAAAATCTTGGTACACCTAGGAGGACTAGAAGGCTGATCTTTGGAAGTGTCATCACAAGTCAGAATATTTATAGGAAGCTTCCCAAAAGGAATCCTCCTCGTAAAAGGATTGTTCGTAAAGGAATCTGACCTATTCCCAACATAAAAGAAAGCTTGGGCGAAAGCAAGTGTGACCGGATGAAGAGATTACCTACTCGAATGCGGCGTAACACCTCCTTGGCTAAACCTCCAAGTCCTTGGTGAAAAGAAAAGGGAAGACTCATGTACTTGTACCTTATGATGGCTTCGGAGAGTGACAAGAGCCACGGAGAAAATGTTTACAAGAAGACTATCAAATTCCTTAGACACCAACACAAAGCTGAAGAATTTGCTAAAGACCAAATGGGTGGTCAGGAGGATCAAGTGGTCTTGCCCACTCACAACCATCTCGATCGGTTAATCAACCCGATAAGGAAATTTGGTGCCACCTCTTGTGCAACAACAAAAGCTTGTGGAGGATACTATCGAATATGAGTTTGAGATGTAGGGCGAAGTCGAAAAAGATAAAGATGTTGATTATGATCGTTTCTTCTAGATAGTCCTGCGATCAAAGGAAGAAACCTCTTAACCTCGAAGGATCGAGTCTCCTCATATCTCTTCATCATGATTTTCTTTCTCACCACTCCTGCCCCACCATCAGAAGTCAACCAAATCAACATCCAAATCCGTGAAGAAACCATCTAAATCTTGGATTTCTCAAGCTCATGAGCGGATTACCAAACTCAAACAAGTGGAAAAGAAAACATGCTCAACAAAAGGCTGAATTTCTTTCTTGATCACATCACACATCTGTATGACGAGCATGAAAAGATGAAAGGAGAAAGGAAGTTTGTTCGGGAATTCATGAAAAATCACCGTCAAGAGAGGCTGAGCGAAATGATGAAGGCTACATGAAAAGTACCTTACAGATCGTTCCTAAAGTCACAAAGGTTGTTCACCAAACAACTTTATCCAAATCTTATGCGAGATCACCAAGCAAACTATTCGATCAAGCGCCCTTAACGTCAAATCAATCAACGATCCGGTAGTTTTCTCGGATAATGAATTGGTAGCCAAGCTTTTACACAAATGTCTACGATCCAGGACATTTACGATGAAGGAAAAGGTGTTTCAAGCATTCTTTGGACTACCAACTTCAAGAAGCTTGTAGATTGAAGGTGAAAAGTCTAAGCGTCCTAGAGGCGATGAAGACAAGGATAAGTATAAAGACTACGCACCCAAACAGCATAGAAGGTAGGTGAATCTTCTATGATGCAACCTCCTCCCAACGGCCTCTGTTCAACAAAAATCTCCTCCTCGTTCTTCTCTTGAAAACCTCCGAGGCGATTCGAGTTACCACCCACTTCGGCCGATGATGATTCAGGTATACGGGTGGTGAAGATGAAGAGGTCCTTGAGCCCCAACAACAACCCACCTCTCCCAAACAAGTTTAGAAACCGGTATCATCATCTAGGCCTTGAAAAGAAGAAGAAGGCGCCTGAGGCGGCGTCATATCATGGCTGAATGACGATAAAATAGAGAATTTGAATGGTTTGCTACTCTTGTTAACAACACTCCCTACCACGAAAAAGGTCAATTTGGTAGGCGGTTCTACATTGGAGCATGCTAAAATGCAGAAAAGTTCCATGTGAAAATGGACGAAATCGAGTTGAAGCGAATAAAGAATGAAGCATTTCAACTTCAAAAGGCGACTCACGAAAGTGCCCTCGGGTCGAATATCACCTTGAAAACATTGCTGAGCTATGTCTAACAACATGGATTGGCTCAACCCGGAAGCAAACATTGACTTCACACATAAGGACAACCCTCCATACTACACCGATTGGACCAAACCTCTACCAACACTTGGCCAACCGGATGAACCAAGGTTCCTTTCGGATATTTCTTCAACAATGACTTGGATTTTCTTTTACACGGTGGCAATGATTCAAGAAAATACGCTACATCGTTGACACTTCCATTCCGGTGTCTACTCAAACTGCATAGCCATTGAGGAACGTGCCAATCACTTGTTCTCCAACACGGTGGAAGCATACGACCGAGATGCATTGTATGGGATTCATCAGCGGCGGGCATGAATCCTACTGAAGTTGTCGAGTTGAAGTCTCAACATGCGTGTATAGTTCTAAGGATATTTGCCATCATACCGTTGACCTTTAGTCTAAGTGGGACTACACATTCCTAAAGAAGATCGTGACAAGATGAGCAGGACTATGCTTTCTGGCTTTGAGAATTTGTCTCAATGACATCGAAGACATGTACCTTGCCAAGTGCAGTGCATGAGACAATTCTCAACATGACCTACTAGCAGATTTATCAAGTCACTTCTCATCTTCATAAGACGCATTGTCATCAAAGGCGTGTAGAAGATCTAATTTGGCTTGAATCTTATCGAGGCGGCGTGTCAACTTCACATCTCCAAAGCTTGATCTTCCCGATATCAACCAACTATCTCAATATACACTTATCGGCAAACCTTTGTTGTTTACCGTAGTGAACTTCAAAGAAACTGCATAATGGCGTGTAGCGAACTCCACAAGTTCGGGGATCATACTTTGAAGCTGGTTAGGGATGGATTGGCATCTGGTTGAAGGATATCGCGAATATTGGGTCTCCTAAGCGTTGGAATTCTCGGAAAGGAGGGATGTGAGGCGGATCATCACAATGATTGATGAGCGGTTGTTTGAAGGATCGATTCGAGGCGATTGGAGAGTTATGTGTTGGTTAGGCCAGGATTAACATGCAAGCTTTCAGCATACATGCACACTCAGGAACATCCTTTGCACTTCACGGTACCCTTGAATTACTTCCTTCATATAATTTTGGATGTTTGATTGAATATGACAATGGCTTGTGCACACATTACGATGTACAACCCGTACTTGTAAATAAAGGACCACGTGAGTGCGCCCGTTGCCACAATCCTTAGAAAAGGAGAGAAAGCTTCTTACTTTTGAGTAAAACCTATCAAACCTTTCATTTTTCAAGGTTTTGCACAAAAGAACAAGTACTTCCCCTTATGATTTTCAAAACCTCAACCGTTTATATATCACTTGTTGAGGGGGTGTATTTGAAACTTTGTTCACAAATTGTTCACAGTGGTCATTCTTCCCGCAACTCTCGAAATGGTCATATTTATTCTCAACTTTTCAAAAATAACATTTTATATGCCATTTTGAGGGGAGAAAATGTGTGATAAAATATGTTGTGTAAAATGCAAATGAATCAGTGTGCTTGGACTTAACCAACGAATTGGCGATTCTTAAGCTGTTAGTAACTCGAAAGACTTGTCTGGATGGGTAATAATTTCAAGCTAGTTCGCTAGTGATGTAAGCGTGTCTCCAAAGGACTTGTGCGAGTAGAATGTACCATTCGAGAACTCTTGATAAACATGAACTCGTGAGGGTTTGTGACCTTGAGGATTGTCTACACCTTTAAGGTAGTTACTAGAGCAGTTGTCACCTAAAACGACAAATGCAACTCTTTAACTATGCCAAATGCGTGTCTCGCGGGGAATGTCTATCTTGAGTTAATCAATTCAAAAAGTGTAAGCTCTTTCCTATATGCATTTTAACCGTTAAAACTCTTAAGCACATGTGAAGGAGGAGTATTTATGCAAAATCTTATCTCAACGATGGTACTAAAATGTTTTCATTCATAAACACTTTGAGAGATTTTTTCACATCAGTGGTTTTATGGCAACATAGGTTAGTCATGGAGTTATAAGGTGACTAAGGTTAGGAATAACGCGTCCTATGATCCTTGAGCCGGAGGGATCTACCTCAGGACACCACAAATAGTTAGTATTTAGAAGTCCTTAGGTATGATTATTAAAAAGGAGAAAATGAGAATCAGAGAAAGAAGGAGTTGAAGAATTAAAAGAAATGCAAAGAAAAGGGTGAAAAGAAATAGCCCTCAGTTATTCAACTTAGAACACGGGTTCAATTCATATGCTACTGGTTGTCACTTAGTGGTATTGAATTAAAAGTCGTCATGGACCCGTGGCCATGCACTAAACCTTCTTATCCACTCAAGTTTCTCTCAACGAAGCTTGTTTCATTCTCACAGAACCCTAAGTAAACTATCGGCTTTCTCTTAGAGATTCGGTATTGAAGGAGACCCTCTCCTAGTCTCCGCTCAGGAAAACCAAAACGCACAATTGAGTCTAGAGCCACGAGATTCATCAAAAGATCTCTTAGGTACAATTGACATTTTATCACTTGACATTCAACAATAAAATTTCGTTACATTATCGAGTCCTTCACAGATCTTAGCAATGCATCGAGAACATTTATGAGAGGTTCACAATTGTGATCCTCGAGTGATTGAATGGAAACTCTGCCGGGTCAACATCAAGACCACGGCAGGTTAAACCGACAACTCCCGTGGATTGCGCAGTGGTCTCAAGCGGTCTCTGATCGTGAGGTGATGCGGTACCTCGACTTATCGAATCGTAGGTGTACCGGTACATCGTGTTATCTCACTTGTGGGACTCGATTCGGAGCGGCCATTGTAAGAATTAGAGTTGTGTTTGACACTATGATGTCAACACTCTGAAGTTCAAACTTGTAAGTGCGGGATCCGCTTATTACTAACGTTTAATGTTTTTCTTATGGAAGCTCACGAGCGGTGATCGATGCTGATTCTTCTCATGCTAACGCCAACATCATCACTAATGGAAGTTCTATCCAAAAGCAACAATGATCAGAATGATTCTTCGTCAATACAAAGAATCTACAAAGTTAAAGACTTAAAGAACTCCATCATCTGAAACCAAGCGTCAAAAGTGTGAGCATGTTGAAGAATGGCGTGGAACTGTGCTTAGCGAAGACGAACTTGAAGGTTGATCTGACAACAACATACTATCACTTTCATCACAAGAACAATGATCGAAGAACAAAGTTAAAGATGACGTCAAAGCATAACTGTTCAAAGTAAACTATCTCTACCTTTGGAGATTGTTCAAATCAAGGCAATTCTTCTCACAAGAAAGAAGAATGTCGAGAAGGCGTCAAAGCTACTATACATCAACGTCTTCACGTTTTCATCACTTGAGTGTTTGTTACTCATATGTAATAACACTTGAGGGAGATTGTTGGAATCACTCCTAAACCTTATTCAAGTGTTAGTTACTCATATGTAATAGTTAGCTTATTATGGCCTTTATGTTTGTTATTAGCCTAAGCTTATGTAGAAGGCCCATGAGCTTAGGCCCAAGCCCATAGGAGAAAGGAAGGAGTAGGAGTGTTGCCCTAGCTCGCCTATAAAACCTATGTAAACCTTCATTTGAAGGTTGGTTGTTCAAGTTATTCTCTCTTTTTACATACCTCGCCTAACCGTCTATAGTATATCATGTGTGTGTGGGTTTTACTTGTTCAATCGCCTTATCTCTTTCTTATAAGCTTGTGTGGTAAACCTTGTGACCTAACAAACCCTAATTTTTCAAAATCACTCAATTGAGTTTTAAGGTTCGTTTGAGGATAGAAAACATATCATTGATGTTATTAAAACATTTTGACACTATCTTTTTAACCACAAACACATAAACAAGATTATGTGTTCATACGCATACGCGTAGAACACAAAATCAACCATAGTTTAAAATCTAACCGTTAATTTTCAAAATGATTTAAAACCATTGTTTGTAATCTTGTTAGGAACACAAAGACACTTACAAATTGAAGATCCGAAACACGGATTTCTTGAACGTTTTTTAAGCGTAGGATGAGATGGGTTTTAGCAATAAATGTGAAGAGTTAAGTTAGGTGGGATCTTTTATTGAAAAATACTTTCAGGTTTTGACAATTTTAGTCCCTCCACCTTTTCCATTTACATCCAATGCCATTTAATTTCCGTTTTGGTTATCAAACAAAAGTTTTTTAGAAATAACTTTGTGACACTCCCCTGACTTAATAATTGATGAAAGGTTATAATATTTAGTCCGAGGAGTGTCGGTTAATCGAGAAAAGTTTTCCACCATTGATAAAGATACAACCGAATAGAGTAACATGCAAGTACACGGATGTTTTTGAAACAGTTAAGTATTTGTTTTCTCCCCTCAACACTGATCGGAAAATCTGAATTTTGAAAGATTAAAGTGTTGACGAACGAAATGTACTTGCCATGTTGAAAGAAAAATAGATTAGAAGAATATTTTTGTTGTTTTATCGGGTTTTATATTTTTGTATTTTGTTTTTGAAAAATATTTACAAAAGAGATTTTAGTGTTTGTGGGTTTTAAAATTGTTTTAGGAGGGCATCCAATTCCTCTTGAGTCAAACACCTCATACCAATCCGGTGGACCAACTCATTAAACCTAGCGGGAGGCAAGGCTTTGGTGAGAAGATATGCCAATTGGTATACTGCCCACAAAAATATAATTCAGGTACACTGTTCACGTGATCCTTGATGAAATGATATCGAAGATCGATGTGCTTTGATTTCAGTCTTTGGCCTGGTTGGGCGAGATCGCAATGGCACTCCGATTGTCATGATACATCGGGATTACTGTCAAATCGTAACCATAGTCTTTGAGTTGTGTTCTCATCCAATGACTTGAGCATAACACGCGACATGGCTACATATTACGCCGGTTGAGGATGAGGGATGTACAATCCTGCTTCTTGATTGCCATGACACGGTTTATCACCAAAATTGTAAAGCTCACGAAGTACTTTTCCGTGAGTCTAAGCATCCTGCGTGGTTCTGAAAAATTAGTTCAAAACCAGAATCCTTCGGATACTAGATTCCCAAATTAATGGTTCCTTTGATGTATCGGAGGATTCTTTTAGCCTCAAAGAGGTGGGTTTCATTGGTGCGGCCGATACTTGAGAGCAAAGATATCGGCAAAGACAATATCGAGTCGCTGGTGTTAGATACATGAGATATCCAATAATACTATGGTATTTTGTAGGGTCCACCAATTTCCCATGTAAATCAGCGTCTAGCTTCTTGGTATGATCCATTGGTGTGGCATAGGTGTAACAGGTTTGCATTCCAAATTTGTGTAGTAATTCAAGGGCATATTTGGACTGACTCAAGAAAATACCACGGGGTGATTGATGAACTTGCAGCCCTAGAAAGAACGTAAGTTCACCCATCATTGACATTTCAAAATGTTTCTTCATTAGTTTTGCAAAAGCGATTGAGTACTTTTTATGAGTTGACCCAAAAATGATGTCATCCACATAAATTTGAACAATTAAAATATGTTCCCGTGATATTGTATGAAAAGAGTTGGGTCGACAGAACCTTTGGTAAAGTTATTGGTAATGAGGAAAGATGATAGCTTATCATACCATGCAGGGGAGCTTGTTTGAGACCATGAGAGCTTTCTTCGGTTTATGACGATGATTAGGGAACCTGGATCAATCATACGGGTGGCCGACATAAACCGTTTCTTTAGTTGTCCATTGAGAAGCGGTTTGGACATCCATCGAAGACCGTGATGTTCATGTGAGCGCCAAATGCCAGAAAAATCGAACGACCTCAAGGCGAGCAGCCGGAGCAAAAGATTCTTCAAAGTCAATACCCTCTTCACGGCGATAACCCTTAGCCACCGGGCGTGACTTTTGATAACATTTCCTTCATCAATTTGTTTTCCAAATCCATTTTAGACCAATGGCGAAGACCCCTGTTGGTCTTTCAACCAGTTCCCATACTTCAAGACGTTTAAATTGGTTGAGTTCTTCTGCATGGATTCAATCCGGTTGTCCTTTGTCATTCGTCTTTGATGTTTTAGGTTGATTGGCAAGCGGTGAGTGCATAAATGCAATGTTCATGCGTGTGAAAGTTGTCGTAACGGTGGTTGATTGGATTGCCAATAATATTTTCCAGATGATGGTCTTTTGTCCATCTATGTGTGGAGGGTTGATGTTGGTATACATTGTCGCGGTTTTGGATTCAAATGGCTTGTTGAAGATTCGCGACATCAGTTGCAGCGATCTCATTAGCAAAGCGTTGAAGCGCATTTGGATCAAAATCTGCGGTGGGGTACTTCATTGAGACATCATCGGCCGGTTCATCATTGTTGGAAGCGGTTTGTTCAACTGTTGTGTTGGAGTCAACGGGTGGTGCTTCTTCAATATGTTGTTGTAGCGGGTATGTCGGTATAAGAGTATTATCGAGGTTGGCAGGCGGAAGCAGTGGCGGATACACCAGCACGTTCATCAATATCGTCCTGAGCAGAGGAGCAAATAACCTTTCCATTTGTTGGCGAGTAAGTTGGGGGCTTTGTTCGGTGATGATGGGGTTTGAAGTTTAAGCGGTTGTGTCCGGGTTCCAAGCTGTTATACTCGAAGCCATATGTAAGTTCATCAAAATGAGCATGAATCGTTTCCATAACTTCCTTTGTTCGCGATTCGGTTCGGAAACCTTTAGAATTATCACAATATCCAATAAAGACTCCAATGTCGGCTTTGGCTTTGAGCTTTCCAAAGTCATCACGATCATTATTCGGATAGCAAAGAGATCCAAATACATGAAAGTGTTTGAGATTCGGTTTTTTGTGGACGAGCTCAAAAGGTGTTTTGTTGTGGCGTTTTGTAATCATAGAACGGTTTTGAGTATAGCATGCAGATGAATCTGCCTAGTAATCTGGAAGTTTTAGCATTGATTAACATTGTTCTTGCAGCTTCCACTAACGTTCGGTTTAGTCTTTCAACAACTCCGTTTTGTTCTGGTATGCGTGCAATAGATGTCGATCTTTGAATTCCCACTTTCTCATAAAATTCACGAAGAGTTTAGTTAACATATTGGTGCCTCACTGCATTCGATTTGTCGAGCGGTGTTTTAGAGCTGAACTTGTATTTTCGTGAAAGGTGATGATTATCTATGGAGCTTGATCTTTGCTTCGAAGAAAGTAGACCCAAGTCCAGCGTGAATAGTCATCAACTATTACTAAGATGTAGCGTTTGCCATTGATCGTATGCACGCGCATTGGGCCACACAAATCCATGTGAAGAAGATGAAGCACATCTGAGAGTGTGTTCCACCTTTGAAAGAAAATGAGAACGAGTGCTTTTGCCTTGTTCACAAGCTGAGCAAAGGTGATCTTTAGAATACCGAAATCGTGGGAGTCCTTCAACTAGTTTGTGTCGAGCAAGGTTGGTGATGGTTTGAAAGTTTAGATGTGAGAGCGGCGGTGCCATAGCCAGATTTTGTTGATGTTGCCTTTGAAAGTAAGCAGATGGGAGAAGAAGCAACCATGTCTTGCATAGAGATAGTATAAAACTTGGAATTAGCGAGCGGACATAAGGTCGTTTCCTTGTAGATCACGAATGAAACAAGTTTTCTCCCGAAAGCAACCTCAAATCTCCATCACAAAAGCGACCCTCAAAACAATTGTGACCGAGGCCTTCCACATAATAAACCCTGCTAAATTCGATGTTCCCATTGATATAGTCTCCGTAGCCCATGATAGCTGCGAAGTGATCATTCCCGAACTGGCGGTGCCAATGAACTTTGCAATAAAGTTTGATAACAGTTTAAGGTTGCTGTCATGTGTGCGGGAACATCCGCTATCAACAATCGAGAGAATGATCGTATCACGCATTACACACAGAGCGACAGATGGAATAGAAGAAGATGTGGAACCGAAATGTTAGAGGGTTCGGGCGGGATATAGTAGACATACACACATCAATAGCTTTAGGTATCCATTTAAATCCTAGTGTGTCATATATCCATTTCTGCCATCTCCAACTAGTATTTGCTTTAGTCTTAGTGAATGCACTAGGTGGTACTACATTCCTAGGAGGTGAAACTGAGACTCTGAGGACAGCAAATCGTTTCTTAGAATCTAAAGAGGCGGTCTACCAAGCCAGACTTAGAGATTAGTGGGCCTAGAGGTATTCCGGTTCTTAGGATTCCTTAAGCGAGAGATGATAGCTTTAGCAACACATTTATCATGACAATCAGAATTCATACTTTTCGACAAATAACACAAGGTGCATCAGACTGAATATCAAAAGTGCTTAATGGTTTAGCATTCGTTACATAACTATTTCTATTACATTTGCCGAGACGCCAATATCTATAGTGGAAACAACGTGAGTCTTATTCATAGTCCTAGGGTGTTCTTCTACTTTAGCATTCCTTATTGATCTTTTCTTAGGTGCAAACTTCCTATTCTTTGATGTAGTGCTCCTAGAACGTGAAGTCGGGCGTTTGGAAAAACGCAACTATTCTGTTTTTAGTAGAAGAAGGGCGTTAGCAACTTGTGATTTGGCAGTAGGGATTCTAGGTTCACGATTACTAAGTATTACTGGTGCTATTCTCTTAATCACGGTAGGCGGAAGTTGTTCATACTTTCCTAACATTTCTCTTAACTTGAAGATAGTGTGAATCAGATCTTGATTTTCGGCCGAATATTTCAGACAAAATGCATAACTTCTTTAGTGTGTGCAAGATAATGATCAAGTTAACTTGATGCTTCATCACGAGTCTTTTTGAGTAAATCAAATATGACACCATATTCCTTTTTAACTTTTACAAGTTCTTGTTCATATTTTGAGATTTGACACTTAAAAGACACGTTTTGATCATCGAGTTGCTCAATTTTTGGATCGAAGTTTTGTCCGCATGGCGGCGATTTTGTGTTGAAAATCAAGTTGTTGATCGTGAATATCTTTTTGACACCAATTAAGACAACGTATTGCATTTGAAAGTTCGTTTGACAATCGTTTGTTTTCAACTTTTAAGGACTCGATCGAAGCACATTATCGGTGTTCTCAACATTTACCACGGAATCAAATTATCGAGAGATATATTAAAATGCATATGACAAAGAATTCAATAGCACAACATTATGGACATCAGCACGGATGACATCTTCCAAGAGTCGATCAACATCTTTTCTCAACATTTTCTTTTTACGTTTAGTATTAGAAATAGATGTTTCTTTTCAAAACGACCTTCATCAATCAAGTTCCTTATGAAAGTCCCTTTCCCAAGATAATCCACAACTTTTCAAATTTTTAACATTTGGTAAAGATTTTTCGAAAAATGTCTCTTTGTTCTCGCGCAGGGCGATTGAAAATTTGAACTTTGATTTCAGAATGATATTCTATCTCATGTTGTAAAGTTTTGAGGTCACCCATGAAAAGGTCAAAATATCGAAGAATTTTGCGATTTTCGGGTTTTGAGTTTACTTCACTGATGGAAGGTAAAGGACCATAAGTTTGTGCATAATCGGGTTTGGGATTATCATTAGAAGACTCAGCGTTTAATGATAATCCTTGGTGTGTTAGAAGAATCCATTGGTGTGACGAAAGTGACCGCTTTTGAATAGTTAAAAGGTTTGTTGTAAACAATTTTTTTCTAATTTTGATCGACTCTCGTCTTACGCATCTAATTCCTCTTGCGATGATATTCAACAACACTCATACGAGAATTATCAATTTTATATTACTGCACTTTGGAAACTTCGGGATTTGGTTTGAATGCTTTGGTTAAAAGCTTAGGTTTTGTAATCAAGAGATTGGTCCATATCCATTTGGATTGGGTTTTAAAGTAAACTTTTCAATAGCTGTGACCGACTCGCAATGTTTGTAAACAATAGTTTTAAACTCTTTAAGTTTGTTTTGCAAGCCGATGATTTCTTCAAGATGATCATCTATTCGTTTAGTTGAATGCTTTTTGTATGCGAGAATGTTTTTGACAAGTTAATAACTCAGCCTTAGCTTTTTGATTTTCCAAGGTGAGAGCATTAATTTGCTTTTTTGTTCATGTTTGATTGTTCTATTTGAGACAACAAAGCATTCTTGAAGCGGCTAGATCACGAATTTGTCTTTCTAAATATTTTTCGTTTTGATGAGATTTGGCAAAGGCTGCTGTTTTTCACGTTTTCTTGAGTTTTGAAAAAGTTGAGTTGCTTTTGTAAACATTCAAAATCCTTGGTTAACAGTGCATTTTGCTTTTCAAGTCCTGATTAATGGCATGACATTTATCCACTATGGCATTGGTCTTGTATTAAACGAGTAAAATCTGGATGAGGAAAAAGTTCGGTGTGTTCAACGTGAGTCACAACATGATCATTACTTAGATCCTCAAGTATAACCACGGAGTCAATTTGAGTATCAAGAGAAACCATAAGGTCATCTTGATCATCAAATATAACTCTGAGTCTATTTGAAAATCGTCGAATGAGATGTGGACGACTCATTTTGAACATTCAGCCTTGCGGATTCGGATGTTGGAGATATGAGATCGAGAGATAAATATGGTTTGTTGGTGCACGAGACAAGCCATCGATTGTCATACTGGGCCTGTGTCACTCATGTGTAACTCATGCATATTAGCCATCAACATAACAGGCATTGGCTGCAAGTCCTCCATATCATCATCAAGTCGGCATTTGCCATAAAGCTCTGTTCTTTGTGCGTGAGAGTTCCAGACTTCATCCTTAAGAGCCAAAAGAAGAGCCTCTTTGTGATAAGCACTGCCCGAGTCCTAGGCTTTGGGCATGCATTAGCCAGATGTCCCTTCTCATTGCGGTTGTAGCATCGAAGACCATTCAACCCATTCAGGCATTTCCTTGTTCCACCACTTGAGTTCTATTGTATTCCTACCCACACGCATTAAACCCTTGACCACCGCCCATCGGCGACCATAACCACGATTACGAACTTCAACTCGTCCATTGTTCACAACAGCCTGATTCCTTGTGTTAGATGAGGAACGAATACGGTTGTTGGACTTGTTGGTATAACGGCTAAAGGCATTAGCAATCATAGCAAATCCTTGTTGCGGTGCTTGACGGATCAATTCCTCATTAGCTTCACAGACAAGTGCTTGAGCATTGTTGTTGTTGTATGGAACCAATTGAGTTTGTTGAGATTGAGTGTGAAGGATCATATTGTGATTATGTGATTGGTTTGAGTTCTTTGGTTGAGGAGAATAACTGTTTTGAGCATATAAGGCAAGTTGTTGATTTTCGGATGTGTCGGTGGAGCAATTTGAGCACGAAGAATCCTTTCCCTATCAACTTCCTTTTCATGAGGCTTCAAGTAATCGTACAACAATCCATATGTAGAATGATGCATATTCTTAAGCTGCGGAGAAAAATGACATACTTCTCCCATTCGGGACCAAGACTACTCAGGAACTTAGTATTCACTGCAATTCTTGGCATGATGATGTTGTGTTTATCCAAATCATTGATGATGTCAACGATGATGATAATACTCTAGTGTCTCTCTAGGTTCAATCATGAAGTGTTCATAAGCCAAGTAAATTTTGGATTCCAAATCCTCCGATTGAGTCTGATCCTTCCATAAGAAGATGAATATGATCCACATTTCTTTGCGTCTTTTGAGCATCAACACTGAAGAATGGGTTAGGTAATCCTTAGAGGATATATTGCATTGCAAGTTCATCAGCTTCATAGTGTAGAAGTTCCTCTGCATTATTCAATTGGCAATAGTAGCAATGTTGGATTGTTCATCTCTTGGTGGATTAGCATTTGGATCGGAGGGTACGATAACAGTAGGCATCTGAAATGGACCTTCCAAGATAACCTTCTTTAAGAACTTTCCATGTGGCTTCTTTAGATCACAAAATCTAAAGAACCTTATCACCCATTGATCGTAGTTTCTGGGAGTGAGCATTGGAGGTCTATCTAGTGATCCAGCCTCATGAATTGATTGTTGGCTACTTAAAGCTTCACACATCTTTGCAAACCAAGTGGGTCCTTCATAGTGTTCCTTGATGGATGTTGATTGAATTAGTTTGTGTAAGGTTGAACTTGAAGACTTGGTGGTGGTGGAACCATTTTAGGTTGTGGAATTGCAGCAAGTTGTGGAGTATGTTGTTGATTAAATTGTTGTTGATAAATTGCTTGTTGTTGATTCCATTGTTGATGTTGTGGACTTAGTTGTTGTTGTCGGTGAGGATAAGTGTAAGGGAAATAGTTAGAGTATGGTGGTTGTGACATGTTGAAAACTTGTGTTGGTAAAAATGGATCTTTGTAGTCGAATGAACCTTTGTTGATGAAGTGTCCTTAGAGTAGAAATCACAAGAAACCAAGTAGAACTTATGTAAAACACCAAGTAAGTAACAATCAAGAGTTCGCGTAGATTTAGCTTCGTGTAAGTAGGGTAAAGGCACTAAAGTTATCGCGTAGACACAAAGTTAGGCGTAGAAACTTATGCGTAGGAATACCTTAGGCGTAAGACAAGGCTTAGGCGTAAGATTAATCTTATGCGTAGGATTTCTCGCGTAAGCTATGCTTATGCGTAAGTTTGGGTTTTATCCCAAGTGATCTTTACACTATCACAGGCAAAAGATATCCAAAGTTCGAGTATTTTAGGCTTATCCAAGCAAGAAAACACGGAGTAAACCACGAAACTGAAGATCAAACCAAGGAAAAAGTTCGGCGATTAGGGTTTTCTTACGCGTAGACTTACTCGTAAAAATGATTTTTCCCAAAGATGTTTCTAAACCAGTTTTTGTTATGGAATAGCTTCAATATCACCAAAATAACACAAAAGTGTGAAACTTGATGAACCAAAACAGCTAAAACAGGTTCGCGTAGAACGATACCCACGAACAAAAACAAGCTTAAAAGTTAGATCCCGCGTAAAGATTGAAACTTTTTGCAAAAACAAGTATTTTAACACCTTAAAACGTTGAAAGTACAAGAATCTTGGATTAAAAAGTGTAAAAACGAGTTTTATGCGATCCAAAGTGTTAACCACTTTACGCGTAGGCCAAAACAAAACTTCAAAAACAAAAGTGTTAACAACTATTTGGCGATTGATACCACTGATAGGTCACTAGATTTACAACACAAGCTTAATAGAGAGATAGAGTGGCGGATGAACAATACACACACAAACACACCGCATATAAACTATGATGGTCAGGCGTAGAGTGTGAAAGAGAAATGCATTGAACAACCAACCTTCAAATGAAGGTTTACAAAGGATATTTATAGGAGGGAAGCTAGGGCAACACTCATAGTCCCTTCCTTTCTCCTATGGGCTTGGGACTAAGCTCATGGTCCTTCTACATAAGCTTAAGGCTAATAACAAACATAAAGGCCATAATAAGCTACCTATTACATATGAGTAACTAACACTTGAATAAACGTTTAGGAGTGATTCCAACAGTTTGATAATACTCTTCCACTGACAGAGAGGCAACTTGTTATGTGGATCACTAAAGCTTCAAGAAAGCTATATTAAGGGTTCTTGAAACTCTTTGGGATCAACACCTTGAAGTGCCGCCAGCTATGCTGATCTAAAGTCGATGTGCTCACCTTCAATGCCAACACGATGAACACAGGGATCTCATGTACCAACATCTACAGACGGATGAAACACGGATAAATTTCTAAAGCATCTTCAGGGTTGTGGGACAAAGATTGATGAAATCAGGGACTCGGTCAAAAGACCAGCCTCAACTCAAAGTCTTTGAAACTCGAGGCTTACTTGAAAAATTCCTCAGGCCTCACTGAACTTATCACCATGCTCAACGCCAATGTTGGGTTCAATCTTCATTCAGTCTCTTCAGGCTACACTGGTTCTTTGGATGCTCAAGTGACTACTTTGGCTAAGGCATCATCTTTAATGGCTTGGAATCTTGGGCCTAGAATGACTGCCTTGGAACTCTCTTAGGATAATCTGACAGAACAAGTCAATGGTTTTCAGAAGGATACAACTGACATTAAGGCTATGGTCACGGAGATCTACCAAGCCTTCAAAGGTCAAGCAACACCAACTCCCCCATTAGAGGCAACTCTTGCTCTCTGACGTTGAAACATTGAGTTGGGGAGAAGACCACTAAAGAGACTCCCTCTCACTGAGAGGGGGCCTCGTCAGTCTCTGCAACACCAATATCATCAGTCCCACCAGTTTCAGCAACACCCTTATCAGAGTCACCAACAACAACAATTATGACAACAACACCACCCTTGGTAGCATCATCTTCCTCAAGCTAAGAAAAAGGAAAGGCCATAATGAAAACACCTTAGCCTGAGAAGATCCCCTATATGACAGCAACAGAAACCTTTCGCTCATACAATGCTAAGTGCCTATCTTGCTAAGGAAGAAAGGAGGAGGAAACTAGCTGAGGAAGAAAGAAAGAGCAAAAAAGCACTAGTACAAGTCGTAGAAGAAATTTGGGAACATTGGAATTGATCCTAAGAAGCTTGAAAAGGGTCGGTGAATGAAGTTCAAGGAGGCCCGGCTGCTAAAATGCATGAAATGAAAAAGAAATTGGATGAAAAGAACAAAAGAGCGGCAGCCATCAGGCAAGAAAGAATTGACCACTACCACTGGTCAATGACAAGCAAGGTGGCTGAGAAAATCACTAATGTCAGAATCATCCCAAGTCCAACCGGCAATGAATGTCTCAGGGGGGATGATAAAAGACACTTCGAGGTTCAAGATCCCCGAAATTCACTGACTTTGGGACCATGAACTCGATGAACTTGGTTCGATCATTGAAAAGCGGAATGCGGTGGTTAGGAGGCGATGAAAATGCTCAGCAAAAGGTATGAAAGACTGAGGGAAGCACAGTATCTGGGGATTCACCTGCCTTAACTGCACCTCAAGGATCTCAACCTCAATTATCACAAGGCAAACGAAGAGGTTGAGTTCCAGCCTGAGATCAAAGTTCCAACTTTGGAATGTAATAGGGAGCTACGAGGGGGTGAAGTTTGTAAAGCTGTCTTGTGATTGAAAAGCCCGAAAGAGGACGTTTCTACATTGATGTTTATGGAAACCCAGCATTCCAAAGATGGAGTGACATTGATCAGGCAGGTGTGGCTACAATGCTGAGCTACATACCTGTGGCCTCTCAAATTCAGACTCCAACAAACGTCAGGTTCTGTGCTGACTTAAATGCCAAGATAAATGAGCACCCTGACAAAGAAACACTCATCACAAAGAAAGTCAAACTTGAAGCACTGGGGATCCATCTTAAATGACATCATTATCTTTTATCTTTTGTACTTGTGATAGGAACCATGTAATTGATCAAAAAATGATGTATGTTTTGTTAAAATATTCAGTGTTCTTTAATTTGTTCATTAGTACATTCAGTGTAAGAAGAAGCTAATTGCTCTTTCACGATCAAACACTTAGGCTATTTGTATATCCAAATAAGGGGAGACTGTTGGGTTAGTAAATACCCAAACCCCTTAATCTAGGATTTGAATAGAAAATACCCTAAGTGTTTAGACCGTTAAACACTAACAGGTCAGTGAGTGCATAGTCTCTCAGTGAACCATCTTTAGGATACTCAGTAAGAGACGAATAAGAAGTCTCTCCACTCAGTAAGGCGGAACTTAAAGGGTGAAGACTAAGTCAGGAAGAAGATGGTGGATTCGTGGTGATGACAATAACTCACGAATCCTAAACTCCACCAACTACTTACTGAGACAACAAGGAAGTAGAAGCGAAGACAATGAAGACTGAAGAATGAGTGGGACAAGGCGGGATAAGTTCGAATCAGATAAGACGAAGTCCGTATCAACCAAAGTCAACTTTCCCAAAATGGCAAACTATCAGGCTCAGTGTCATCAGCGTATGGAAAGCTGCCTTGTCTCTTACTTGATATAGTCTTTGTAAACGAGACAAAATTCATCGATTATTTTGTCTTATGCAAAATGTCAGTTTGTCACTTAGGATAGAGTTAAAAATCATACTTGTATAAATATCATAAGAGATGGAGTGAAAGATTAAGCTTGTGAATTATAAAACACACACACACACAAGTCATCTTTCACTCCTCCAAATACAACTCAGTCCCGAGATAGCTCATGGTTCCATAGTAGTTGTGTTCAGACTTAGCCTGAACTTAGTGAGAAGTACCAACCCTTTGTCATTTCAATCCTAAGTACTATTCCGCAAGTACTTGGGTAATGTATTTTTTTTGATTGATTTCTAATAAAGAATATTATGTTGAAAATTTATCAGTGTGTTTGCTTACATCTTACTTGATTATTGATTCACTATTATCTGTTTTAATACTTACTGTTTTATCGATAGTGAATAGGGAACAACATAACACATAAAAGAGTTTAAATACCATAACTCGATTGTTGTCATCCATCCATAGCTTTATATCTTGTATCGCGTTTGGTGCCGTGATTGTTGAATGCAATTAATGGCTGTCATCATTAATTTGTTACCATCCAAATTAGTAACATGGAAAACATCCATGTTCCACCTTCCATCTGACAAAGACATAACCCTTTTTTTTAATTAAAAACTTCATATCTGTTAAAACTTGCATCCTCTGAGAATACCATCTTTCTTGCACAACCAATCATGACTAAATTTGCGTTTGAACAACCAGCATTGTCGAACATGACCCTAGGAGTGTTCATACGAACAAGAAGCATTCCAGATTCATTCAAACAAGGTCTTCGATCCATCTACATCATCTTTAGTTCACAGCTCTTAAAATAGGTAAAAATTAAAATCCTTGTAACACCAAAACTGAATTAAGGACAAATTGATGATAGTTTAGGGTTTGTGATAAAACCTGAACGTGCATCAATTAAAACCCTAAAAACCAGTAGCATGACGCACCTCATATACATTCAAAACCATGAGCTTCACATGATAAAGGTAAAGCATAATTAACCTCCTAATCAACTTCCATATTGCATTAAATTAACAGAAAACGAATTCAGGAAGTTTAATATTCAGAAAAACCCTAAAATTTGAAAAACACAACCTTCTAGCGGTTTTCATCAATTAATATCTTACGATTGAGAGCCAGATTGAAGATCCATCTGTGGGAATGTACCTTGATATGCAAAGAATTTTCAATAAAAATTTCAGACCGATCCAACGGTAACAAATGAGATATCGCCTTTGGAAAACACCTTTGCAGAAAGTTACAAAAATTGAAAACCTAATTCGAATTTTCTTCTTCGCCAAGAAAACCTTGTAGATCCTAGATCACGAGCCCCCAGTCTCTGATACCACCCGATAAGAATCGTTTATATCTCTGGTTGTTTAGACCTCATATCTAGGATTAACAATAACAAAGATTAACAATATATGCAGCGGAATTAAACAAAACATCAATGTTATTGTAACAAGGTTTTTCTTCATCATCATTTTCACTATAACAATTACATACACAATCAGCCCCAATTCTACCTGATTAAGTGTAGAACGATTACTCAACAATAACATGGATCAAACGATCCTTGAGGCTTAACTAACACTAACTCTAGGCGTTCACTTGTAGAACTCACGCCTAAGACACACACAATTTACTAGCCGACTACATCTTCTGTGCATACTTCAAACCTAGACCCTGTATCTCTTTATATAATAGAGACATCTAGGGTTTACAAAGACTCCTAACAGTATTATGGTTTAAGCCCTTGTAGTTTCTTATTTGCTTCATTCTTCTTAATATTGTTTTGTATTTATCAACTCAATATAAATCCCAAAAAGATTTGAGGAGTGTATTGAGCCTTGTGTTTTGGATGGACACAGGAGGGGAAATTAGCATTGCTTGGTGGTTTTATGGTTTTAGGCTTTTAGCATAGTTATTGTGTTTAGGAGTTACAAGGTGGTAAACTAAGTGTTGGAGTATCCTTAAGAGGGTGGGCTGATTTTTGGAGTAAAAATGGGAGGGAAATTGCCAAATTTTGAAAAAGTATAAGTGTTAAAGGTATAAGTAAAGGTGGTGAGGGGTATTGGGTATGTTGTGCATGCATGCATGCAAAACGATGCAAAAATTAAATATTTACGTTTAGTCGGTGAATCCGAATGCATATGATAATAAATCATGCTCATGAGATTGTTAATATACTTGCTTAACGTAGACTAAACCTTAGTCTAGTGTGACGTAAAACGTCCAAAGATGGTTTTCGTTATATGCGGGATAACCTAACGGTTAGGTATAAAGTTCATAGTTTACTTGTTTAGCATAAAACGTTCTAGTTTATGAATAAATGTTAACCTGAAATTACCAGTTGTCACATAAAATTAATTTTGTTTCTAGAAGTACTCAATATTTACTATTTTTTTTTCTTTTTTACCGATTCATACCAATCCCAGTCCATATTCAATCTAAATTTGTTAAACCGGAACCTGGTATTATGTTGTTGTCATTTCGGATGATGATGAAGACCTGACAAAGTCAATTTCTAAACGTTACACAAAAAACTTAACCACAATATCTAAATTATAAGTATTTGCCGCTACAAATTTGTGTCGTTATATACGGGTACATGCCTATTTATAATGGATCCGATTTGACATTTGCAAATAATTCATGTGTGTGTATTGTATTTAAATCATTATAATACCTTTTGAAAATGAATATACATCTCTTTTTATCTTACAAATATTTTAAAATGAAAACTGAAAGGGGTCAATATTATAAATGAGAACACATGCTGATTTATCTCAAAAGTTATGTAAGACTATATAAGTGACTGGAGAGGTTCTTAATATTCTCATGTATTGATTAAATTAAGAAAAAAAAAAAAGCATTGATTGTTTTTTTGTTATTAAACTCATATTAATCATATTAAAGAGTGCTTTTCATCGATAAATTTTCAAAATTAAAATTCATAATTTGGTTTAAAATGAACAATGAAGCATTAGTTCAATGGTTGGAGCACTTGTGCTTGAGTCAATTGACCCAGGTTCAAGTCTCATCTTTGACATTTGCTTCATATACGTAACCACTTTCGCAAAACTTATGGGCACACTGGAGAGACTTTGTGAAATAAGAGCTCAGGGGTCCCAGTCTTGATTCGTGCTCACTCCAGTTGGTGCTCAGAGCGGGGAGTTCCGGGTATTCCTTATGGGGTGGACAATGGCTGGTGTCAAAAGGCACTCGAGATCAAGATATTCCCGCCAATCTACATTTTTTTTGTGAAATTTGAATTAAAATGAACTAAATGTAATTGATACTTGTCATATTTTGTTATTGATGCATAGTTAAAAAATGGAACCTTTACATTTGTTTATTGGTTTATGAGACTTAAAAATAAGGATTGTAATATTAGACATACTTTCATCATACTATAAAGACTCGTTTAGTGCAAACTCATTTAAATGTAAATATTTAACTTTTGCTTACTTATTTAGGAAGATTCTATTAAAATATTTATAAATTGGAGTATTTTATGAAAATATTTATACCCTAAGGCCGTTTGGATAAAACTTTATGAAAGTTATTTTTTCTTTCTATTACTCCCTCCGTCCCTAAATAAATGTCCGCTTTGACTTTTTACGGTCTTTCTTACTCAACTTTGACCTTAAATAATTTTTTTTGTGTTATATAATACTTGATGAAAATTATATCAATGAAAATATATTTAAAAAACAATTCATTCATATATTTTGCATCAAATATTATATAACACAAATGAAAATATTTAAGGTCAAAGTTGAACAACAAAGACCGTAAAAACAAAGAAATGTGACTTAGAGGGCAATAATATTTTATTAGAATATAGGGTTCTATGATTTTTTTAATGAATGGTAATTTTTTCTGTTATTTTAGAGAGATTTTATAAAAATGTGGATAGATTAGAGAGTTTTATATCCTATGGGGTTTTATGTAAAAGTCAAGAAAATGTTAATGGATTTGAGGGTTTTATGAAGAAAGTTTATATCCTGTTTTTATGAAAATATTTACACGTTAAGGAGTTTTCTGTAAACTTTTTATAGTCTAGGGTTTTTTAATGTTTAATATAATACGAAAACGATTAAATCAAATTGAGTTTTCATTCTGGCTACAATATCTTGTAGTGAATAGCAAACTTACTATTCAATTTTTCTAAGTGTATAAAGATTTATGAAAATGTTTATAGATTCAGGGGTTTTATAACATGTACTATTGCCTAAAGGGTTTTTTGTGACATGATTATGAAAATGTTTATAGATTCAAGTGTATTATAAACATGTTTACACATTAGGAGAATTTATGCAAATGTTTTATAGTGTAGGGAATTTTAGGAAAACTGTAATGAACTAGTATGTTAACTTAGTGGGTTTTACAAATATGTTTCTAATCTAAGGGGTTTTGATAAAAGTTTATGAAAGTTTTTCTGCATTAGGAGGTTTTGTGAACTTTTCTTAAAATTTTTAAAATAAAAGGAGATTTTATAAAAATGTTTATAAATTAGGTGTTTTATGACATGCTTTTTGAGTGTTTATAAATTAGAGGGTTTTATGAAAATGTTTTGTAGCTTAAAGGGGTTTTTATAAAAATATTTATACGTTAGGGGGATTTATGAAAACATTTTTTAGTCTAAGGGGTTTTCTTAAAGGAGTTATACTCACACCATTTTATTTGATTAATACATTTCATTACGTAAAAGCTATATAACACATCGTACAACACCCTGATGCATAAAAAGTGGTGAGTGCATAAAAAAATGGTGTATGTATCAACCCTTTTTCTTAATGTTCAATATAATATTACACTGATTAAATGGAACAGATTTTTTGTTTCGAAATAGGTTTAGCATTTTGTAATGATTAATAAACTTTCATTAAGTGTTCCTTGTTCGGCATTCTCATCATTAAGCGTTCGACATGTGGAATTGATAATAGTAACTGGATTCATTGGAGCTTTTTCTAATCAATCCATCAAGTAACAAGGAATTCGTTTGTACTATTGGATACTTTCTATGCGATCTCTCTCCTAGACCCAAGTTAGGCTGCCCCAAGTAAGCGCATTCAATCCCTCTCATTTTCTCTGTCACGTCAGCTTTTCACACTCACGACTTTCAGGCGATTGGGTGCCGAGTAAAGGCGGCAGATAATAATATCTTTTCCACACTCACTTTTGCAAATTAAATGCCCAAACAACTCAATGGAGGACGACCAAGATAGGGGAAAAGTGGGACTAGATCTAATCGCCACAGCAAGACGATCGAGTTGAAATCGATCGCCAAATTCACACAATCGATACTCGATCGTTACTACTGCATGCAGCCTTATATAGTTTGAAACTTTGAAAAAATATGTTAGTTTAATAATCCCATAAACAAAATTAGAGATTAAACTCCATTAAGAGCCATCATGGAGATAGTTAACATACTTTGTGTAAAAAAGAAACTTACTCCTTATAATGTACTCCAGATTTTGTATTTTAAAAACGTTAATGACAAACTTCAATATAAGATTAATACTGAATTTTGTAAATTACAGCATAAAATAGTTGTCAACGATTGAGAAGCCAATTAATAATGTGAGCAAACTGTAGATGACTGTTGGTCTGTTGTACATTAGAACAAATGTGAGTGCACTGGCCTAATTTTCGTAAACCACCAAGAGCGTTACATCCACATGATTGCAACTTACGTCAAGAAGAGAAACATGATTTGAAGCCTTTAAAAAGTTGAACTTGTGTCGCAATTTGCACAAGTTATGGCTAGACCATGAGAGTGTGTTATCGATCAGCTGATATACGACTTCTTCTATAGTATAAAACTTTGGATGTGATTCAGATAGCATAATTTCAAAACAAATAATGTACGAGCTGAGTATAATCTTAACCAAGATAACGATTACGTATAATTTTGAGTTTGTGACAATTATTGGTCCCTTTTATCTACAGATCACGTAATATTATTCTGAAAAGTTATTGCACTGGTAATGCACCCAGACCCACTGCTTCTTCAACAGTTTCTACTTGTCAAATCTTGGGACCACTTTTTTCATATATATTCGTTAAATCACAATGCCTGAAATAAATTTCTGAGGTAATACATTGCTACTTTTATGACATAGAAGCAATAAAAATAAATTAACGCGGCAAATGGAAAGTTGTTGTCTATTTAATTATGGCACTAATAGGACAACTTACATATAGGATTGAATCCACGCCTTGTGAACCATACATGTTTGAGGTAAGACGACAGTGAAGTCGAGTTTATTTCGTGGCAGATCACCAACATCTTCTCACCAGCATAAGCAAATTGTTTACCAGTCATATGTTTCGTGAATTTAATCAAGCACTTTCCATCTCGTATCTTTTATGTTAACTATAAAATCCGTTATAAATTTAATATTTGGAATTCATATGATTAAACCATCAATATCACAAGAATGCAACGGATGGATCTATATTTAATGTTATGAATTAAAAAACATAAATTAAAACACATAAAATAATAACCTGAATCTATTGAAAATAGATAAACACTAGAACTTGATCTTACACAACGAAACACCAAATCAACTATAATAAGTTGATGTCTAACAAATGCACACACTACACGTCTAGCAAGAACGTTAGGATGCTAGTGCTTACAGATGAAACAAAAACACTTGGTTTTCGTTTCTCGGTCAACTTGGATCAAATTCTTTAAAAGAATAATAAGAACCAATCGGCTAGTGGAGAGCAATTAGAATAACTCGTACGTTTTGATTGTCTGTATATCTATCTATAATAAAAGGACCAAGCGCCTTTATTATATATTGATATTATAGCTTCTTATTCAAGTTGACAATCATCCTCAATATTTAGAAATATAAACAATCATCTCCATATTTAGCAATATACGGTCAACAACTCTAAATGAGTTCACAGGGCTCATGAGAGCTTCAATTAATTATTAGTCCATAACACATAAATAATTTAGCCCGCTAGTTAAAATAAGCGTCTAGCGGTTAAATATACGTCATTAAATAATTTACGTAAACATTACTTAATATAATTAATACATCTCATATATTAATTACATTATAAAACGTCCTCTAAGTATATCGTGTGTACTGGCCGGTAGCATTAATTTCTAACCATTATAACTATTGATTTGATCATGGCATAAACATGACTCCACTGCGATCGTCACAATCAATAATGTATATCTTAATAATGCTAAGTT
>OU343222.1:169854055-169931784 GCA_910596185.1 Chrysanthemum makinoi | reverse complement strand
GCACGCCATCACGAAATTTCTTTGAAGTTCACTGTGGTAAACGACGCCAAATGGTTTGCTGATGAGTGTAAATTGTGAAAGCTGGTTGATGTCGGGAAGATCAAGCTGTGGTGGAGTGAAGTTTACACGAGGCTTGAAGATTCAACTGCAAAGCTGGAGATCTTCTACACTTTCTTGGATAACTATGCGTCTGATGAAGATGAGCACTGACTTGATGAATCACGTTGTACGTCAGTGGAGAATTGTCTCATACGACCCTGTACTGTGGCAAGGTACATATCTTCGATGTCGTTGATAGACAAATTCTCAAAGTCAGCTTCAGAGAATGCATAATCACTTTCGTCTTGTTTCTTTTACCACAATATTCTGAGATAAGTGTAGTCCCATTTGGACAAGATCAACGTGTTTGATGGCAACGATGTTTAGTAACTGAACACTGCATGTTGAACTTCTGGACCTGGCAGCTTCTGTATAATTCTTCGCATTTTCCGCCATGATGAATCCCGTACATTGCATCTCGGTCGGATGCTTCCACTTTGTTGGAGAACAAGTGATTAGCTCTTTCCTCGATAGCTATGTAGTTTTGAGTATTCGCTGCTGGGAATGGATGTCAAGGATGTAGCGTATTTCCTTGAACCATCGCACCGTGAGAAGAAATTCCAAGTCTTTGTTGAGAAAATCTGAATGGGATCCTAGGCTGATCTTTTGTTCGCGTCGTTTGGTAGTGGTTTAGACCAGTCGGTGTAATATGGAGGGTTGTCCCGCTTCGTAAAGTCGATGTTTGCTTCGGGTGAGCCAATCCTGTTATTAGACATCGCTCGAGCAATGTTTTCCAGGTGATATTCGACCTCGATGGCACTTTCTGAGCTATCTTTTAACAGTTGAAATGCTGCATTCTTGATTCGCTTCAACTCGGATTTCGTCATCTTCTTTACTTGAACTTTTCTTGCAAAGGATTTTTCATGCTCCAAAGTAGTACCGTCTACCAGATCTTGACCGTCTTCATGGTAGGGAGTTGAATTGACAAGTGTAGAAAACCAGTCAAATTCCTCTGTGTTATCTTCATCAGCCCGGATAGGACGTCAGCCTTGGGCGCCTTCTTCTTCTTTTTCTTAGGCCTAGATGAGGATTCTGTTTCTGTACTTTTGTCGGGTGAGGCATGTTGTTTGTTGGGGCTCATGGTATTCTTCATCGTCACCACCCGTATACTCAAGTGGTACCACGGATTTTTGAGTCTGGGGTGGAACTCAAATCCTGAGGTTTATCAACAGAGATCGGGTAGGAGATCTTGTTGAGCGGAGTCCTTTGTGGTGGAGGCGGCCTTGAACTGAATCGAAGATGATTCACCAACTTCTTTGTTGCGTTAGGCTCTTATGCTTATCTTATCTTTGTCTTCATCATCTCTTAAACTCTTAGGCCTATAGCCCTTCTCTGAATTATGATTTTAGTTGGTATTCCAGCAATGCTTCAAACAATTTAGCTTCATGGGAGGCAAACGTTGCATAGCGTGTTGACATTTGCGCTACCAGCCGGTTTACTAATTCATCATCTGAGAATATTGTAGTTTCAACTGGATTGATGCTCAAATTCATCGGAGTTGATTTCATGGCTTGCTTTGCTAATGTAATAGATTCGGGATAAAGTTGTCTGGAATACATCTCCTTTGTCAGTTTCGGATGACCCCATTAAGACTTGTGATGTAATCCTTTTATCATCTCGTCCATCAGCTTCCTTGACGAATCATCCTTCATAGGTTCTGGACATACTCCCCTTCAACTTGCATCTTGTCATTCTCATCATGAAGATACGTTATCTGATCAGCGAAGAAAGTCAACTTTCTGTGAGAATATCTTTCTTTCTGACTCGTTGACCAGCTTTAAACGATTCGTTTCTTAGATTGAGAGATCCAAGATGGAGTTGGCTTCTTTATTGATTTGGTTGATTTCGTTGATGTGGTGGTGGAATGAAAGACGAATCTTGATGAAGACATGAGGAGACTCTGGATCCTTTGGAGGTTCAAGGTTTTCTCCTCTGATCGACAGACTGTCTAGCAGAAACTTAAATCATAATCAGTGTCATCTCCAGACTTATCTTGCCTCTTCAGTCTTTTCTGTCTCAGTCTTTTCTTGTGTCACCCTCATCTTTCTCGGACCTTTTCTTTAACAGTTTCCTCATATTCATGCTCAATTTTTCAGTCCACGGGCTTTTGTTGTTGCTCCAAAGTGGTTCGCCCAGATCCCTTATTCGGGTTGATTAACCGCATCAGGACCAGGTGAAGGTTGAGCTGCACCACTTGACCCTCCGGGGCTACCCATTTGTTCTTTAGCAATTCTTTTTGCCATGGTTTGGAGTCTAAGGAATTTGAACTACTTCCTGTATGAAGTATCCAATTGCTCTTCATCTTCATCTGAGCTTCCTTCATAAGGACATACAGGAGTCTTCCCTTTTCTTTTTTCAGCTGGTGGACTTGGAGGTTTAGCTGCTGAAGGAGGTGTTTTCGGTCGCAGATTCGAGTAGAAAGTCTCTTCTCTGATTCAGTAGCCTCGGAGTCCTCGTCCATTAGCTTTCTCTGCGGTTCAGGCTTAGATACGTGAATAGGAACGCTTCCTTGGCGGGAACTGTCCCCTTTCGTGGAGGATTCCTCCTGGGAAATATCCTCTACTCTCAGTGCTGCCGCCTTCCAGCACTTCCCTCTTCTGGTTCTCCTAGTAGGTGTTCCAGAAGCTTATTTCAATCGAGATGGCCAACTTTTCCTTTTCGTACTGCTACTTGATACCTTTTGTATGTTTCAAGCTTTTTGATTTCATTTGTCAGAAGTTGATCAGGCAGCACGGCACCCTGTTTCTTTGTAGAAGACGATTCCTTGATTCTGACTGCTAGTGTAGGCTCGTCAATATATCGTATTATCTGGGTCTTGAGCCTCTGTGGAAAGTTTGGATGAAAGTCCAAGTGCTTCAGATCAACAATTTCGTGTATCTGACAAGGGAATCTTTGAGCCGTTTCTGTGAAATGAACATCATGTCTTCCATAGCTGCTTCATTTTGATGTCCTTTTATTGATTAATGACAGAAGATTGTTTCATTAGCTGGGATGCTCATAACCACTATCACGGACCAGAGACCGATTTGGGTAATGATGATTAGAGGGTTCTCCAACGGTTTGAGGAATGTTCTTAACTCCACATGAGAATGCTTAGTGATAATTCCTAAGCTTCATCTATCCATATCCATCAGGAATTGCAGAACTCTCTTCAGTAGGTTGTGGCATAGAAGTCGGTGGCTTGATCTCATGAATAGAAGAACAGCGCGTATATCTCTGCTTGTGTGATGGTGATTTGTTTATGATTGGCGCATCACAGTCACCGCACTTTGACCTTTGATCCTTTGCACTCAATTTCAGAATGTTTGTATGTAAGATCTCCGGTACTGTAGCAGAGTGTGAGAGCATGTTCTGGTACGGATGATTCTTAAGAATATCCACAAGATCAATCAAGCAGAAGATTCTGAGCATGTGAGGGTTTTAAAGTCAACTCTGAGATTGTTCTTTACAATCTTTCTTGGATAGCCATTAGGGAAGATATCAGCATTGTGAGAACCTCAGGTGCATCCACATTCATTGAGCAGCCATGTCGTTGATCTGAAATAATATAGCCAAAAGAACCAACATATCGAAAGACATAATGTTAGTCAACAAAAGGTTTTTTATTGTCTAATTATTGAATATACAGTGTTTTAATGATTGTTACGAGTCCAAGTCACTTGTATGTCCCACAGTCCAATGACGTCGTGAAACGTTTCGTGAGTTAGTTAACTTTAAGTATTAAAGTTTATGTTATTACTTATAGTTCACAACATATCAAACGTTTAATTTTATTAGTGACATTATTGTATTCGTGACGTTATGAATTCTTTATTTACAAGTTTTTCACTTGTAACATTCACAACGAAGTTTGATCAAGGCTTATGCTTAGGAATAGTAGCTTATGCTAAACGATAAGTTCCTCGTAGACTAAGCTTACGCGTAGGATCCTCTTACGCGTAGAAATATTACGCGTAGGAACAGGAGAACCTTATGCGTAAAACTTAAGCGTAGACGTATATAAACCTTACGCGTAAGGATTACTCATAAGAGTAACCCTTTTGCGTAGAGTCACTGTTTACGCATATCCTTCACAGGATACCGTAGTTCCCATTGTAGACCCTTACGCGTAAATTACGCTTAAAATTGTCTCTTACGCATAACTTTCTACGCGTAAGGTGATCCTTATGCGTAGAGTAACAAGGACCTTGATTCTTAGTTTTATGCGTAGTCAAGCCTTAAATAAATCCTCATCTCATTAAATTCATATAAACAGATCATGGTCATGAAAGCTTGTTAAACAGTTTCGCGTTGAAAGTCATACGCGTAAGTCAAAACCCTAGAGTTTAAGATTCCGCATATGAATTTCTAGCCATAGGAATTGCACCAACTTTTTCTGGTAGGTCTTAGGTGTTATGAGAGCTAATACCAAGTTTTAACAGACCCATTCGTGGTGAATCAAAAATAACCCAAACACAAAACATAAACCCTCTATATAAATTCTAACTTGATTATGTTTCTGGGTTGTGTAAGCCTGGATAACATTAAATTCAACCTGGTATAAACACACACACCAATTTATTTGACCAAAACCATTCACCTTTTTAAATACCCCATCCACGCATAACCCGTTGGAATCACTCCTAAACCTTATTCAAGTGTTAGTTACTCATATGTAATAGTTAGCTTATTATGGCCTTTATGTTTGTTATTAGCCTTAAGCTTATGTAGAAGGCCCATGAGCTTAGGCCCAAGCCCATAGGAGAAAGGGAAGGAGTAGGAGTGTTGCCCTAGCTCCTTGCCTATAAATACCTTATAAACCTTCATTTGAAGGTTGGTTGTTCAAGTTATTCTCTCTTTCACATACCTACGCCTAACCGTCTATTATATCGTGTGTGTGTGTGTTTACTTGTTCAATCGCCTCTATCTTTCTTATAAGCTTGTGTGGTAAACCTTGTGACCTAACAGTGGTATCAATCGCCAAATAGTTGGGTGAACAAGTTTGTTTTTGAAGTTTTTTTTCGTGGTCTTACGCGTAAAAGTTACGTGATGACACTTTGTTCGCTTAAAAACTTGTTTTTTACACTTTTAATCCAAGATTCTTGTACTTTCAATGTTTTAAGGTGTTAAAATACTTGTTTTTGGCCAAAAGTTTCAAACTTTATGCGTGGATAGTTGTTTTTAATCGAGTTTTTGAACGAGGGTTCTATCCTACTTGTAACTGTTTTAGAGGCTTTGGTTCATCAAGTTTCACACTTTTGTGTTATTTTGGTGTTATTGAAGCTATTTCATCACACAAAACTGGTTTAGAACACTTTTGGCAAAATCGAAGTTACGAGCATTTCTACGCGTAGTAAAACCCTAAAACTACGCGTAAGTGCCTCCTTGGTTTGATCTTCATTTTCGTGGTTTATTCCGTGTTTTCTTACTTGGATAAGTCTGAAAATACGTCGACTTTGGATATCTTTTGCACTGTGATAGTGTAAAAGATCATTTGGGCAAAACCCTAAAATTACGCATAAGCATAAGCTTACGCGTAGAAATCCTACGCCTAAGATCTTTCCTACGCCTAAGCCTAGTCTTACGCATAAGAAAATCCTACGCCTAACTTTCTACGCCTAACTTTTGTCTACGCCTAACTTTAGTGCTTTTCCCTACTTACGCGTAAGCTAAATCCTACGCGTAACTCCTTATTGTTACGCATAACTTTAGTGTTTTTACGCATAAGTGCTACTTGGTTCTTGTTCTTTCTACGCCTAAGGACACTTCATCAACAAAGGTTCATTCGACTGCAAAGATCCATTTTTACCAACACAAGTTTATCAACATGTCACAACCACCATACTCTAACTATTTCCCTTACACTTATCCTCATCCTCCACGTCAACAACAACTAACTCCACAACATCAACAATGGAATCAACAACAAGCAATTTATCAACAACAATTTAACCAACAACATACTCCACAACTTGCTGCAAATCCACAACCTCAAATGGTTCAACCACCACCAAGTCTTCAAGTTCAACCGTACACAAATGACTTTAATCAACATCCATCAAGGATCACTATGAGGGAACCCACTTGGTTTGCAAAGATGTTTGAAACTTTAAGCAGCCAACAATCAATTCATGAGGCTGGATCACTTGATAGACCTCCAATGCTCACTCCAGGAAACTACGATCAATGGGTGATAAGGTTCTTTAGGTTTTGTGATCTAAAGAAGCCACATGGAAAGTTCTTAAAGAAGGTTATCTTGGAAGGTCCATTTGAGATGCCTACTGTCATTGTACCCGGAGATCCAAATGCCATTCCACCAAGAGATGAACAAACGAACATTGCTACTGTTGCAGACTTGAATCCTCAAGAACTTCTACACTATGAAGCAGATGAGCTTGCAATGGAATATATCCTCCTAGGATTACCAAACCTAATTCTTCGTAGTGTTGATGCTCAAAAGACTGCAAAGAAAATGTGGGATCATATTCGTCTTCTTATGGAAGGATCTGTACTCAATCAGGAAGATTTGGAATCCAAAATTTACTTGGCTTATGAACACTTCATGATTGAACCTGGAGAGACACTCGAGTCCTATCATCACCGATTTTCAGACATCATCAATGATTTGGATAAACACAACATCAACATGCCAAGAATTGCAGTGAATACTAAGTTCCTGAGTAGTCTTGGTCCTGAATGGGAGAAGTATGTCATTTTTCTCCGTCAAGCGAAAAACATGCATCAGTCTACCTACGGATTATTGTACGATTACTTGAAGCCTCATGAAAAGGAAGTTGATAGGGAAAGGATTCTCCGTGCTCAAATTGCTCCACCAACACATCCGGAAAATCAACAACTTGCCTTATATGCTCAAAAAAGTTATTCTCCTCAACCAGCAACTCAACCAACTGCTACAATCACACCACATGATCCTTCACAACCTCCATCTCAACAAACTCAATTGGTTCCATACAACAACAACAATGCTCAAGCTGAAGCTAATGAGGAATCTGATCCGTTCGAAGCACTGCAACAAGGATTTGCTATGATTGCTAATGCCTTTAGCCGTTATACCAACAAATCCAACAACCGTATTCGTTCCTCATCTAATACAAGGAATCAAGCTGTTGTGAACAATGGACGAGTTGAAGTTCAGAATCGTGGTTATGGTCGTCAGATGGGCGGTGGTCAAGGGTTTAATGCTGTGGGTAGGAATAACAATCGAGCTCCAGTGGTGGAACAGGGAAATGCTCAGAATGGGTTGAATGGTCTTCGATGCTACAACTGCAATGAGAAGGGACACCTGGCTAATGCATGCCCAAAGCCAAGGACTAGGGCAGTGCTTATTTCAAAGAGGCTCTTCTTTTGGCTCTTAAGGATGAAGCTGGTGGATCTCTCACAGACAAAGAACAGAGTTTTATGGCAAATGCAGACTCAGATGATGATATGGAGGACTTGCAGGCCAATGCAGCTGTTATGTTGATGGCTAATATGCATGAGTTACACATGAGTGACACAGGCCCAGTGTATGACACTGATGGCTTGTCTCAGGTACCCGAACAAACCATATTTATCTCTGATCTCATATCTCCGCCAACATCTGAATCCGGCAAGGCTCAGAATGTTCAAAATGAGTCGTCCACATCTCATTCCGACGATTTTCAACTAGACCCCGTAGTTATATTTGACGATCAAGATGACCAAACGGTCTCCCTTGATAATCAAATTGACTCCGTGGTTATACTTGAAGATCTCAGTAATGATCATGTTGAGACTCACGTTGAACACGCCGAACTTTTGCCTCATCCAGATTTTGCTCGTTTAATACAAGACCAACAAACCATAGTGGAAAAATGTCATGCCATTAATCAGGACTTGAAATGCAAAAATGCACTGTTAACCAAGGATTTTGAATGTTTACAAAAGCAACTCAACTTTTTCAAAACTCAAGAAAAACGTGAAAACGGTTTTGAAGCAGCCTTTGCCAAATCTTATCAAAACGAAAAATATTTAGAAAGACAGATGCGTGATCTAGCCGCTTCGAAGAATGCTTTGTTGTCTGAAATAGAACAACTGAAACATGAACATAAAAAGCAAATTAACGCTCTCACCTTGGAAAATCAAAAAGCTAAGGCTGAGTTGTTAACTTGTCAAAAACAGTTCTCTGCATACAAAAAGCATTCAACGAAACGAATAGATGATCATCTTGAAGAAATCATCGGCTTGCAAAACAAACTTAAAGAGTTTAAAACTGTTGTTTACAAACATGGCGAGTCGGTCACAGCCATTGAAAAGTTTACTTTAAAACCCAATCCAAATGGATATGGACCGAATCTTGCTGATTACAAACCTAAGCTTTCAACAAAAGCATTCAAACCAAATCCTGAAGTTTCCAGTGCAGAATATAAAGTTGATAATTCTGTTATGAATGTTGTTGAATATCATCGTCAAGAGGAATTAGATGCAGAAGACGAGAGTCGATCAAAATTAGAAAAAGTTGTTTACAACAAACCTTTTAACTATTCAAAAGCGGTCACTTTCGTCACACCAACGGATTCTTCTAACACACCAAGGGTTATCATCAAAACACCTGAGTCTTCTAATGTTAATCCCCAACCAGATTATGCACAAATTTATGGTCCTTTACCTTCCATCAGTGAAGTAAATTCAAAACCTGAAAATCGAAAAATTCTTAGATATTTTGACATCTTCATGGCTGACCTCAAAATTTTACAACATGAGATAGAATATCGTTCTGAAATCAAAATTGATCATTTTCAATCGCCTCTGGCGCGAGAACAAAGAGACATTTTCAGAAAAATCTTTTACCTAACGTTAAAAATTTGAAAAATTGTGCATTAGCCTGGGAAAAGGACTTTCATAAGGAACTTGGAGTGATGAAGGTCGTTTTCGAAAAAACAGAAACATCTATTTCAAACAATAAACGTAAAAAGAAAATGTTGAGAAAAGATGTTGATCGACTCTTGGAAGATGTCATCTGTGCTGATGTCCATAATGTTGTGCTACAGAATTCTTTGTCATATGCATTTGATCATACCTCTGCTGATACTGTTGATTCTGTGATAAATGTTGAAAACACTGATAATGTGCTTCAGATCGAGTCCTTAACAGTTGAAAACAAACGATTGTCAAACGAACTTTCAAATGCAATACGTCGTCTTAATTGGTGTCAAAAAGATATTCACGATCAACAAATTGCTTTTCAACATAAAATCGCCCAGTTGCGTACAAAATCTTCTGATCCTAAAATTGAGCAATTGGATGATCAAAACGTGTCTTTTAAGTGTCAAATCTCAAAATATGAACAAGAACTTGTAAAAGTTAAAAAGGAATATGGTGTCATATTTGATTTACTCAAAAAGACTCGTGATGAAGCATCAAATGAACTTGATCATTATCTTGCACACACTAAAGAAGTTATGCATTTTGCTGGAAATGTTCGGTCTGAAAATCAAGATCTGATTCACACTATCCTCAAGTTAAGAGAAATGTTAGGAAAGTATGAACAACTTCCGCCAACCATCATTAAGAGATTAGCCCCAGTAACACTTAGTACTCATGAACCTAGAATCTCTACTGCCAAATCACAAGTAGCTAACGTGCTTCCTTCTACTGAAACAGGAATAGTTGAGCCTTTTCCAAACGTCCGCACTTCACAGCCTAGGAGCACTCAATCGAAGAATAGGAAGTTGCGACCTAAGAAAAGATCAATCAAGAATGCTAAAGTAGAAGAACACCCTAGGACTATGAATAAGACTCACGTTGCCTCCACTATAGATATTGCGTCTGGCAAATGTAATAGAAATAGTGATGTAACGAATGCTAAACCGTTAAGTACTTTTGATATTCAGTCTGATGCACCTTGTGTTATTTGTGGTAAAAGTATGAATTCTGATTGCCATGATAAATGTGTTGCTAAAGCTATCATCTCTCGTTTAAGGAATCCTAAGAACCGGAATACCTCTAGGCCCACTAATCTTTCTAAGTCTGTGCTTGGTAGACCGCCATCTTTAGATTCTAAGAAACGCATTGCTGTCCCTGTAGCTCCAGTGTCACCTCCTAGGAATGTAGTACCACCTAGTGCATTCACTAAGACTAAAGCAAATACTAGTTGGAGATGGCAGAAATGGATATATAACACACTAGGATTTAAGTGGATACCTAAAGCTATTGATGTGTGTATATCTACTATAACTGCTACGGAACCCTCTAACATTTCGGGTTCCAAATCTACTTCTATTCCATCTGTGTCGTCTGTGTGTAATGCAGGTGATACAGATCATTCTCTGGATTGTTGATAGCGGATGTTCCCGACACATGACAGGCAATCTTAAACTGTTATCAAACTTTATTGCAAAGTTCATTGGCACTGTCAGGTTCGGGAATGATCACTTCGCAGCTATCATGGGCTACGGAGACTATGTCAATGGGAACATTGAAATTAGCAGGGTTTACTATGTGGAAGGCCTCGGTCATAATCTGTTTTCAGTAGGTCAGTTTTGTGATGGAGATTTGGAGGTTGCTTTCCGGGAGAAAACTTGTTTCATTCGTGATCTACAAGGAAATGACCTTATGTCTGGATCGCGTAATTCTAGTCTCTACACTATCTCTATGAAAGACATGGTTGCTTCATCTCCCATATGTTTACTTTCAAAGGCAACATCAACAAAATCCTGGCTATGGCACCGTCGTCTCTCACATCTAAACTTTCAAACCATCACCAACCTTGCTCGACACAAACTAGTTGAAGGACTCCCACGGTTTCGGTATTCTAAAGATCACCTTTGCTCAGCTTGTGAACAAGGCAAAAGCACTCGTGCTCATTTTCCTTCAAAGGTGGAACACAGCTCTCAGCATGTGCTTCATCTTCTTCACATGGATTTGTGTGGCCCGATGCGCGTGCAAACGATCAATGGCAAACGCTACATCTTAGTAATTGTTGATGACTATTCACGCTGGACTTGGGTCTACTTTCTTCGAAGCAAAGATCAAGCTCCACAAATGATCATCACCTTTCTCACGAAAATACAAGTTCAGCTACGAAACACCGTTCGACTAATCAGAACAGATAGAGGCACTGAATTTGTTAATCAAACTCTTCGTGAATTCTATGAGAACAAAACGGAGTTGTCGAAAGACGAAACCGAACGTTAGTGGAAGCTGCAAGAACAATGTTAATCAATGCTAAACTTCCAGATTACTTATGGGCAGAAGCTGTATCTACTGCATGCTATACTCAAAACCGTTCTATGATTACAAAACGCCACAACAAAACACCTTTCGAGCTCGTCCATAACAGAAAACCGAATCTAAAACACTTTCATGTATTTGGATCTCTTTGCTATCCGAATAATGATCGTGATGACTTTGGAAAGCTCAAAGCCAAAGCTGACATTGGAGTCTTTATCGGATACTGTGATAATTCAAAGGTTTCCGAATCTGGAATCGTCGTACAAAACAGGTGATGGAAACGATTGATGAACTTACGGAAATGGCTTCTGAGTATAACAGCTTGGAACCCGGACACAACCGCTTAAACTTCCCCCAAACCCCATCATCAGCTGAACAAAGCCCCCAGCTTACTCGTCAACAAATGGAAAGGTTATTTGCTCCGCTGTTCAGTGACGATATTGATGAACGTGCTCCAGGTGTATCCGCTGTTTCCGCTGCTCAACCTGATAATACTCTTATACCTGATACACCTGCTACAACAACTACTGTTGAAGATGCACCTACACCAGTTGACTCCACCACAACAGTTGAACAAACCGCTTCCAACAATGATGAAGCTGCTGATGATATTCTGAATGAAGTACCCCCACCTGCAGATTTTGATCCAAATGCGTTCTTCAACCCGTTTGCTAATGAGACTGCTGCACCAGATGTCGCGGAATCTTCAACAAACCATTTGAATCCTCAGAATCTGCACAATGTATATCAACATCAACCCTCCACACATAGATGGACGAAAGACCATCCTCTGGAAAACATTATTGGCAACCCGAATCAACCAGTCGTTACGAGACAACGTCTTCACACAGACGGTGAACATTGCATTTATGCACTCACTGTCTGCCAATCTGAACCTAAAAACATCAAAGACGCAATGACAAAAGACAACTGGATTGAATCCATGCAAGAAGAACTCAACCAATTCAAACGTCTTGAAGTATGGGAACTGGTTGAAAGACCAACAGGAGTCTACGTCATTGGTCTAAAATGGATTTGGAAAAACAAATTGGATGCTGAAGGAAATGTTATCCGAAATAAGTCACGTCTGGTGGCTAAGGGTTATCGTCAGGAAGAGGGTATTGACTTTGAAGAATCTTTTGCTCCGGTTGCTCGTCTTGAGGCTGTTCGGATATTTCTAGCGTTCGCGGCTCATATGAATATGACGGTCTATCAGATGGATGTCAAAACTGCGTTTCTCAATGGACAACTTAAAGAAACGGTTTATGTCAGCCAACCAGATGGATTCGTTGATCCTGAGTTTCCGAATCACGTCTACAAACTGAACAAAGCTCTGTATGGTCTCAAACAAGCTCCTCGGGCATGGTACGATAAGCTATCATCCTTCCTCATTGCTAATAATTTCACCAAAGGTTCGGTTGACCCAACTCTTTTTATACAATATCACGGGCACATATCTTAATTGTTCAAATTTACGTGGATGACATCATTTTTGGGTCTACACATAAAAAGTTTTCAATCGCTTTTGCAAAACTAATGAAGAAAAATTTTGAAATGTCCATGATGGGTGAACTCACGTTCTTTCTCGGACTGCAAGTTCATCAATCACCCCGTGGTATTTTCTTGAGTCAGTCCAAATATGCCCTTGAATTGTTAAACAAATTTGGAATGAAAACCTGTGACACCTATGCCACACCAATGGCTCATACCAAGAAGCTAGACGCTGATTTACATGGGAAATTGGTGGACCCTACAAAATACCGTAGTATTATTGGGTCTCTCATGTATCTAACAGCTAGCAGACCTGATATTGTCTTTGCCGTTTATCTATGCTCCCGTTATCAGTCGCGACCAACTGAAACCCACCTCTCTGAGGCTAAAAGAATCCTCCGATACATAAAGGGAACCATTAACTTGGGGATCTGGTATCCGAAGGATTCTGGTTTTGAACTAATCGCTTTTTCAGACGCTGACCACGCAGGATGCTTAGACTCACGGAAAAGTACTTCAGGAGCTTTACAATTTCTTGGTGATAAACTGGTGTCATGGCAATCGAAGAAGCAGGATTGTACATCGCTGTCCTCAACCGAAGCAGAATATGTAGCCATGTCCGCGTGTTGTGCTCAAGTCATCTGGATGAGAACACAACTCAAAGACTATGGTTACGTATTTGACAGAATCCCGATGTACTGCGACAATCGGAGTGCCATTGCAATCTCGTGCAACTCAGTTCAGCACTCGAAATCAAAGCACATCGATCTTCGATATCATTTCATCAAGGATCACGTGGAACAGGGTACTGTTGAATTATATTTTGTGGGTACAGAATACCAATTGGCAGATCTTCTCACCAAAGCCTTGCCTCCCGCTAGGTTTAATGAGTTGGTCCACCGGATTGGTATGAGGTGTTTGACTCAAGAGGAATTGGATGACCTCCTAAAACAGTCTTAAAAACCTGTCAAACACCAAAATCTCTTTTGTAAATAATTTTTCAAAAACAAAATACAAAAATATAAAACCTGATAAAACAACAAAAATATTCTTCTAATCTACAATCTTTCAACATGGCAAGTACATTTCTTCCGTCAACACTATAATCTTTCAAAATTAATCATTTTTACGATCAAGTGTTGATGGGGAGAAAATTATAACTTTAACTGTTTCAAATCATCTGTGTACTTGCATGTTATCTTATCTCGGTTGTTTCTTTTAACAAATGGTGGTAAATTTTCTGGTACAATGACACTCCTCGGACTAAATTTATAACCTTTCATTATTTCTTAAGTCGAGGGGGAGTGTCGTCAAAGTTCCTTTCCTAAAAACTTTGTTTGGTAACCAAAATGGAAGTTAAATGGCTTTGTTTGAAAAAGGAAAAGGTGGAGGGACTAAAACTGTCAAAATGTTAAAGTTATTTTTTAATAAAAACACCTCCCACCTACTTTTTACTTCACATTTAATACACACAACCATATTCATCCTACGCCTAAGATTGAACCAAGAAATCCGTTGTTTTGATCATCATTTTGTAAGTGTTTTAATGATCTTAACATGTTTTTAAGCTAAGGTTTTTAATCTCATGCAAATCCAACGGCTAAAAATTGTGTTACGCGTGATTATGTGTTCTACGCATAAGCGTATGAACACATAATCATTATGTGTGTGTTTTTGGTTAAATGGATAGTGTCAAAACGTTTCTTATACATCAAGTACACCATTTTAACCATCAAAACCCACCCAGAAACACTTATTAATGATTTTTGAAAATTAGGGTTTATGAGTCGATTTGGGTTTTTCCAAATGTGAAGTGTTTTGGTCTAAAAGATTGTTGGGTTATGGTCATATGAGGTTGAATTGATGATTTCCATGGTTGTTAACCACCCAGAAACACTAATTGTTTGACAATTTGAAGTTAGGGTTTAAAGTTCATAACTTTGGGTAATTTTGATTTACAACGAATTAGATGTTAATACATGGCCTAAAGACTCTAACAACACTCTAGACCTACCAGAATTTGTTTGATGCATATCCCATGGCTAGAAATGATACGCGTAAGTCTTAAACCTTAGGGTTTTGACCTACGCGTATAAATTTCTACGCGTAACTGTGTTATGAATGTTCATGCCATAAATTGTTGATAAAATGATGTTTTGTGTTAATGTTAATGATTTGATGAACTTATTTCAGGTCTTGCTACGCATAATATTCAGAATCAAGGTCATTTGAAACTCTACGCATAAGGATTACCCTACGCGTAGTCAAGTTATGCGTAAGAATAATTCTACGCATAACCATTACGCGTAAGGTTCTACAATGGGACTACGCGTATCCTGTGAAGGATATGCGTAAACAGTGACCTCTACGCATAAGGTCTACTCTTACGAGTAAGCCTTACGCGTAAGGTATATATACGCCTACGCGTAAGCCCTACGCATAAGGTCCCCTTTTCCTACGCGTAACATTTCTTACGCGTAAGTTAGGATCCTACGCGTAAGCTTTCGTCTACGCGTATATCATCTCTGTTTACGCTTAACTTTGCCAAAACTACGCTTAAGCCTGGATTGACCTTCATAATGAATTGTTACGTGTACAAACTTGTAAATAAACTAATCATAACGTCACGAATCCAATAATGTCACTAATAAACTTAAACGTTTGATATGTTGTGAACCATAAGTGATAACATAAACTTTAAAACTTAAAGTTAACTAACTCACGAAACATTTCACGACGTCATTGAACTATTAGACAAACAAGTGACTTAGGACTCGTAACAATCATTGACACTGTACATTCAATAACTAGACAATAAGACCTTCTGTTGACTAACACTATGTCTTTCGATATGTTGGTTCTTTTGGCTAATGTTATTTCAGATCACGACATGGCTGAACAAATGAATGTGGATGCATCAGAAGTTCTTACAATTGCTGATATCTTTCCAGAGGGTTATCCGAGAAAGATTGGAAAGAACAACCTTAGGGTTGACTTTGACACCCTCACATGCTCAAAATATTCTTGTCTCATTGCGTGATATTCTCAGGAATCATCCCTACCAGAACATGCTCTCACACTCTGCCACAGTTCCAGAGGTCTACATTCAACAATTCTGGGATTCTATGCAGAGGATCACTGGTCAAAGTGCAGTGAATGTGACACTTAATCACAAACAAGTCACTATCACTCCTGCTGACTTACGGGCTGTTCTCATCATTCCTGACATCGCTCCAACCGACTTCTTTGCTACCCTACTGAAGAGACAGTCCTGAAATTCTTGATAGATATTGGTTATGATGAAGCTTCAGGAATCATTACTAAGCACTCTCACGTGGAGCTGAAGTATATTCCTCAACCATGGAGAACACTCTACATGATCATCACCAAATCGGTCTCTGGTCGTGACAGTGGCTATGAGCATCCCAAGCTCATGGAACTGCAAATTTTCTGGTCGTTGATCAACAAGAAGGACATTGAAATCGAAGCACTGATATGGGAGGACATGATGCTATTTCACAAGAAGCTTGGCTCCAAGATTCCCTATGTCAGATACACCAAACTGTTGATCCAGAGAGCACTTGGACTTCATCCTGATATCCCCATGAGGCTCAATGACCCAGATAATCACGACATATTGACTGAACCCATATTATCTGTCAGAATCAAAGAATCGTCAACAAAGAAACAGGGTACTGTATTACCTGATCACCTTCTAACTACCGAAATTAAAAAGCTTGAAACATATAAAAGGTATCGGTTAGCCGTAAAAGAAGGCAAAGTTGGTCATCTTGATGAAAAATCTTCTGGTACACCTACTCGGAGGACCAGAAGAGGCAGTGCTGGAAGTGTCACAAGTACAGATATTTATAGGAAGCTTCCCAAAAGGAATCCTCCTCGTAAAAGGATTGTTCCCGTAAAGGAAGCTGAACCTATTCCCACACCTGAACCGCAAAGAAAGCTTGTGGACGAAAGCTCTGAAGGTACTGACACAGATGAAGAGATTACCTACTCTGAATCTGCAACCGTAACACCTCCTTCAGCAGCTAAACCTCCAAGTCCGCCAGCTGACAAAGAAAAAGGGAAGACTCCTGTACTTGTACCTTATGATGAAAGCTCGGAGAGTGATAAAGAGCCACTGGAAAATGTTTACAAGAAGACGATCAAATTCCTTAGACACCAACACAAAGCTGAAGAATTTGCTAAAGACCAAATGGGTGGTCCCGGAGGATCAAGTGGTGCTGCCCACTCTGAACCATCTCCTGATGCGGTTAATCAACCCGATAAGGGAGCTGGTGCCACCACTCTTGTGCAACAACAAAAGCTTGTGGAGGATACTATCGAATATGAGTTTGAGGAACCGGAAACTGAGAAGTCCGAAAAAGATAAAGATGTTGATTATGATACGTTTCTTCTAGATAGTCCTGCACGATCAAAGGAAGAAACCTCTGAACCTCCGAAGGATCCAGAGTCTCCTCATATCTCTTCATCATCAGATTCGTCTTCTCACTCCTCGCCACCACCATCAAAGAAGTCAACCAAATCATCATCCAAATCCGTGAAGAAACCATCTAAATCTTGGATTTCTCAAGCTCATGAACGGATTACCAAAGCTGTCAAACAAGTCAGAAAGAAAAACGTGCTCAACAAAAAGCTGAATTTCTTTGCTGATCACATACAGCATATGTATGACGAGCATGAAAAGATGAAAGGAGAAAGGAAGTTTGTTCAGGAATTCATGAAAAATCACCGTCAAGAGGAACTGAACGAAATGATCGAAGGCTACACGAAAAAGTACCTTCTGGAGTACGTTCCTAAAGTCACAAAGGAGTTGTTCACCAAACAACTTTATCCAAATCTTATGCAGATCGCCAAGCAAACTATTCGATCAACGCCCTTAACCGTCACAATCAATCCAACCGATCCGGTAGTTTTCTCGGATAATGAATTGGTGGCCAAGCTTGTTACACAAATGTCTGCACGATCTGGGACATTTACTTCTGATGAAGGAAAGCTGTTTCAAGCATTGCTGGACTACCAACTTCAAGAAGCTTGTAGATTCGAAGCTGAAAAGTCTAAACGTCCTAGAGACGATGAAGACAAGGATAAGGATAAAGACTCTGCACCTAAACGTCAGAAGCAGTCTGGTGAATCTTCTTTGATGCAACCTCCTCCACAACGGCCTCCTGTTCAACAAAAATCTCCTCCTCGTTCTTCTACTGAAAAACCTCAGGACGATTCCGAGTTACCACCCCTGACTCAGAAAACCGATGATCACTTTGAGTATACGGGTGGTGACGATGAAGAGGTCCTTGAGCCCCAACAACAACCCACCTCTCCCAAACAAGTTCAGAAACCAGTATCATCATCTAGGCCTTCGAAAAAGAAGAAGAAGAAGACGCCTCAGACTGACGTCGTATCATGGCTAGATGACGATAAAACAGAGGAATTTGAATGGTTTGCTACTCTTGTTAACAACACTCCCTACCCTGAAGAAGGTCAGAATTTGGTAGACGGTTCTACATTGGAGCATGCTAAAATTCTGCAAGAAAAGTTCCATGTGAAGAAAATGACGAAATCTGAGTTGAAGCGAATAAAGAATGAAGCATTTCAACTTCTAAAAGACAGCTCTGAAAGTGCCCTCGAGGTCGAATATCACCTTGAAAACATTGCTCGAGCTATGTCTAACAACATGGATTGGCTCAACCCGGAAGCAAACATTGACTTCACACAAAGGGACAACCCTCCATACTACACCGATTGGACCAAACCTCTACCAACACTTGGCCAACCAGCTGAACCAAGGATTCCTTTCAGATATTTCTTCAACAAAGACTTGGATTTTCTTTTACACGGTGGCGATGATTCAAGAAAATACGCTACATCGTTGACACTTCCATTCCCCGCAGCTGTCTACTCAAACTGCATAGCCATTGAGGAACGTGCCAATCACTTGTTCTCCAACACAGTGGAAGCATACGACCGAGATGCATTGTATGGGATTCATCACTGGCCAGAACGCCATCGAATCTACTACCGAAGCTGTCAGGTTCAGAAGTCTCAACATGCTGTGTATAGTTCTAAGGATATCGTTGCCATCATACACGTTGACCTTTCGTCTAAGTGGGACTACACATTCCTAAAGAAGATCGTAGTCAAACGACAAGATGAACGGGACTATGCTTTCTCTGAGGCTGACTTTGAGAATTTGTCTCTCAATGACATCGAAGACATGTACCTTGCCAAGGTACAGGGTCGCATGAGACAATTCTCAACCGCAGTACAACGCGAATTTATCAAGTCACTTCTCATCTTCATAAGACGCATTGTCATCAAGGAACGTGTAGAAGATCTCCAGCTGGCTGTTGAATCTTATCAGACGCGTGTCAACTTCACTCCTCCAAAGCTTGATCTTCCCGATATCAACCAGCTATCTCAATATACACTCATCAGCAAACCTTTCGGCGTTGTTTACCGTAGTGAACTTCAAAGAAACTGCTTAATGGCGTGTAGCGAACTCCACAAGTTCGGGGATCATACTTTGAAGCTGGTTAGGGATGGATTGGCATACAGGTTGAAGGATATACGCCAGAAAATTGGGTCTCCTAAGCGCTGGAATTCTCAGGAAAGGAGGGATGTGAGACGGATCATCACAATGATTGATGAACGGTTGTTTCGAAGGGATCAGTTCAGACGATTGGAGAGTTATGTCGGTGGTCGACCCAGGATTAACATAACCGGCTTTCAACGCCCTGTGCACACTCCTGGGAACATCACTGCACTTCCTGGTACCCCTTGAATTGCTTCCTTCATATCATTTTGGATGTTTGATTATATATGTCAATGGCTTGTGCACACATTACAGTGTACAACCCGTACTTGTAAATAAAGGACCCTGTGGTACGCTTCAGTGCCACAATCCTTATAAAAGGAGCGAAAGCTTCTTACTTTTGAGTAAAACCTATCAAACCTTTCATTTTTCAAGGTTTTGCTCAAAAGAACAAGTACTTCCCCTTATGATTTTCAAAACCTCAACCGTTTATATCACTTGTTGAGGGGGAGTATTTGAAACTTTGTTCACAAATTGTTCACAGTGGTCATTCTTCCCGCAACACTCGAAATGGTCATATTTATTCTCAAACGTTTCAAAAATAACACTTTAATATGCCATTTTTGAGGGGGAGAAAATGTGTGATAAGAAATATGTTGTGTAAAATGCAAATGAATCTGTGTGCTTCAGACTTAACCAACGAATTGACGATGCTTAACTGTTAGTAACTCGAAAAGACTTGTCCTGGACGGGTAATAATTTCAAGCTAGTTCGCTAGTGATGTAAACGTGTCTCGCAAAGGACTTGTCTGAGTAGAATGTACCATTCGAGAAACTCTTGATAAACATGAACTCTGACGGGTTTGACGACCTTTCGAGGATTGTCTACACCTTCAAGGTAGTTACTAGAGCCAGTTGTCACCTAAAAGCTGACAATGCAACTCTTTAACTATGCCACGTAACTGTGTCTCGCGGGGGAATGTCTATCTTGAGTTAATCAATTCAAAAAGTGCGCGCTCTTTCCTCACTGTGCATTTTAACCGTTAAAACTCTTAAGCACATGTGGAGGGGGAGTATTTATGCAAAATCTTATCTCAACAGTGGTACTAAAATGTTTTTCATTCATAAACACTGTGAGAGATTTTTCACATCAGTGGTTTTTATGGCAACATAGGTTAGTCATGGAGTTATAAGGTGACTAAGGTTAGGAATAACCGTCCTATGATCCGCCAGAGCCGGAGGGATCTACCCAAGGACACCACAAATAGTTAGTATTTAGAAGTCCTTAGGTATGATTATAAAAAGGAGAAAATGAGAATCGGAGAAAGAAGGAGTTGAAGAATTAAAAAGAAATGCAAAGAAAAGGGTGAAAAGAAATAGCCCTCCAGATTATTCAACTTAGGGCAGACACCGGGTTCAATTCATATGCTACTGGTTGTCACTTAGTGACGCCGGTATTGAAGATTAAAAGTCGTCATGGACCCAGTGACGCATGCACTAAACCTTCTTATCCACTCAAGTTTCTCTCAACAGAAGCTTGTTTCATTCTCACAGGGAACCCTACGTAAACTATCGGCTTTCTCTTAGAGATTGCTGGTATTGAAGAAGGAGACCCTCTCCCTAGTCTCCGCTCAGGAAAACCAAAACGCACTATTGAGTCTAGAGCCACGAGATTCATCAAAAGATCTCTTAGGTACACTTGACATTTCATCACTTGACATTCAACAATAAGAATTTCAGTGATACATTATCGAGTCCTTCACAGATCTTAGCAATCTGTCGAGAACATTTATGAGAGGTTCACATTTGTGATCCTCAGTGATTGAATGGAAACTCCTGCCAGGGTCAACATCAAACAGCCCTGACAGCAGGTCGCTTCGGCAACTCCCCGTGGATTGCGCTTAGTGGTCTCAAACGGTCTACAGTCGTGAGGTGATGCTTCGGTGTACCTCAGCGACTCATCTGAATCGTAGGTGTACTTCGGTACATCGTGTTATCTCACTTGTGGGACTCCGATTCAGGAACGGCCTTTGTAAGAATTAGAGTTGTGTTTTCACACTATGATGTTAACACTCTCGAAGTTCAAACTTGTAAGTGCCGGAATCCGCTTATTACTAACCGTTTAAATGTTTACTTCTTATGGAAGCTCTGGAGCGGAATGATCGTGCAGATTCTTCTCATGCTCACGCCAACATCATCACTAATGGAAGTTCTATCCAAAAGCAACACAACAGTCAGAATGATTCTTCGTCAATACAAAGAATCTACAAAGTTAAAGACTTAAAGAACTCCATCAGTACTGAATTCCAACGTCAAAGAGCGTGTGAGCATGTTGAAGAATGACGTGGAGACACTGTAGCAGCGAAGCAGACCTGAGGCAGATTTGATGCAGACAACAACATACTATCACTTTCATCACAAAGAACAATGATCAAAGAACAAAGTTAATGATGACGTCAAAGCATAACCGTTCAAAGTAAACTATCTCTCTACACTGGGGAGATTGTTCAAATCAAGGCAATTCTTCTCACAAGAAAGAAGAATGTCAGAAGACGTCAAAGCTACTATTACATCAACGCCTTCACCGTTTTCATCACCAACACTTGAGTGTTTGTTACTCATATGTAATAACACTTGAGGGGGAGATTGTTGGAATCACTCCTAAACCTTATTCAAGTGTTAGTTACTCATATGTAATAGTTAGCTTATTATGGCCTTTATGTTTGTTATTAGCCTTAAGCTTATGTAGAAGGCCCATGAGCTTAGGCCCAAGCCCATAGGAGAAAGGGAAGGAGTAGGAGTGTTGCCCTAGCTCCTTGCCTATAAATACCTTATGTAAACCTTCATTTGAAGGTTGGTTGTTCAAGTTATTCTCTCTTTCACATACCTACGCCTAACCGTCTATAGTATATCGTGTGTGTGTGTGGGTTTTACTTGTTCAATCGCCTTATCTCTTTCTTATAAGCTTGTGTGGTAAACCTTGTGACCTAACAAACCCTAATTTTTCAAAATCACTCAATTCGAGTTTCTGGGTTCGTTTTGAGGATAGAAAAAATATCATTGATGTTATTAAAACATTTTGACACTATATTTTTAACCACAAACACATAAACAAGATTATGTGTTCATACGCATACGCGTAGAACACAAAATCAACCATAGTTTAAAATCTAACCGTTAATTTTCAAAATTATTTAAAACCATTGTTTGTAATCTTGTTAGGAACACAAAGACACTTACAAATTGAAGATCTGAAACACGGATTTCTTGAACGTTTTTTAAGCGTAGGATGAGATGGATTTTAGCAATAAATGTGAAGAGTTAAGTTAGGTGGGATCTTTTATTGAAAAATACTTTCAGGTTTTGACAATTTTAGTCCCTCCACCTTTTCCATTTACATCCAATGCCATTTAACTTCCGTTTTGGTTATCAAACAAAAGTTTTTTTAAGAAATAACTTTGACGACACTCCCCCTCGACTTAATAGTTGATGAAAGGTTATAATATTTAGTCCGAGGAGTGTCAGTTTAATCAGAAAAGTTTTCCACCATTGATAAAAGATACAACCAGAATAGAGTAACATGCAAGTACACGGATGTTTTTGAAACAGTTAAGTAATTGTTTTCTCCCCCTCAACACTTGATCGGAAAAATACTGAATTTTGAAAGATTAAAGTGTTGACGAAAGAAATGTACTTGCCATGTTGAAAGAAAAATAGATTAGAAGAATATTTTTGTTGTTTTATCAGGTTTTATATTTTTGTATTTTGTTTTTGAAAAATATTTACAAAAGAGATTTTGGTGTTTGACAGGTTTTTAAGACTGTTTTAGGAGGGCATCCAATTCCTCTTGAGTCAAACACCTCATACCAATCCCGTGGACCAACTCATTAAACCTAGCGGGAGGCAAGGCTTTGGTGAGAAGATATGCCAATTGGTATTCTGTACCCACAAAATATAATTCAACAGTACCCTGTTCCATGTGATCCTTGATGAAATGATATCGAAGATCGATGTGCTTTGATTTCGAGTGTTGAACTGAGTTGGACGAGATCGCAATGGCACTCCGATTGTCGCAGTACATCGGGATTCTGTCAAATACGTAACCATAGTCTTTGAGTTGTGTTCTCATCCAAATGACTTGAGCACAACACGCCGACATGGCTACATATTCTTCTTCGGTTGAGGACAGGGATGTACAATCCTGCTTCTTCGATTGCCATGACACCAGTTATCACCAAGAAATTGTAAAGCTCCTGAAGTACTTTTCCGTGAGTCTAAGCATCCTGCGTGGTCAGCGTCTGAAAAAGCGATTAGTTCAAAACCAGAATCCTTCGGATACTAGATTCCCAAATTAATGGTTCCCTTGATGTATCGGAGGATTCTTTTAGCCTCAGAGAGGTGGGTTTCATTTGGTCGCGACTGATAACGAGAGCAAAGATATACGGCAAAGACAATATCAGGTCTGCTAGCTGTTAGATACATGAGAGACCCAATAATACTACGGTATTTTGTAGGGTCCACCAATTTCCCATGTAAATCAGCGTCTAGCTTCTTGGTATGAGCCATTGGTGTGGCATAGGTGTCACAGGTTTGCATTCCAAATTTGTGTAGTAATTCAAGGGCATATTTCGACTGACTCAAGAAAATACCACGGGGTGATTGATGAACTTGCAGCCCTAGAAAGAACGTAAGTTCACCCATCATTGACATTTCAAAATGTTTCTTCATTAGTTTTGCAAAAGCGATTGAGAACTTTTTATGAGTTGACCTAAAAATGATGTCATCCACATAAATTTGAACAATTAAAATATGTGCCCCGTGATATTGTATGAAAAGAGTTGGGTCGACCGAACCTTTGGTAAAGTTATTGGTAATGAGGAAAGATGATAGCTTATCATACCATGCCCGAGGGGCTTGTTTGAGACCGTAGAGAGCTTTCTTCAGTTTATAGACATGATTAGGGAACTCTGGATCAATGAATCCTTCTGGCTGACTGACATAAACCGTTTCTTTCAGTTGTCCATTGAGAAAAGCAGTTTTGACATCCATCTGAAAGACCGTGATGTTCATGTGAGCCGCAAATGCCAGAAAAATCCGAACAGCCTCAAGACGAGCAACCGAAGCAAAAGATTCTTCAAAGTCAATACCCTCTTCCTGACGATAACCCTTAGCCACCAGACGTGACTTGTTTCTGATAACGTTTCCTTCAGCATCCAATTTGTTTTTCCAAATCCATTTAAGACCAATGACGAAGACCCCTGTTGGTCTTTCAACCAGTTCCCATACTTCAAGACGTTTAAATTGGTTGAGTTCTTCCTGCATGGATTCAATCCAGTTGTCCTTTGTCATTGCGTCTTTGATGTTTTTAGGTTCAGATTGGCAAACAGTGAGTGCATAAATGCAATGTTCACCGTCTGTGTGAAGACGTTGTCTCGTAACGACTGGTTGATTCGGATTGCCAATAATTTTCCAGATGATGGTCTTTTGTCCATCTATGTGTGGAGGGTTGATGTTGGTATACATTGTGCAGATTTTGAGGATTCAAATGGCTTGTTGAAGATTCTGCGACATCAGTTGCAGCAGTCTCATTAGCAAACGGGTTAAAGAACGCATTTGGATCAAAATCTGCAGGTGGGGGTACTTCATTCAGAACATCATCAGCCGGTTCATCATTGTTGGAAGCGGTTTGTTCAACTGTTGTGTTGGAGTCAACTGGTGGTGCTTCTTCAATCGTAGTTGTTGTAGCAGGTGTATCAGGTATAAGAGTATTATCAGGTTGAGCAGCGGAAACAGCGGATACACCTGGAGCACGTTCATCAATATCGTCACTGAACAGAGGAGCAAATAACCTTTCCATTTGTTGACGAGTAAGCTGGGGGCTTTGTTTAGCTGATGATGGGGTTTGGGGGAAGTTTAAGCGGTTGTGTCCGGGTTCCAAGCTGTTATACTCAGAAGCCATATTCGTAAGTTCATCAAAATGAGCATGAATCGTTTCCATAACTTCCTTCGTTCGACGATTCCAGATTCGGAAACCTTTAGAATTATCACAATATCCTATAAAGACTCCAATGTCAGCTTTGGCTTTGAGCTTTCCAAAGTCATCACGATCATTATTCGGATAGCAAAGAGATCCAAATACATGAAAGTTTTTGAGATTCGGTTTTCTGTTGTGGACGAGCTCAAAAGGTGTTTTGTTGTGGCGTTTTGTAATCATAGAACGGTTTTGAGTATAGCATGCAGTAGATACAGCTTCTGCCCATAAGTAATCTGGAAGTTTAGCATTGATTAACATTGTTCTTGCAGCTTCCACTAACGTTCGGTTTCGTCTTTCAACAACTCCGTTTTGTTCTGGTGTACGTGCAATAGATGTCTGATGCAGAATTCCCACTTTCTCATAAAATTTACGAAGAGTTTGGTTAACACATTCAGTGCCTCTGTCTGTTCTGATTTGTCGAACGGTGTTTCGTAGCTGAACTTGTATTTTCGTGAGAAAGGTGATGATTATCGTTGGAGCTTGATCTTTGCTTCGAAGAAAGTAGACCCAAGTCCAGCGTGAATAGTCATCAACTATTACTAAGATGTAGCGTTTGCCATTGATCGTATGCACGCGCATTGGGCCACACAAATCCATGTGAAGAAGATGAAGCACATGCTGAGAGATGTGTTCCACCTTTGAAGGAAAAAGAGCACGAGTGCTTTTGCCTTGTTCACAAGCTGAGCAAAGGTGATCTTTAGAATACCGAAATCGTGGGAGTCCTTCAACTAGTTTGTGTCGAGCAAGGTTGGTGATGGTTTGAAAGTTTAGATGTGAGAGACGACGGTGCCATAGCCATGATTTTGTTGATGTTGCCTTTGAAAGTAAGCAGATGGGAGAAGAAGCAACCATGTCTTGCATAGAGATAGTGTAAAGACTGGAATTACGCGAGCCAGACATAAGGTCGTTTCCTTGTAGATCACGAATGAAACAAGTTTTCTCCCTGAAAGCAACCTCCAAATCACCATCACAAAAACTGACCTACTGAAAACAGATTGTGACCGAGGCCTTCCACATAATAAACCCTGCTAATTTCGATGTTCCCATTGATATAGTCTCCGTAGCCCATGATAGCTGCGAAGTGATCATTTCCGAACCTGACAGTGCCAATGAACTTTGCAATAAAGTTTGATAACAGTTTAAGGTTGCCTGTCATGTGTCGGGAACATCCGCTATCAACAATCCATAAAATGATCTGTATCACCGCATTACACAGCGACACAGATGGAATAGAAGTAGATGTGGAACCCGAAATGTTAGAGGGTTCTAGAGCAGTTATAGTAGACATACACACAACAATAGCTTTAGGTATCCATTTAAATCCTAGTGTGTTATATATCCATTTCCGCCATCTCCAACTAGTATTTGCTTTAGTCTTAGTGAATGCACTAGGTGGTACTACATTCCTAGGAGGTGAAACTGGAGCTACAGGGACAGCAAATCGTTTCTTAGAATCTAAAGAGGGCGGTCTACCAAGCACAGACTTAGAAAGATTAGTGGGCCTAGAGGTATTCCGGTTCTTAGGATTCCTTAAACGAGAGATGATAGCTTTAGCAACACATTTATCATGACAATCCGAATTCATACTTTTACGACAAATAACACAAGGTGCATCAGACTGAATATCAAAAGTGCTTAATGGTTTAGCATTCATTACATAACTATTTCTATTACATTTGCCAGACGCAATATCTATAGTGGAAGCAACGTGAGTCTTATTCATAGTCCTAGGGTGTTCTTCTACTTTAGCATTCCTTATTGATCTTTTCTTAGGTCGCAACTTCCTATTCTTCGATGTAGTGCTCCTAGGCTGTGAAGTGCGGACGTTTGGAAAAGACGCAACTATTCCTGTTTCAGTAGAAGGAGGCGCGTTAGCAACTTGTGATTTGGCAGTAGGGATTCTAGGTTCACGATTACTAAGTGTTACTGGTGCTATTCTCTTAATCACGGTAGGCGGAAGTTGTTCATACTTTCCTAACATTTCTCTTAACTTGAAGATAGTGTGAATCAGATCTTGATTTTCAGACCGAATATTTCCAGCAAAATGCATAACTTCTTTAGTGTGTGCAAGATAATGATCAAGTTAACTTGATGCTTCATCACGAGTCTTTTTGAGTAAATCAAATATGACACCATATTCCTTTTTAACTTTTACAAGTTCTTGTTCATATTTTGAGATTTGACACTTAAAAGACACGTTTTGATCATCCAGTTGCTCAATTTTTGGATCAGAAGTTTTGTCACGCAACTGGGCGATTTTGTGTTGAAAATCAAGTTGTTGATCGTGAATATCTTTTTGACACCAATTAAGACGACGTATTGCATTTGAAAGTTCGTTTGACAATCGTTTGTTTTCAACTTTTAAGGACTCGATCTGAAGCACATTATCAGTGTTCTCAACATTTACCACAGAATCAACAGTATCAGCAGAGATATATTCAAATGCATATGACAAAGAATTCAATAGCACAACATTATGGACATCAGCACGGATGACCTCTTCCAAGAGTCGATCAACATCTTTTCTCAACATTTTCTTTTTACGTTTAGTGTTTGAAATAGATGTTTCTTTTCTCAACGACCTTCATCAATCCAAGTTCCTTATGAAAGTCCTTTTCCCAAGATAATGCACAACTTTTCAAATTTTTAACATTTGGTAAAAGATTTTTCTGAAAAATGTCTCTTTGTTCTTGCGCCAGCGGCGATTGAAAATGTTGAACTTTGATTTCAGAATGATATTCTATCTCATGTTGTAAAGTTTTGAGGTCAGCCATGAAAAGGTCAAAATATCGAAGAATTTTGCGATTTTCAGGTTTTGAGTTTACTTCACTGATGGAAGGTAAAGGACCATAAGTTTGTGCATAATCTGGTTTGGGATTAACATTAGAAGACTCAGACGTTTTAATGATAATCCTTGGTGTGTTAGAAGAATCCGTTGGTGTGACGAAAGTGCCGCTTTTGAATAGTTAAAAGGTTTGTTGTAAACAACTTTTTCTAATTTTGATCGACTCTCGTCTTCAGCATCTAATTCCTCTTGACGATGATATTCAACAACACTCATAACAGAATTATCAATTTTATATTCTGCACTGGAAACTTCAGGATTTGGTTTGAATGCTTTGGTTGAAAGCTTAGGTTTGTAATCAGCGAGATTCGGTCCATATCCATTTGGATTGGGTTTTAAAGTAAACTTTTCAATAGCTGTGACCGACTCGCCATGTTTGTAAACAACAGTTTTAAACTCTTTAAGTTTGTTTTGCAAGCCGATGATTTCTTCAAGATGATCATCTATTCGTTTCGTTGAATGCTTTTTGTATGCAGAGAACTGTTTTTGACAAGTTAACAACTCAGCCTTAGCTTTTTGATTTTCCAAGGTGAGAGCATTAATTTGCTTTTTATGTTCATGTTTCAGTTGTTCTATTTCAGACAACAAAGCATTCTTTGAAGCGGCTAGATCACGCATCTGTCTCTCTAAATATTTTTCGTTTTGATGAGATTTGGCAAAGGCTGCTTCAAAACTGTTTTCACGTTTTTCTTGAGTTTTGAAAAAGTTGAGTTGCTTTTGTAAACATTCAAAATCCTTGGTTAACAGTGCATTTTTTCTTTTCAAGTCCTGATTAATGGCATGACATTTATCCACTATGGTCTGTTGGTCTTGTATTAAACGAGCAAAATCTGGATGAGGGAAAAGTTCGGTGTGTTCAACGTGAGTCGCAACATGATCATTACTTAGATCCTCAAGTATAACCACGGAGTCAATTTGAGTATCAAGGGAAACCATAAGGTCATCTTGATCATCAAATATAACTATGGGGTCTATTTGAAAATCGTCGGAATGAGATGTGGACGACTCATTTTGAACATTCTGAGCCTTGCCGGATTCAGATGTTGGCGGAGATATGAGATCAGAGATAAATATGGTTTGTTCGGGTACCTGAGACAAGCCATCAGTGTCATACACTGGGCCTGTGTCACTCATGTGTAACTCATGCATATTAGCCATCAACATAACAGCTGCATTGGCCTGCAAGTCCTCCATATCATCATCTGAGTCAGCATTTGCCATAAAGCTCTGTTCTTTGTCTGTGAGAGTTCCACCAGCTTCATCCTTAAGAGCCAAAAGAAGAGCCTCTTTGTGATAAGCACTGCCCCGAGTCCTAGGCTTTGGGCATGCATTAGCCAGATGTCCCTTCTCATTGCAGTTGTAGCATCGAAGACCATTCAACCCATTCTGAGCATTCCCTTGTTCCACCACTTGAGTTCTATTGTTATTCCTACCCACAACATTAAACCCTTGACCACCGCCCATCTGACGACCATAACCACGATTCTGAACTTCAACTCGTCCATTGTTCACAACAGCTTGATTCCTTGTGTTAGATGAGGAACGAATACGGTTGTTGGACTTGTTGGTATAACGGCTAAAGGCATTAGCAATCATAGCAAATCCTTGTTGCAGTGCTTCGAACGGATCAGATTCCTCATTAGCTTCACTGACAAGTGCTTGAGCATTGTTGTTGTTGTATGGAACCAATTGAGTTTGTTGAGATTGAGGCTGTGAAGGATCATATGGTGTGATTGTAGCAGTTGGTTGAGTTGCTGGTTGAGGAGAATAACTGTTTTGAGCATATAAGGCAAGTTGTTGATTTTCCGGATGTGTCGGTGGAGCAATTTGAGCACGGAGAATCCTTTCCCTATCAACTTCCTTTTCATGAGGCTTCAAGTAATCGTACAACAATCCATATGTAGAATGATGCATATTCTTCGCTTGACGGAGAAAAATGACATACTTCTCCCATTCGGGACCAAGACTACTCAGGAACTTAGTATTCACTGCAATTCTTGGCATGATGATGTTGTGTTTATCCAAATCATTGATGATGTCTGAAAAACGATGATGATAAGACTCTAGTGTCTCTCCAGGTTCAATCATGAAGTGTTCATAAGCCAAGTAAATTTTGGATTCCAAATCCTCCTGATTGAGTACAGATCCTTCCATAAGAAGATGAATATGATCCCACATTTCCTTTGCAGTCTTTTGAGCATCAACACTTTGAAGAATTGGGTTAGGTAATCCTAAGAGGATATATTGCATTGCAAGTTCATCAGCTTCATAGTGTAGAAGTTCCTCTGCATTCAGGTCGGCAATAGTAGCAATGTTGGATTGTTCATCTCTTGGTGGATTAGCATTTGGATCGGCGGGTACGATAACAGTAGGCATCTGAAATGGACCTTCCAAGATAACCTTCTTTAAGAACTTTCCATGTGGCTTCTTTAGATCACAAAATCTAAAGAACCTTATCACCCATTGATCGTAGTTTCCTGGAGTGAGCATTGGAGGTTTATCTAGTGATCCAGCCTCATGAATTGATTGTTGGCTACTTAAAGCTTCACACATCTTTGCAAACCAAGTAGGTTCCTTCATAGTGTTCCTTGATGGATGTTGATTGAATTAGTTTGTGTAAGGTTGAACTTGAAGACTTGGTGGTGGTGGAACCATTTGAGGTTGTGGAATTGCAGCAAGTTGTGGAGTATGTTGTTGATTAAATTGTTGTTGATAAATTGCTTGTTGTTGATTCCATTGTTGATGTTGTGGAGTTAGTTGTTGTTGACGTTGAGAATAAGTGTAAGGGAAATAGTTAGAGTATGGTGGTTGTGACATGTTGAAAACTTGTGTTGGTAAAAATGGATCTTTGTAGTCGAATGAACCTTTGTTGATGAAGTGTCCTTAGGCGTAGAAATCACAAGAAACCAAGTAGAACTTATGCGTAAAAACACCAAAGGTACGCGTAACAATCAAGAGTTACGCGTAGATTTAGCTTACGTGTAAGTAGGGTAAAGGCACTAAAGTTATGTGTAGACACAAAGTTAGGCGTAGAAACTTATGCGTAGGAATACCTTAGGCGTAAGACAAGGCTTAGGCGTAAGATTAATCTTATGCGTAGGATTTCTACGCGTAAGCTTATGCTTATGCGTAAGTTTAGGGTTTTATCCCAAGTGATCTTTTACACTATCACAGAGCAAAAGATATCCAAAGTCGACGTATTTTCAGGCTTATCCAAGCAAGAAAACACGGAGTAAACCACGAAAACGAAGATCAAACCAAGGAAAAAGTTACGCGTAAGATTAGGGTTTTCTTACGCGTAGACTTACTCGTAAAAATGATTTTTCCCAAAGATGTTTCTAAACCAGATTTTTGTTATGGAATAGCCTCAATATCACCAAAATAACACAAAAGTGTGAAACTTGATGAACCAAAATAGCTAAACAGGTTACGCGTAGAACGATACCCACGAACAAAAACAAGCTTAAAAACTTAGATCCACGCGTAAAGATTGAAACTTTTTGCCAAAAACAAGTATTTTAACACCTTAAAACGTTGAAAGTACAAGAATCTTGGATTAAAAAGTGTAAAAAACGAGTTTTTATGCGATCCAAAGTGTTAACCACTTTTACGCGTAAGACCGAAAACAAAAACTTCAAAAACGAAAGTGTTAACCCAACTATTTGGCGATTGATACCACTGATAGGTCACTAGATTTACAACACAAGCTTAATAGAGAGATAGAGTGGCGGATGAACAATACACACACAAACACACACGTATAAACTATGATGGTTAGGCGTAGAGTGTGAAAGAGAAATGCATTGAACAACCAACCTTCAAATGAAGGTTTACAAGAGTATTTATAGGAGGGAAGCTAGGGCAACACTCATAGTCCCTTCCTTTCTCCTATGGGCTTGGGCCTAAGCTCATGGGCCTTCTACATAAGCTTAAGGCTAATAACAAACATGAAGGCCATAATTAAGCAACCTATTACATATGAGTAACTAACACTTGAATAAACGTTTAGGAGTGATTCCAACAGTTTGATAATACTCTTCCACTGACAGAGAGGCAACTTGTTATGTGGATCACTAAAGCTTCAAGGAAGCTATATTCTGGGGTTACTGAAACTCTTTGGGATCAACACACTGAAGCTGCTGCCAGCTATGCTGATCTAAAGTCTGATGTGCTCACCTTCAATGCCAACACTGATGAACACAGGGATCTCATGTACCAACATCTACACAGACTGGATGAAAACCTGGATAAATTTCTAAAGCATCTTCAGGGTTGTGGGACAAAGATTGATGAAATCAGGGACTCGGTCAAAGAAGACCCAGCACTCAACTCCAAAGTGCTGAAGGCTACTGAGGCTTACTTGAAAAATTCCTCAGGCCTCACTGAACTTATCACCATGCTCAAAACTGCCAATGTTCAGGGTCTCAATCTTCAGTTCAGTCTCTTCAGGCTACACTGGTTCTTTGGATGCTCAAGTGACTACTTTGGCTAAGGCATCATCTTTAATGGCTTGGAATCTTGGGCCTAGAATGACTGCCTTGGAACTCTCTTAGGATAATCTGACAGAACAAGTCAATGGTTTTCAGAAGGATACAACTGACATTAAGGCTATGGTCACGGAGATCTACCAAGCCTTCAAAGGTCAAGCAACACCAACTCCCCCAGTGTCTGAGGCAACTCTTGCTCTCACTGACGTTGCAGCAACAGTTGAGGGGGAGAAGACCACTGAAGAGACTCCCTCTCACACTGAGGGGGAGCCAGCTCGTTCAGTCTCTGCAACACCAATATCATCAATCCCACCAGTTTCAGCAACACCCTTATCAGCAGTCCCACCAACAACAACAATTATGACAACAACACCACCCTTGGTAGCATCATCTTCCTCAAGCCAAGAAAAAGGAAAGGCCATAATGAAAACACCTTAGCCTGAGAAGATCCCCTATATGATCGGCAACACTGAGTACCTGCTCACTCCACAACAGCTAAGTGCCTATCTAGCTAAGGAAGAAAGGAGGAGGAAACTAGCTGAGGAAGAAAGAAAGAGCAAAAAAGCACTAGTACAAGTCGTAGCTGAAGAAGCTGGGAACATTGGAATTGATCCTAAGAAGCTTGAAAAGGGTCAGGCTGGACAGAAGTTCAAGGAGGCCCAGGCTGCTAAAATGGCTGAAATGAAAAAGAAATTGGATGAAAAGAACAAAAGAGCGGCAGCCATCAGGCAAGAAAGAATTGACCACTACCACTGGTCAATGACAAGCAGAAGGCTGCCTGAGAAAATCACTGATGTCAGAATCATCCCCAAGTCCAAACCACTGGCAATGAATGTCTACAGGGGGGATGATAAAAGACACTTCGAGGTTCAAGATCCCCTGAAATTCACTGACTTTGGGACCACTGAACTCGATGAACTTGGTTCGATCATTGAAAAGAAGCGGAATGCGGTGGTTAAGGAGCTGATGAAAATGCTCAGCAAAAGGTATGAAAGACTGAGGGAAGCACCAGCAATACTGGGGATTCAGCCTGCCTTAACTGCACCTCAAGGATCTCAACCTCAATCATCACAGGGCAAACGAAAGAGGGTTGAGTTCCAGCCTGAGATCAAAGTTCCTGTACTGGAATGTAATAGGGAGCTACCTGAGGGGATGAAGTTTGTAAACTGTCTTGTGATTGAAAAGCCTGAAAGAGGACTGTTCTACATTGATGTCTATGGAAACCCAGCATTCCAAAGATGGAGTGACATTGATCAGGCAGGTGTGGCTACAATGCTGAGCTACATACCTGTGGCCTCTCAAATTCAGACTCCAACAAACGTCAGGTTCTGTGCTGACTTAAATGCCAAGATAAATGAGCACCCTGACAAAGAAACACTCATCACAAAGAAAGTCAAACTTGAAGCACTGGGGATCCATCTTAAATGACATCATTATCTTTTATCTTTTGTACTTGTGATAGGAACAATGTAATTGATCAAAAAATGATGTATGTTTTGTTAAAATATTCAGTGTTCTTTAATTTGTTCATTAGTACATTCAGTGTAAGAAGAAGCTAATTGCTCACTTTCACTGATCAAACACTTACGCTATTTGTATATCCAAATAGGGGGAGACTGTTGGGTTCAGTAAATACCCAAACCCCTTAAATCTAGGATTTGAATAGAAAATACCCTAAGTGTTTAGACCGTTAAACACTAACAGGTCACTGAGTGCATAGTCTCTCAGTGAGCCATCTTCAGGATACTCAGTAAGAGACGAAGAAGAAGTCTCTCCACTCAGTAAGGCGGAACTTAAAGGGTGAAGACTAAGTCAAGAAGAAGATGGTGGATTCAGTGAGTGATGACAATAACTCACTGAATCCCTAAACTCCTCACCAACTACTTACACTGAAGACAAACTGAAGTAGAAGACTGAAGACAATGAAGACTGAAGAATGAGAGGGACAAGGCGGGATAAGTTCGAATCAGATAAGACGAAGTCCGTATCAACCAAAGTCAACTTTCCCAGAATGGCAAACTATCAGGCTCAGTGTCATCACTGACTTATGGAAAGCTGCCTTGTCTCTTACTTGATATAGTCTTTGTAAACAGAGACAAAATACATCAGTATTTTGTCTTATGCAAAATGTCAGTTTGTCACTTAGGATAGAGTTAAAAATCATACTTGTATAAATATCATAAGAGATGGAGTGAAAGATTAAGCTTGTGAATTATAAAACACACACACACACAAGTCATCTTTCACTCCTCCAAATACAACTCAGTCCCTGAGATAGCTCAGTGGTTCCATAGTAGTTGTGTTCAGACTTAGCCTGAACTTAGTGAGAAGTACCAACCCTTTGTCATTTCAATCCTAAGTACTATTCCGCAAGTACTTGGGTAATGTATTTTTTTTTATTGATTTCTAATAAAGAATATTATGTTAAAAATTTATCAGTGTGTTTTGCTTACATCTTACTTCAGTTATTGATTCACTATTATCTGTTTTTAATACTTAACTGTTTTATACGATAGTGAATAGGGAACAACATAACAGCATAAAAGAGTTTACGAAATACCAGTAACTCGATTGTTGTCAGTCCATCCATAGCTTTATATCTTGTATCGCGTTTGGTGCCAAGTGATTGTTGAATGCAATTAATGACGCTGTCATCAGTTAATTTGTTACCATCCAAATTAGTAACATGGAAAACATCCATGTTCCACCTTCCATCTGACAAAGACATAACCCTTTTTTTTAATTAAAAACTTCATATCTGTTAAAACTTGCACATCCTCTAGCAGAATACCATCTTTCTTGCACAACCAATCATGACTAAATTTGCGTTTGAACAACCAGCATTGTCGAACATGACCCTAGGAGTGTTCATACGAACAAGAAGCATTCCAGATTCATTCAAACAAGGTCTTCGATCCATCTACATCATCTTTAGTTCACAGCTCTTAAAATAGGTAAAAATTAAAATCCTTGTAACACCAAAACTGAATTAAGGACAAATTGATGATAGTTTAGGGTTTGTGATAAAACTTGAACGTGCATCAATTAAAACCCTAAAAACCAATAGCATGACGCACCTCATATACATTCAAAACCAAGAGCTTCACATGATAAAGGTAAAGCATAATTAACCTCCTAATCAACTTCCATATTGCATTAAATTAACAGAAAACGAATTCAGGAAGTTTAATATTCAGAAAAACCCTAAAATTTGAAAAACACAACCTTCTCTGCAGCAGTTTTCATCAATTAATATCTTACGATTGAGAGCACAGATTGAAGATCCATCTGGTGGGAATGTACCTTGATATGCAAAGAATTTTCAATAAAAATTTCAGACCGATCCAACGGTAACAAATGAGATATCACCTTTGGAAAACAGCACTGCAGAAAGTTACGAAAATTGAAAACCTAATTCGAATTTTCTTCTTCGCCAAGAAAACCTTGTAGATCCTAGATCACGAGCCCCCAGTCTCTGATACCACCCGATAAGAATCGTTTATATCTCTGGTTGTTTAGACCTCATATCTAGGATTAACAATAACAAAGATTAACAATATATGCAGCGGAATTAAACAAAACATCAATGTTATTGTAACAAGGTTTTTCTTCATCATCATTTTCACTATAACAATTACATACACAATCAGCCCCAATTCTACCTGATTAAGTGTAGAACGATTACTCAACAATAACATGGATCAAACGATCCTTGAGGCTTAACTAACACTAACTCTAGGCGTTCACTTGTAGAACTCACTAGGCAATTTACTAGCCGACTACATCTTTGTGCATACTTCAAACTAGATGTATCTCTTTATATAATAGAGACATCTAGGGTTTACAAAGACTCCTAACAGTATTATGGTTTAAGCCCTTGTAGCTTAATATTGTTTTGTATTTATCAACTCAATATAAATCGCAAAAAGATTTGAGGAGTGTATTGAGCCCTGTGTTTTGGATGGACACTAGCATTGCTTGGTGGTTTTATGGTTTTAGGCTTTTGTGGCTAAGTGTTGGAGTATCCTTCCATGCATATGCAAAACGATGCTTTACGTTTAGTCGGTGAATCGAATGCTCATGCTCATGAGTTGATACTTGCTTAACGTAGACTAAACCTTAGTCTAGTGTGACGTAAAACGTATGGTTTTCGTTATATTTAACGGTTAGGTATAAAGTTCATAGTTTCTATAAAACGTTCTAGTTTATGAATAAATGTTAACCTATTATGGTTCTAGAAGTACTCAATATTTACTATTTTTTTCTTTTTTACGATTCATACCAATCCAGTCCATATCAATCTTGTAGTTGTCTTATTTGACAAAGTCAATTTCTAAAACGTTACACAAAAACTTAACCACAATTCTAAATTATAAGTATTTCTACAAATTTGTGGTTATATACGGGTTGCCTATTTATAATGGATCGATTTGACATTTTAATTCATGTGTGTGTATTGTTTGAAAATGAATATACATCTCTTTTTATCTTACATGAAAACTGAAAGGGGTCAATATTATAAATGAGAACACATGCTGATTTATCTCAAAAGTTATGTAAGACTATATAAGTGACTGGAGAGGTTCTTAATATTCTCATGTATTGATTAAATTAAGAAAAAAAAAAAAGCATTGATTGTTTTTTTGTTATTAAACTCATATTAATCATATTAAAGAGTGCTTTTCATCGATAAATTTTCAAAATTAAAATTCATAATTTGGTTTAAAATGAACAATGAAGCATTAGTTCAAGCATGCTTGAGTCAATTGACAGGGTCTCATCTTTGACATTTGCTTCATATACGTAACCACTTTCGCAAAACTTATTGGAGGCTTTTGAAATAAGAGCTGTCCGTGGTTGGTTCACTAGGAGCAGGAGGTTTTAGGCTGGTGTTCGAGATCAAGATATTCCCGCCAATCTACATTTTTTTTGTGAAATTTGAATTAAAATGAACTAAATGTAATTGATACTTGTCATATTTTGTTATTGATGCATAGTTAAAAAATGGAACCTTTACATTTGTTTATTGGTTTATGAGACTTAAAAATAAGGATTGTAATATTAGACATACTTTCATCATACTATAAAGACTCGTTTAGTGCAAACTCATTTAAATGTAAATATTTAACTTTTGCTTACTTATTTAGGAAGATTCTATTAAAATATTTATAAATTGGAGTATTTTATGAAAATATTTATACCCTAAGGCCGTTTGGATAAAACTTTATGAAAGTTATTTTTTCTTTCTATTACTCCCTCCGTCCCTAAATAAATGTCCGCTTTGACTTTTTACGGTCTTTCTTACTCAACTTTGACCTTAAATAATTTTTTTTGTGTTATATAATACTTGATGAAAATTATATCAATGAAAATATATTTAAAAAACAATTCATTCATATATTTTGCATCAAATATTATATAACACAAATGAAAATATTTAAGGTCAAAGTTGAACAACAAAGACCGTAAAAAGTCAAAGTGGACATTTATTTAGGGACGGAGATAGTATTATTTTATTAGAATATAGGGTTCTATGATTTTTTTAATGAATGGTAATTTTTTCTGTTATTTTAGAGAGATTTTATAAAAATGTGGATAGATTAGAGTATCCTATGGGGTTTTATGTAAAAGTCAAGAAAATGTTAATGGATTTGAGGGTTTTATGAAGAAAGTTTATATCCTGTTTTTATGAAAATATTTACACGTTAAGGAGTTTTCTGTAAACTTTTTATAGTCTAGGGTTTTTTAATGTTTAATATAATACGAAAACGATTAAATCAAATTGAGTTTTCATTACGAAACTGTACAATATCTTGTAGTGAATAGCAAACTTACTATTCAATTTTTTCTAAGTGTATAAAGAGAATTTATGAAAATATTTATAGATTCAGGGGTTTTATAACATGTACTATTGCCTAAAGGGTTTTTTGTGACATGATTATGAAAATGTTTATAGATTCAAGTGTATTATAAACATGTTTACACATTAGGAGAATTTATGCAAATGTTTTATAGTGTAGGGAATTTTAGGAAAACTGTAATGAACTAGTATGTTAACTTAGTGGGTTTTACAAATATGTTTTCTAATCTAAAGGGGTTTTGATAAAAGTTTATGAAAGTTTTTACAGATTAGGAGGTTTTGTGAACTTTTCTTAAAATTTTTAAAATAAAAGGAGATTTTATAAAAATGTTTATAAATTAGGTGTTTTATGACATGCTTTTTTTTTTTTTTTTTTTTTTTTTTTTTTTTTTTTTAGTGTTTATAAATTAGAGGGTTTTATGAAAATGTTTTGTAGCTTAAAGGGGTTTTTATAAAAATATTTATACGTTAGGGGGATTTATGAAAACATTTTTTAGTCTAAGGGGTTTTCTTAAAGGAGTTATACTCACACCATTTTATTTGATTAATACACTATTCTGTAAAAGCTATATAACACACCGTACAACACCCTGATGCATAAAAAGTGGTGAGTGCATAAAAAAATGGTGTATGTATCAACCCTTTTTCTTAATGTTCAATATAATATTACACTGATTAAATGGAACAGATTTTTTGTTTCGAAATAGGTTTAGCATTTTGTAATGAATAATAAACTTTCATTAAGTGTTCCTTGTTCGGCATTCTCATCATTAAGCGTTCGACATGTGGAATTGATAATAGTAACTGGATTCATTGGAGCTTTTTCTAATCAATCCATCAAGTAACAAGGAATTCGTTTGTACTATTGGATACTTTCTATGCGATCTCTCTCCTAGACCCAAGTTAGGCTGCCCCAAGTAAGCGCATTCAATCCCTCTCATTTTCTCTGTCACGTCAGCTTTCTCACTCCAACGACTTTCAGGCGATTGGGTGCCCCAGTAAAGGCGACAGTAATAATATCTTTTCCACACTCACTTTTTGCAAATTAAATGCCCAAACAACTCAATCGGGAGGACGACCAAAATAGGGAAAAAGTGGGACTCGATCTAATCCCGACAACAAGACGATCGAGTTGAAATCGATCACCACATTCACCCGATCGATACTCGATCGTTACTACTGCATGCAGCCTTATATAGTTTGAAACTTTGAAAAAATATGTTAGTTTAATAATCCCATAAACAAAATTAGAGATTAAACTCCATTAAGAGCCATCATGGAGATAGTTAACATACTTTGTGTAAAAAAGAAACTTACTCCTTATAATGTACTCCAGATTTTGTATTTTAAAAACGTTAATGACAAACTTCAATATAAGATTAATACTGAATTTTGTAAATTACAGCATAAAATAGTTGTCAACGATTGAGAAGCCAATTAATAATGTGAGCAAACTGTAGATGACTGTTGGTCTGTTGTACATTAGAACAAATGTGAGTGCACTGGCCTAATTTTCGTAAACCACCAAGAGCGTTACATCCACATGATTGCAACTTACGTCAAGAAGAGAAACATGATTTGAAGCCTTTAAAAAGTTGAACTTGTGTCGCAATTTGCACAAGTTATGGCTAGACCATGAGAGTGTGTTATCGATCAGCTGATATACGACGTCTTCTATAGTATAAAACTTTGGATGTGATTCAGATAGCATAATTTCAAAACAAATAATGTACGAGCTGAGTATAATCTTAACCAAGATAACGATTACGTATAATTTTGAGTTTGTGACAATTATTGGTCCCTTTTATCTACAGATCACGTAATATTATTCTGAAAAGTTATTGCACTGGTAATGCACCCAGACCCACTGCTTCTTCAACAGTTTCTACTTGTCAAATCTTGGGACCACTTTTTTCATATATATTCGTTAAATCACAATGCCTGAAATAAATTTCTGAGGTAATACATTGCTACTTTTATGACATAGAAGCAATAAAAATAAATTAACGCGGCAAATGGAAAGTTGTTGTCTATTTAATTATGGCACTAATAGGACAACTTACATATAGGATTGAATCCACGCCTTGTGTTTGAGGTAAGACGACAGTGAAGTCGAGTTTATTTCGTGGCAGATCACCAACATCTTCTCACCAGCATAAGCAAATTGTTTACCAGTCATATGTTTCGTGAATTTAATCAAGCACTTTCCATCTCGTATCTTTTATGTTAACTATAAAATCCGTTATAAATTTAATTGTTGGGAATTCATATTGATTAAACCATCAATATCACAAGAATGCAACGGATGGATCTATATTTAATGTTATGAATTAAAAAACATAAATTAAAACACATAAAAATAATAACCTCGAATCTATTGAAAAATAGATAAACACTAGAACTTGATCTTACACAACGAAACACCAAATCAACTATAATAAGTTGATGTCTAACAAATGCACACACTACACGTCTAGCAAGAACGTTAGGATGCTAGTGCTTGCTTACGAATGAAACAAAAACACTTGGTTTTCGTTTCTCGGTCAACTTGGATCAAATTCTTTAAAAGAATAATAAGAACCAATCGGCTAGTGGAGAGCAATTAGAATAACTCGTACATTTTGATTGTCTGTATATCTATCTATAATAAAAAGGACCAGGGCCTTTATTATATATTGATATTATAGCTTCTTATTCAAGTTTGACAATCATCTCAATATTTAGAAAATATAAACGATCATCTCCATATTTATCACTATACGGTCAACAACTCTAAATGAGTTCACAGGCTCATGAGAGCTCCAATTAATTAGTTCATAACACATAAATAATTTAGCCCGCTAGTTAAAATAAGCGTCTAACGGTTAAATATCGACCATTAAATAATTTCGTAAACATTACTTGATATAATTAATACATCTCATATATTAATTACATTATAAAACGTCCTCTAAGTATATACGTGTGTGCCCCAATAGGCTCACGTAATTTCTAGCCGTATAACTATTGATTTGATGTAGGCATAAACAACAGCTCCCACTTGCGATCGTCACAATCAATAATGTATACTAATAATGCTAAGTGTCTAGCAACACCGCATTGCTCCCAGAAATACCCGAGTATGATTTCATAAAACAACTAGGTATATGGATCAAAGTCATTCCATATTGTTCAACTATTCTGTTTCTTGTTTTAGAAATTAATCAAGATTACCAAACGTAAAACAAGTATCATCTTGATTTACACTTTGGGCACGGCCATGCAAACATCTAATTAATTTAGCGAGGGGCCCAGTAGTATCATACTCCAGAAGACAAGTGGATGAACAAATTCTATTTTGACTATACGTGTCATTCATGCGCTTCAACCAACTTCTGAAAATAGGCTTTATAACCACCTTGTTCATGATAGTGTTTGACTATAGTCAAGAAGAAAGATCCACACATGCAAAACCTGCTTGCATCTCAAGTCAGAGGACAGATAAAATAACCATTTGCGAGATATCATTTAATGACGCCGATCCATAAAGTGATAACTCGTAGGTTTGTGAAAATCCAATATCCATAGCACGTGGATAACATGTGAGTTTGGCGGACACATCCTTAGTATTCATAGAATATAACTAATCTCTCACATTTGCCTTAATTCAACGATACTCCCATATCATTGATCGACAATGGACAATTTAAAGTAATAAATTACATTAGGATTAAACATGCAAATATAGGACACAATTAATATATGAATGAATAACTCAAGTACCACGTATATTAATCATCAAAATAATAAATGTTTTACATATCCCATTATCCAAATACTAAAATCAAAACTGATTTACATGAGACTACTAACTGAACGAAGTCCAATACCACTAGCATGCTCAACATGCTTGTTCAAAGGCAACGCCTTAGTAAACGGATCAGCTAAGTTGTCATCTGTGTGAACTTTGTTAAGTACTACTTCATTATCTGCAATAACCTCACGGAGTTAGTGAACCTTCCTTTTGTAATGCTTGGCGCCTTTTTGAGCTCCAGGCTCGTTGGCAATGTTTAATGCTCCAGTTTTGTCACATAGCATTTCCATAGGTTCTTTATTGGTGGGGACTACTCCAAGCTCATCAATAAACTTCCTTATCCAAATAGCTTCCATTGCATCTAAAGCAGTAGTGTATTTAGCCTCTGTAGAAGACATCGCAGTGATGCTTTGCTTGGCACTCTTCCAGACTACAGCGCCTCCGTTTAGAACGAAAACGTATCTGGTTTGCGACTTGGTGTCATCCTTGTCGGTCTGCCACCCAGCATCAGTATAACAGGTAACTCTAAGCTCTCTATTTGGGTCTCCACAGTAAATAAGAAACATATCTTTAGTATATCTGAGATACTTCAGTATGTTCTTCACAGCAGACCAGTGACACTCACCTGGATCTACTTGACATCGACTTGTTAAGATCTGAGCGAACGCAACATCAGGTCTAGTGCACCTCACCGCATACATGATGGATCCTACAGCCGAGGCATAAGGAATCCTCTTCATGCGTTCCACCCCTGCAGGTGTTGAGGGTCCTTGAGATTTTCTCAACTTAATTTTTACTTGCATTGGGGTAGTTCCACGCTTGGAATTCGCCATATTAAATCTTTTCAAGATTTTCTCAATGTATGAACTTTGACAAAGTCCAACCAACCGCTTAGATCTATCTCTGTAGATCTTGATTTCTAGAATATATGCAGCTTCACCTAAATCCTTGATAGAAAAACAATTTCCAAGATAGGCTTTAATAGCTTGTAACATTGGAATGTTGTTTCCCATGATCAATATGTCATCAACATATAAGATTAGGAATGCTACATTACGCCCACTAGCCTTTCGGTATACACATGGCTCATCAAGGTTTTGAGTGAAACCATACTTCTTGATCTCCTCATCAAACCTTTAATTCCATTGCCTAGATGCTTGCTTTAATCCATAAATGGATCGTTTTATCTTGCATACACGGTTAGGATATCGTAGATTGACAAATCCTTCAGGCTGGTCCATGTAAACCTCTTCGGTTAAGTGACCATTTAAGAAGGCGGTTCTGACATCCATTTGCCAAATCTCATAGTCATAGTACGCTGCTATGGCTAAAAGAATCCTAATAGCTTTTATGTCTGCGACATGTGAGAAGGTTTCCTTATAATCTACACCGTAGGTTTGAGTATAAAATTTTGCTACAAGACGAGCTTTATAGGTGTGTACCTTTCCATCCATGTCAAATTTCTTCTTGAAGAGCCACTTGCTACCAACGGTATTAGCGTTAGGAGGGAGGTCAACTTCATTCCAAACTTCATTGTCTCGCATGGATTTCATTTCCTTGTTCATAGCCTTAAGCCATTTTTCAGACTCACGATCTGCTAATGCAGCTTTATAGTTAGCAGGCTCATTAAGATCCCCTAACTCATGCTCCTCTGAATCGACGTATAAACACATTCGATCAGGTGCACGTATTGTCCTTGAGGACCTACGAACAGGAATGACTTCACTTTCTGGTTCAACACTTTCATGTTCAACCATCTCAGGAAGTTGGCTAGTATTTTCAGAAGGGTGAGTATCTTCTTGAATTTCATCAAGTTCTACGATCCTCCCACTTGCCTCTTGTGAGATGAGACGATTCTCAAAAAACTCAGCAAACCTAGCAACAAATACCTTGTGCTTAGGTGGATAGTAGAAGTAGTAACCCATTGTTTCCTTTGGGTATCCTACAAAGACACACTTAATAGATCTTGGTTCTAGTTTCTCAAGCGTGTCACGTTTCATGAATGCCTCACAACCCCAGACCTTTAAGTAAGACATATTAGGGACTTTCCCATGCCATATTTCATATGGTGTCTTTTCAACCTTATTTGATGGAACCATATTGAGAATGCGTGCAGCAGACTCAAGAGCATAATCCCAAAAGGACATTGGTAGAGTTGTTTGACTCATCATAGATCTTACCATGTCAAGCAGGGTTCGATTCCTTCTCTCAAATACCCCATTATGTTGTGGTGTACGTGGAGAAGAGAGTTGTGAGACAATCCCACACTTCTTAAGATGATCAATAAACTCTTGACTCATATATTCGCCTCCACAGTCAGACCATAAAGCCTTTATGGTCTTTCCAAGTTGATTCTCAACTTCACTTTGAAATACTTAGAAAGTTTCAAAGACTTCATGTTTATGTTTAAGCAGGTAAACATAACCATATCGACTAAAGTCATCAGTGAAAGTTAAGAAATAGTTGTATCCTTGTTTTGACACATTTCTAAAAGGGCCACATACATCAGTATGTATGAGTCCAAGCAGATCTGTAGCTTTCTCCGTTTTATGCGAAAAAGCCTTTTTCGCCATCTTTCCAGACACACAAGATTCACACTTATCAAAAGACTCAAGGTCAGTTGATTTAAGAAGCCCATCGTGTTGCAGCTCCTCAATGCGTTTCTTGTTTATGCGTCCAAGTCGGCAATGCCACAATAATGTAGAGTCCAAGTTACGCTTGGATCTTTTACTATTAACAGAATACATAGAACAATCATTTGAAATAGAATCATGCATATCAATTTCAAAAATACCATTCCTAGAAATAGCATTAAAATAAAACAAGTTATTCATTGAAACTGAAATACCAATATCCGTAAAACAAAAATACCCTTGTCTTTCAAAATTGAAACTGAAACAATACCCCTAGTAATACTAGGATCATTATGAAAATTGTCTAAACAAATTATTAAACCACTAGGAAGTGACAAATCAAAAGTTCCTATAGCTTCAACGGCTGCACGGTTTCCATTCTCTACGTACAGGCTTAAAGCTCCGGGCTTCAGTTTCTTACTTCCCCTGAGACCCTGAGTAGTATTGCAGATGTGAGTACCACAACCAGTGTCATATACCCAAGATTTATGAGGAAAAGTATAAAGTTCTATGACGAAGATACCTGATGTGCTAGCATTGCTACCCACATTGCACTTCTTCTGTATCAACTCAGCTAAATAGGTAGGACAATTCCACCTCCAGTGTCCAATCTGATGACAATGATGACACTCAGTGTCCTTTGTAGGATGCTCCTTTTTAGGTGGAGGGGGAATCTTGGCCTTTGGAGCATAAGCAAGCTTAACCTTGCCATTTCCACGATTCTTGCCCTGAGCACCATTATGCGGCTTCTTGTTCTTATTGTTCTTCTGGATCCTTCCTGCTCTTATAGAAAGTACAGCAGGAGCAGCATCTCTTTTAGGAAGCCCTTGTTCGTGCAGCTTAAGCATTGCATGCACTTCATTCATTATCTTCCCCATGCATTGCATATTATAATTCTGTCTAAATCCAGCAAAGTCCTTTTTTAGAGAGGTAAGAATCATGCTCACTGTAAGGCCAAATGACATGGGGTGACCAAGGCGTTCGAGTCTATCTTGATAGCCCTTCATTTTCAGAACATAGGTGCTAACATATTGACCTTCCTCATGCTTACATGCATGAAAGGCCTGCACAGTCTCAAGGAGTTCCTGTTATGCTTGCTGAGCAAACATGGTATTAAATTCCTTAAGCATGTTATATGCATCAAAGTGCTCCAGATTCTTTTGAAGTTCTGGAGTCATGCTTATGAGCATAAGACAGCCTATATCCTTGGATGCTTTAACCCATTGGGCGCGAACAAAAAGGACATCAGCAGGAATCTGCTGATTAGGAGTTGGAGGAACAGGAGTGGCAGGTATGGGAGGCTCCACATAGGTTAACTTTCCTCGGCTGTGAGGACGATCCTCAAATTTCGATACTAGTCGAGAAAGTTAGATCCAGTAAGTTTTTCCTTTTCAAGGAAAGACGTGAAGATCGAATTGTTGACGGTTTGATTTGCTGCCATCAACAATAAACAAAGTTCAAAATTTTAGTATCTTCGATAATTAATTCTTTTACGAATTAACTACCCATGTTTTAATAAATAAAATAATTAATTTACTAAAAGACTAAGATCCTCTTGAAATACCACTCATCACGGTAGTGCTTACTACTCTGGTAAGTCTTGTGGGTACAAGAGGTAGGCGGCGTGCGACAATTACATTACAAGTGCAATTCTTATATTTATGAGACTTATGGCACTAGAGTACAAGCTGCTAGTGTCATGCATGTTTTTTCTCCTCCTATTCCTCGGGATCAAGGATCTCACCCGCTTGACTCGATTAAGTCGTCCAATTAGAGAACATGTGTAAATAACTCTAGGTCCCACGCCAGAGAATAAACACCTTGGGTTGCAATTCACTCACGTCCTACGAAAAGCAAAAGGCAAGTGCAAGTGTTCTCAAACTTGGATGGGATAGACTTAAATTTCAAATAGGGTATCACATAATTTTTGACAAAAACATGTATCAAAAATTGTGTACAAAGAAGCATGCAAACATCTTTGTAGCACAAGTTTGCAAAAAAAATTAAACGTATTTAGGTGTACCAGTATCACAGGAAAAGAATGGTCAAGAACCCTATATTGTACTCTACATGAGTCAAAAGACCCAAGTTCTTCCAATAATTCCCACAAATGCCGAAACATGTAGTGGGGCGGGAAAAGGCCATGCAAAACCCTAGATCTTGGAGTTAACCAAAAGATCATTAATAAGAAGTTTATTAAATCAAGCGATATCCATCATGCTATATCCTGATAGCTTCGAGTAATGATCCACACCCTCAATAGCATGATCGAACCAATGATTTAATCAAATCAAATTTTGATAGTTTATAGTCCGTTTAAGTGTTAAAAAAACAAGTTTTACACATAACACATAACTGGTCACAAGGAATTAAGTGTGTATATTAACAAACAATAATTAAATCTCACGATATCCAGCAAGCTATATCCTGGTAGCTTCGAGTAATGATCCACAACCTCAATAGCTTGATGGAACCCACGATTTAATTAAAACAAGTTTCGATATAAGTAATTAGTCTGTTTTTATTTCCAAAATCAAAATCATATATGTAAACAAGTCACAAGGAATAAAATATATATGCAATTAAAACAGACAGAAGAAGGGGTAGAGGTGAAGACAGACTCTAATGGAAAGCAGTAACAAGTAATGCTCCAAAACTCAAGAATGAGTCTTCCCCAATTGGAGAATCTAAGGCTCCCACAAGGTTTTCGAGCTATGTACCAAGTGGACCACAGACGTCATAGATCATGACCGCGTAAGCCTTAAGATTGGAAAAAGAAAAAGAAGAATCCATATTACAACATCCTTTTAATTTTTCCTAACCTCTTTTATTAACCATTAATATTAAACAAGATCAAGGTTTAATTAAATGACAATAATGCATGTTATTGTCACAACAATTAATATATATGTTTAATTAGCGTAGCAAGCGACTCTATGTGTAACCCATAACACCAAACGAAATGGCTCGTTATGCCACTGTTGGGAATTCATATTTGTAGGATCGATAATATTATTGTGTTGATGATTCGGGTGGTCTTGGATGATCAAAATACATGTTTGCCATATTTAGAGAGAGAAAGATAGAGAGGGTGTTTTTGCTAGAGACTTGGTTCACAAAATATGGAAGGTTAGATTATGAGAAGCACCACCCCTTCCATGGATGGAAGGGGTATTTATAGTTACAGAATACACGACCTCCTATCGGCTTGTGGATCAGGTATACAGTGGGTAAAGACCCGTCCTTCCTCCACGGTGTTACACTACGCTACACTACGCTACAAACTAACTTAATAACTACTGAATAACATAAATAAAGACACGTCTACGAGCTAACATATGCTAGACCATAATTGTGGTGACCGACACTTTAACATGGAACTTCCAATTCCTAACAATCTCCCCCTAAGGGAGGTCACCCCATGAAATACATTTTGCTTCCTAGCATTCTATCTTTGACTTAGTTCTTGAGCTCGTAGACTTCTATTCTTCAACTTCTGCATATTTGTGCTTTTGTAGCGATACTTCAAAGTCCGTATTGATTTGTACTTTTAGTGGAGGCCTTTAACTGATCCACATCTTTGATGATCTTCGAGCTTTCATTGAGATCATCAGCCACAGTAAATCTCTCTGGATCATCCATAGTTGTGTTGCCATCATGTGAAGTTGTGACTCTCGGACCGACATGCTCACACTTTTGAATCATGACATCTTTCCATCAGAGTAGCGGAAGCTTTACTGGCTCATGATATTTGCAGCAGCGTAGCATAAACATAGTATAAAATATCAGAGCCAGGTTTTGTAGATATGCACCAGTCATGATTTCTTCAAATTAAGTGTGGATGCTGTGAGCATGCGGCTTTGGATTGACTCCTCAATTCTGATCAGCTGCAACCGTCCAAATGTACCTACAAACAACAGTTAGCAATAAAACACACGAAAGTGTCTTTGATCACTTTCGTTGAATTGAGGTACACGGCCCACGGTTCCCCGTTGATCAGTACAAGTACTGCCTGTGATCAGGTAGAGTTCCGAAGAACCTCCTTGACAGGGTTTCGCAGCTGTTCTAGCTGTTCTCAAACCGGAACGTCTCAAAGAAGACAACACAGAGTGAGTAAACCAGCGAATTGAGATTCACTGATTGATGAAAATGATTTGAAAAACAATCGCGTATTGCTTAGAAGAAAGAGTTTTGCAATACGACGAAGGTTTTATGAGAAAGATCAATTTTCAATCAAAAATACTTTTTGTATTTAAAAGAGTACACATTCGATGTGCTAGAGAAAACAAGATTTGCACATCAAACGGTTTTTCCAAAAGTATTTTTTCAGTCTGAGATACTTTTTGTGTTTGAAAACATAAGTACACATTCGACGTGCTAGAGAAAAGAAGGTTTGCACATCGAACGGTTTTTCTAAAAGTATTCGTCAATTCCAATCCTGGACCAAGGTTGATTCAAGAGTGAATCACCCCATCGTTTCTATCCAGTTGTCACAAGCTTGATCTTTTGCAAGATTTCACATGTCACCCACCAAGAGCTTGTTTGATGTTGGCTCTAGAAGGATTTCCATCTTCATCGTGAATATATTTGATATATCACTCGGATGTTCTGGCAATACCACAAGGATAATGCGTAGGACTCTTAATATATTATTACTTTCCACATTGCGTGAAACAGCAAGTCTTCATTAACTTAGTGTCCTAACGAGATATTGTGGATGATCTCTTGGCTCTAGACTCAATTGTGCACATTTGGTTCCTATGCCGGAGACTAGGGAGAGGGTCTCCTTCTTCAATATCAACAATCTCTAATAGAGAGTCGATAGATTATGTCGGTTCCCCGTGAGAATGAAACAAGACCTTTTAAGAGGAACTTGAGTGGTTTGGAAAGTTGAAGTGCAGTGCGTCACTGGGTCCATGGCGTCTTGTCTTCAATACTGATGTTACCTTGGTAACCACCAGTAGTATATGAATTGAACCCGGTTTCTGCCCTAAGGTTGAATAAATGGAGGGCTATTTCTTTTCACCCTTTTTCACATTCAATTATTTTTCATTCTTCAACCCCTTCAGTGCTTACCGAGACTTCATAACTAGAACCTTGTTGGGTTTATTCCAGTACTAGCTCAGACTCAGTCGACACTCTTCCCATTTCTCATTTTTCTCCTTTTTTTCAATATACCTAAGGACTTCTACACTATCTAGTGGATTGTCCCTGGGTAGATCCCTCCGGTTCTGGCGGATCATGGGAACGAATACCTAACCTAACCATCCTTATAACACCATGCATAAAGTAAATTGGTCGGTCTTTTGGTATTGTTCTTTCCTTCATGAAACCAATCGAAAAATCATTTGGAAAAACAATCAAGGTACTTGTGATACGAGATCAAAGCCTTTTGTACCTTAATAGTTTTGATCATTTTAGAAATGCTCCCCCTCAACATGTGCATATGATATTAAATTTTTTTGGCACATGGAGGCAAGAGTTCTTTGAAATAATTTCTTGATCACAATTTCCTTAGAAAAAGCCATTTGAATTTCTTTGGTAAATTCTCCCCCTCAATATGTGCATAGGATATTTGAAATCATTTTATCACATAGAGGCAAGAGGTCATTTGAAGTACATCCACGATCACAAAATCCATTAAGAAACCATTTAGAAAATCAATCAAGGTACTTATATTAAAACATAGAATCTTTTGTACCTTTGAAAGTTTGTTTGATATTGAAATGCTCCCCCTCAATATGTGCTTCGAGATTCGAAAGCGTTTAGCACATATGGGAGAGCAGTATGCACATTTGAATCAAAACGATCACCTTTTATCAAATTTCATTATTAAATCACAAATTCTCCCCTGATCAAAAATATCAAACCCATTGAGATTTTGGATCCCAAGTGATTTAATAAGGTTTAGAAAACATGGGAGAATATGTGGCCAGGTTTAAATACGCATCTTGTTTTTGGATAAATCCTCCTCCTCAACATGTGCATTGTATATTTGAAATCGTTTGGCACATGGAGGCAGGAGTGCCTTTAAAGGACTAAAACCGATTCCATTAAAACAGATTTGAGATTTAAATCACGATCTCTCCCCCGATCAAAAATTTCAAACCTTTTGAGATTTGTGATCCCAATTGATTTAAATCATTTAGAAAAATTTGGGAAAAGAAGTGGCAAGATTTAATTTTGAAAGATGACATATAGGAACAGATTTAGACATTAAAGATTGTTAGTGTCTGGTATGATAGTTTTAAGAGATCTTTAAGTAAAATAAAACAATTTCACAATCAAACAAGAACAGAAAAAATTTCATTTTGAAAGACCTTGATTCGAAAGAAAAATAATACTATGACATAACATTAAATCTTTAGATCACCACTTTATAACGTACAAACGGACATTTTGATGAAAAAAAATATTGATTGAAAATAATTTATTATAAATCACTCTCCCCCTCAATCGATAACCGTAGTCGATGATTGAGTGACTTATGTTTAAAAATGAAGTCCGGTGATTTTCAAAATTAAGTCCAATTTATTTTCAAAACCAATATTTTCCATTTTCAAAACAATTTAATCAAATTTTTTCAAAATTGTTTAAAAATGATATCATCACAATTATCCTGCACAAAGATACGTTAGGTGGTTGAGCTGCTTCTGTTGATGTTGCTGCTGTAGGGCTTGGAAGAAAAACCGTCTGTTGATGCAGTGAGACTTCTTACGTTGCATTTTAATGCCAACTTAGGTCAAATTTAAGCTCCATTTCTTCAATCACTTAGAAGAAAAACCATCTGCTGATGCAGTGAGACCTCTTACGTTGCATTTATGCCAACTCTTCATAGGAGTCCAATTAAGCTCCGTTTCTTCATTTGTCAACCCAAGATATAGTTACCCTTTCCTTTCGGCATCCAATCATCATCAATAGTGGGATCCGGATCGGGAACATTCTTATGATCCATGATATCTGCATACGTTAGCAGACACAAATAGATATATGGTGGTCGACATCACCCAAACAGCAATCGACTATTAAAAGTCAATTCAACATATCAATCAGATCATATATGACATGGGAATAATGTGTTCATCAAACTCTAATCATCTAATCCTAACAATCTTATCCTAGGCACCTAGTCCTTCAACATAGGTTAACATCATTTTTAATTAAGCATATTAGGATAATTAAGAAAGCCCGTTAGATGATATAGATTTGAAAACATTCTCCCCCTCAATCAATGACTCATTTTCTAAAAAGTTTAAAAGCGCTGAAGTCATTGATTGAGTTTTCAATTATTACTAAAACTCTGAAGCTGATTGATTTGTAAGCAACTCATTTTCCACCATTTTGAAAACAACAAATATTTTTCTATAGAATTTTAGACGGAAAAACATTTGTGTAGGAACAGCAGTCCTTCGACATACTTGCCTCAAATTGTTTTAGGATAAGTGCACGAAATTTTGTGAAAATCGTTTAAGCGTAGCACTTTCCTTTCTTGAAGAGCGGGTTGCTATCGGAAATAATAGCAAGCCATGGTTTTAAGCGCGGGTTACAGTCTGATGTAACTGCAAGCCATATTTTGAGACATCTTTAGAAAAAAATATTTACACCTCCTGCTCGAACTTCATCTAAAGTCCCGTGCCATTATTGAATGACATTTCTAAGACCGCAGATGTTATCGATACAAGAAGACATGTCATGAGAAAACATATTTTTGGTATTTTTCTAATTTTATAGTTTTTATGGGTTTTTGAATATTTTATATTTTTCTATTTTGTTTTTGTTGGTTTTATATTTTTGTATTTTGGTTTTTTTTATAAGTATTTACAATGATAGAGTAGATGATATAGTTTAAGAAAGATGATGATACGAGTACCGAGATAAGGATATCGAACAGCCCCGTTGTAGAAGATAGAAATCGTCATCTCTTAAACATTCACCACCAAAGCTTTCAGGGCTCTTGAATCGAAGAAAGAAATTGAACCAACTGAAAGTGAGACTTTGGCAGCTTCCCCCCAAACCGAAAATCCTATAGATGAGCAGATTCAAAGCTTTCTTTCAAGCTTTTCTTAGCCAGGTGCACAAAGAAGCACACCATTATCATCGAACATGCTGCTCCTTTTTAGAATAATCACCGTGATTCATCGTTCGAGGTTATATCATCCAATAGAAGAACAGCAACGTATCATCCCACACATAAATAACTCTTCTCAAATTTCATTCCACTGAAGTCTGAAGCAATCCATTCCAAAAGGTGTCAAGAGAACACTTCCCCCGAGTAGTTGAATTGATGCAGTCAATCTCTTAGAATAGAGCTCATGAACCCGAATACACATACCCAAAGACAAAGAAACTTATACCATCGAAGTATCAGATTAAGTCCAATAGCCAAAGAATAACCCCGATGAATACTTTTCTCTCCCCCCGAAGAAAGTGTATGAAGCTCAAGAACCCGAAGTACCCGAATGCCCAAAGAGAGAATAACCGATAACATTGAAGAAGTAGGCCGAATCACTGATTATCTCTGCGGATGACTATCTCTGCGGACGTCAACTCCGGAATAAGTGATTATATCTCTGAATCACTGATTAAGCCCTCAAGTGAAACAGCTGAGCGCCCACAATGTACACAATTCTCTCTCCCCTGATGATTGCGATAACATCGAAATCATCACACACTTGTGTACCTCTTTCATCATCATAAACTAACTCTTACATCTCTTCCCCCACGTAGTTGGAATAAGAACACTAAACGCCTTGATGAGTAAACCTTGAGTTTCTCTGCGGTCATGACATATGTTTTCCCGAGATATCTTCAATCACTTAGAAGAATTAAGTTCATCAAGTTTACTCGCCATGAGTCAAACCTTGAGTTTCTCTGCGGTAACAACATTTGTCTTCCCGGGATATCTTCAATTACTTAGAAGTATTAAGTTCATCAAGTTTACTCGCGTTTAGATACGTGTCTCCTTCCCCCTTGCTGGTTTTGATACTTCAGAATCAGCAACTCTTTGTAAGCCCGAATACTTGAAATCTTTTGAGAAGAACACTTGAAGACTTGTGAGAATCAACTTGCTGAAGTAGAATGTGAGCAAGTCTAATTGGGGATTAAATCAGACATTTCACCCTCCCCCAATTAGTGCTCTCCCCTAAACCGACAATCTTTATGATGAGTGCTTGAATTAAGAAGAAGTCTTTAGATCGTTAAATGCAACTCGTCTTTAGTCTTCTAACATGTAGCAGAAAATGTAGAACCGACTGTAGACTCGACCTTCTTCAAGATTGTCCAGTTGGGGAATAGATAGTTAACATCTTCAACTCACCAAAAACAAGAACATCACCAAAAAGCATCCCAATCAACTTACATCTTGCAAATCCCCTTAACTAAAATCCCTCCCACTCAAACAAGAACAGAAAGATGTTCATCAAGGAAATCAGCAATTAGGCCGCAACGAACACACAAGATGGTAACACCAAACTACCAATCACATCAAACAAGAACAGAGAGATTGTTCGGAATCATCATGTTAATGTATACATGAAGCATTAACCGGAAGCACTTTGTCGATAAACTCATCAATCCGAGTGAAGATGTCAACCAACGGCTCATAGAAGAAAACTCCATGTGAAGATGACCCGATAAGAAGCTCGGTTCTTACATGAGTTTGGAGCCGTTTGACCATTTATTCTCATATATCAATCAACCATGCAGTATTATCACACTTCTTCTCCCCCTCAAGAATTGCATACGAAGTTGCCATTCTTGACTAAATAAGTGAAATCATCCAAAAGTATTCTATTCACACTTCTCCCCCGCAAAATTAGCACCTGATGTCGCCATCGTCATTATAGTTGAGCAAGTGGAATAAGAAAACAATCAATGGTAGCCCGGTTCACTTGAAGTTTGAAAGCGCATGGAAAAAGCATGAAGCATGTTGATGAGAATGGTCATAATAGAGAAAATTTCTCTTCTTCAGAAGATAAAGCGCACTGACGCGTACACTTTTCTTTTCTTTAGCGAACAAGGCATGAACTGATGTGTTCATACGTCATTATGATGAAGTACGAGGCCTGAACTGATGTGAACAGACGTCATTATCTCTCTCTTTTCAGCTCTTTAGGCAAAACATGTAATCATCCCTATTATCATTCAGTAGGCTTTTTATCGTGACAGCTGATGGAGAAAACCCAATATGATGAATTTGACCCTAAAGTAAACTAACCCGAACTCGTGACTTAAACTTGCACATATGTAACAAAGAGCGGTGCCGATTTCCATTAGCATCTCTAAGTACTCTCTATGTACTCTATACTCTTCAACCAACCAACCATCAAGTATAAGACGTACATTACCTCTTGAAAATCCACAATTGAATGTGACACTGAGCACTATAACGTAACTCCTTAAAGTGATAGTTATTTTGTAGTGGTATGAGCCCAATTCCCCCAACTGGTAAAAGAAAAGGTAAAAGACACCCAACAATAACTAGATTTCCAATTCATCGATTTTGATAATAAGCTCGAACAAGGATCTTGAAGAATCTTCATCCAACCATCCCCGATACCTTCAGATACTAAGTACACTCGCCCGTGATAATTCACTTCAACCTCAAATAAATAATACTGAATTAACGCCGTTGTCACATCTGCTGGTTAACTGCTCAAATCTAGCCTTCTTTGACATTTAAACGAACTTTGATAATGGTTTCATCCCGACCATGGTTAAAAGCATATCACCCCGTAAAACCATGTAATAACCAAAATGCCATGACGAATATCCAAACACACATCTAATTTATGAAGTACACCCTTTTATCCCTTCTTCGAAACAGAATCCGTAACACCAGCATCAGAAGACCCCGAAATACATTTTCCCTTTCTCCAGGATGAATATATGATCACGGGATTTTACAATTCTATGGATTAAACCGAGAAATAGTTTCTTTTGCGGGATTTTACAAAACCAAGAATAAACCGTAAGATAGATCCGGAAATGCACTTTACATTTACCAGGATGTTTCCATTGTCATGGGATTTTACAAGTCTATGATTTAAACCGAGAAATAGATTCTTTCGCGGGATTTTACAAAATCAAGACAAAACCGTAAACAATGTTAGCTTGAATGTGTTATGACAACTTTGGTTTCGGTGAATATCTGTTTTTAGGGGAACATGCAGTCGTTCATCAACGGTTCATTATCCAACATCAACATTAACATCAACCATTAAACAATTTGGTAAGCACGTCTTTCACATATTCTGTCGGCTATTGTAGTGACAACATGGTGAATTAAACCCGATATGCCAAACTTGATCATGAAGTAAAACTTTCCAGATTTGTTACTTAAACTTGTACTAATCCTTGTGAAAAAGAAACGGTGTACCCAGTGTACAAAACCTCTTGACATTCTCAACTGAGTGAGACACCGAAGTGATAGCTAGGTTGTGAGTTAAGCGAGAAAGAATCAGAAACATAACTAAATAGCCAAGTCTTTATCACACTCAATAAACGCCCAAACAAGTCATCTTCGCGGAAGGGTAGAAAGAAAGAAGACGAAATAAATAGACACGCCTGGAAAAACTTCACTTCATATCCAAATAAGAAATACCGTCCAAACAAAACCCCGTAGTCAACCGTGTTTAACTTTCGTTTCAAGCCGTGACATGATGTTTTACGTGAAAATGTATAAACCAAAATATCAAGCTAGATAGTATAACGAATCTCAGCATCATATCAACTCACATCATTAAGTCTCAATATCACATACCTCATCGTCAAATCACATATTTGATCCAATATTGAAAAGCCCATCTTACCATTATCCAAGTTCAAAACTCAAGTTACTTAAGTTAGGTCCAAATAACATTAAGACATTTAACCCATGAGATACATTAATCCCCGTCAAATTCTTTAGAGCCTATTCATAGCAAAACAAGCAAAGCCGTTCTGGCCCATCTAAATAGAGTTTACCCGATCCAGTAGAGATAAAATGTAACCCACGCCACGTCAAATGTATAAATTGAATGATGTCAACCAACTTTGCAACTGGTAATCAGCTCAAATCAAATCCCACGACAAATCTCAAATCTCATAAGGCAAGAAGCATTCGGTCCAAATCACTATCAAACTCCAATATCCAAGTCTACTTCCATGTCCAATTTTTTTTTAATTCATCAGCCCATTACATATTACCTATAATCCATATAATTCTTACAAATCATAACCATATTACACAGCCCAAGTAACACATCATTAACCGAACTTTAATCCATTTAAGCTTAAAAAAAACCAGCACCTTAAAGTAATATCCATTTAATCCAAGAAGCTCATCAAACCATTATACCCAATACCATACGGCCCATTCAACCCGATTCAATATCAAAAAACATCCTAACCCTAATACTTCGGTATTTAACATAACTTATATCTCAGTTGCCCTAAAACATCTCAAAATAATCCGCCTACCACCTAAAAATCCTCACACGCTAATCAAAACAGAACTCCTCCCTTATCATTCTATCAAAACGCCTCATAAGATATCCATCAATACACTCCTAATAAATCCAGTTGCACCTCATCAAAAGCGTTTTATAGAAACAGCTCCTCAAGTTTATCATTCATCCGAACCATACATAACTGTGGTCTCACATCTACTAGTATCATCACCTATTGCTTGCCACAGGGATGGCACGAGCAAGTGATATGGCATCAACGAGTTAAGTCACAGGGATGGCTTCGACTAATGTTAAGGCTTCAAGATCTTCGAAAGGTCTAAGGTAGGTTTGTATGTGATTATTATGAACGAAACTGAAGAAAGAAAATAACAAATTTGTTATATTTTTTATCTTTGTATTCGGATATTAATGAAGTAAATCTTCAAAAATTGATCGATGATGTTAACCTTCTTTCGTTAGACCTTAAAGAGTCTTGATGCATCTTTGTATACCACGAAAGAAAAAACTGAGATCGTATAATTAATTATTTCAAAGAGTCGAGTCTTGTAGGTTGGATATTATATAATTGGAGAAGTGATTAGAGATGGGTTTTTGATGAGAGGTGACCTTAAAGAGTTAGTTTCTGATGAGAGATAGGTTTTTGTTAGTGGACAGTTGTTTTTGGAATGGTGTGATTAGAACTAGGATATGATCGAATCTGGGACGGGTTGTTATAGGATTTAAAGATCGTGAATGGTCTTGTGGATCTGTGATTATTTTGGTATTTGGTGAATGGTCTTGTGGTCGAGGTCTTATTATTCATTTCATCTTCTTCATTCTGTCAAGTCACTAGGTAATGAGTCAAGTCGCTAAACCATTGAGTCAAGTCGCTACCCTTTCTAAGCACAACTCGCCACGGCCAAGTTGCTAAACTTATAAAACCAACTCGCTTGTCAATAAAAAATGACAAGTCGCTACCTCATTTCAGTAAACAAGTCGCTACATGACCTGAGTTGACTCAAAAATCAACTCGCCACCCATCTGACTTTAACAATTCGCTACTAGTTTGACTCAAAAGTCAAACCACCACTTTTTTCATGACAAGTCGCTAGTTATATTCATTGAATCAGGACATATGGTCAAGTCTCTACGAAGAACTTGTCCAAGTCGCTATCAAGACCAACATGACCAGCAATTTACAAAACCATTACTGACCCATTTATGACCATGAAAAAGAAACCATTTGACCACTTAATCTTCACTGAAATATTATTGTTTGACGATTCGGGTGGTCTTGGATGATCAAAATACATGTTTGGCATATTTAGAGAGAGAAAGATAGAGAGGGTGTTCTTGCTAGAGACTTGGTTCACAAAATATGGAAGGTTAGATTATGAGAAGCACCACCCCTTCCATGGATAGAAGGGGTATTTATAGTTACAGAATACACGACCTCCTATCGGCCTGTGGATCAGGTATACAGTGGGTAAAGAACCGTCCTTCCTCCACGGTGTTACACTACGCTACACTATGCTACAAACTAACTTAATAACTACTGAATAACATAAATAATGACACGTCTACGAGCTAACATATGCTAGACCATAATTTGGGTGACCGACACTTTAAGATGGAATTTCCAATTCCTAACAATATTGATTAAACCATCAATACCACGAGTACGCAGCGGATGGATCTATATTTAATGTTAAGAATTGATGCAGATTTTACTGACCAGGTTTTAATATTTATAAAGTCTCGTTTTACCTATGGTCTACCCTAGTGCACTAACGGGCAGTGTACCCGGTCGCGTGTAGTGTAGTAATCGGTAAAGCCGAGGTTATCTCAAGAGCTATGTGTGTTGGATTATTACTAAGTCTAGGTGTCACAGATTAATAATGGTTTGGATAAGGAATTATTTAATCAAACTACTAAAGCAGATAAAAGCAAATAAAAGGTAAAGGGTAAATCAATAGAGGAGAGTGGTGCTAACCTAGTTAATCCTCCTAGCTAGTTATGTCTACGTCTACTTACTTCCAATTACTTCAGGTGGGGTCAAAGTCAAGAGGACAACATTTGGTCAATTCGTCCTAACCTATCAGCAAAGATGCCACCACAGGAGAAGTCAGGTGTCCCCTCATAAGTCCTGTTGTTCTGGTCCCTAAGCAAGTCATTAAGTACCGCTACATGCTAGATTTATAATAGTGAGTGCCCGGGCGTTAGCAACTTAAACACTCACCCCTAATTCTTAAGTTCATCCAAACGATAGGTGATCGTTGGTCAAATCGCACCAGTAGAAAGGTCGGTCATTGGTCATATCTTACCCTTCCCGTATAAATCCGCTCACCTAGGGTCAGTTGGTCATATCTCCTAGGCAATTGGCCTCTACCGCCATTCAAAACTACCGAACCAAGGGTGGCTACCAATAAACTATGCATGCATACACTTAGAAATAATTGTACGAAAGTAATGTAAACGCAAACAAAACAATTAAGGAATCAGAACTAGGCAAGTACCAATAGGTGCTTAGCCGCTCATATTAATCATACAAACCAATTCAATATTCAAAGGTACGAAATACATGAATTAAAAGTAAAGAAAATATAAAATGCTAATGCTTATCGTAGGGGAGTGATTTCTCCCTTGGAGACAGCTCCGTATGCTCCTCTAGACCTGCCTTGATCTTTTTCCCACGTTCTCTGGTTGTTGTGTGTGGAATGGTGTGACAACTCGTAATTTCAGGTCATTTTACAAAATTTGAAAGTTTCAATATTTCATCATTTATCGTAAACTAGGTTTACGAGTATCAAATTCGCGTAACCTTAATGGTTTACCTGCGAATTCATGAACCATCATTCAAGTGCATTTCATATAGACTAGGTTTAGTCTACATATCATTAGCATCATTATCATCATTTCAGTTCATGCTTGGATTTGCATTTTTCGTTAAACGTTTATTTTCCTATTAAATAAACGCTATCGCGTAAACATTTATTTTGAATATTGATCCGACACTTCCAAAAATAATCCTAATATATTTTTATACTTATTTTAAGACTATAAAAATTATATTATTAATTTACCCGATGTTTTCAATTTATTTTGTATATAAATTGTTAGGTATAAATATTTACGACGGTTTTAAGTAAATTAAACACGATAAATATTTATTCACTCAATACTTGTGAGAAATGTATTTTTATAATTTTTATGACTTCAATACATTTTATTTTGTCCCGTTAAAAAATTTATTTTTAGTTAATGCTACAATTAATACCTATTCTTACCTACAAGTTACACAATACCTATCAAATAATACATTTACTTAACAAATAATACACTTAATCATCAAACTCATCCAACCCTCCCCATTTCTACCCATAACCGGCCACCTTACCCCCCCACCCTAGTCACCAATAGTTGTCAATTTGGTTTTTAACACTTCAAATTACACCTACACTTATATTATTATATATTTGCATAAAACACATACATCACACCATTCTAAGGTGAAACAAGAGAGAATTCTCTCCATTTTCTCTCCATAAATCGTCCAAGGTCAAGAACAAGAAGAAACCTAATATTTTTCATGATCCAAGTGATTATCAAGCTCTACTAGTAATCTATTTCAAGGTTTTGAAATAAAAACCTATAGATTTATAAGGTTTTCATCATTTTCTTTCACATAATCATTCAAGTAAGCATTTCATGATCTTCATAACTTTTTCATATTCATCTTTTTGTTATTTCATCATTTTTGCAAGAAATCATGCATGTTATATATGAATTTATACCACTTTTAATGTTTTTATTACTTATATTGAAATATGATCATCCTATAAATTATCCCTTGTAACATATCACTTTTGGTGATGTCTAGGAACCCATGACACCCTAAGAAGGTGTATGGTAGGATTTGAATAGCTTCGGAGTTGTTTTGAATTGGTTAGAATAGGTTTTGCGCGATAAAAACTCATTTCGACAAGTTTAATTAAGGGTATGTCCATATTTTTGAATTCTGGAAATTTCGACAGTGAGTAAAAATTATTGGCCTAGATATTCAGAAAATATACTTTAAAACGAAAACGTGGCCGCTTGAATGGATTAAAACGGAGTTATAACGAAGAAGTTATGATATTTTCAAGTTTGGCGACGAAAAATATTTGTTTCAGAAAATTCAGCATGTAATCTCGACTTTTTACGAGTTAAAAATGAGTCTTAAGCGTTATAAAATGTGTCGACTTATCAAAAAATATATTAGTATATATTATTACGATTCCGAGGACATATAAAACGTAGAAAACGAACTTGTAACGATTAAATTACACGCGATTTAACAAAGTTTCCGTAACTTTATTATATAAGAAAAACTAATGTAATTCTATTAGACAAACCTTACGGCAACAAGTGACCATGTTGAGGGTCGTTTCTAACATTGACATAGTACTTTTTTTAACATGATGTCTTCTAGTAAAAGTAAGTTCGCCAAGCATATTTTCCAAAATGTCCGACCGTTTGTCAAGCGGAGTTGTAACGAGTAAAATACGGTCACTTAAACTTTGCCGAAAACCATCCTTAAACAATATTCTGGACACAAGTACCCTACTTTACCTATATTTTTCTCCATGATCGAGACCTCTAGGACGAAAACTAAAATGCTAAAACTTTGAGATAATGATACAAGCTTCCCAAAACCGTTGAGTTCGTTTCCTAACACTCGACGTGCACCATTTTACGACAAGGTTTTCGTGGCCATTTTGTCACTTTCATGAAATTTCAACGACATTATTTTACGACGAAAAGTTATAATTTCACAATAAATTATTAAATGATTATCGTAGGATATCATTTCAACGTAAATACTTGTAAAGTATTTTATAACATGACGGATGTCATAAACATATATTTCGACGATAAATTCTATTTTCAAAAGTGTACAAGTGGTATAGATTTCATATGAGTTTGCATGCACGACATTACATCATAACTTATCATAGAGCATATCATTCATAATAGGTCACGGTCAGAGGTTGCGCCTCATTTCAGTAATGCCATTACATCATCATTATCATTGCAACAGGTGAGTTTTCATAGCCCCGATTTATTCAAGTTTTTACTTTATTTCAATCCTACGGGGGAGAATACATTGCACATCATTTTTTTTATTACGATACCAAGTATATCAAATTCATTACATTGCTTAAGTTACCTCATGCCAATTGAATGTCCCCATTATATAACATGAACCGTTAATTTCATAGAAGCGAGGGTGAGTGGATAGATCTATCGAGGGTGACTCCTCCATCCGGGTTGGTGGATTCCAACGGGTTAAACGGATGCATTTCATTTAATATCATTATTTGAGTTGTTTGGCAAACACTCTGTTGGGGTGAACATCATGATCAGTCTAGTTTCGGTGTCATGGACTTATAGCAATTGTATCATTTTTGTGACATCATTGTCATACATAACTTATACTTGTGGTAGTCGTATTAAACATATACATAAACTATATGAACTCACTCAACCTTTGTGTTGACACTTTTAGCAATGTATTTTCAGGTAACTAAGGCATTCACTTCATGGCATGCATGTGGACATATCATAGAGTCGCGGTGACGACGCGTCTCACATGGGATTTATACATTTTTTAAAAACATCGTTTGACTTGTACCAAACTCATTTTCCGCGCATGTTGATTTTCATTTGGGACCTACACGTTGTAAACTCTGATTATTTTACTTTATCAAACGATATTTTCAAAACGACACTTTAGGTCGTTCAATATATCTGTAACTATGATGCTATGACAGTCAATCCCCAGGAATTCCATTCCGCTGCAAAACAGGTAATTTGGGGGTGTGAAAAATGGGATGATTAGAAATGCTGGAATTCGTGGGGTATTTATAGGCCAGATCTGGGTTACGGCGTAACTATAACAAGAGTTACGCCGTAACCTTCAATTCCTTCGTATTTTGCACTAGATCTGCTAGTTACGACGTAACCTTATTAGTGGTTACACCGTAGTCTTCAATAAACTTGGTTACGTTGTAGTTGATGGAATAGTTACAGCGTAGTTATCAGCGGCGTGGAACCTCATTTGACCTAATATAGTTACGTCGTAGCCTCTGGGGAGAGTTACGCCGTAACCTTCTGATGAGTTGGTTTTCTGAGTCACGCAATAGTTATGGCGTAATGTGAGAGACGAGTTGCGCCGTAACTTCTTCAAAATCAGCATACTATGATAAATCTTTAGATAATTCTCCAATTCCGCGTCTCTTTAGCTCCAATGCTCGTAATTTACCTGAAAGTGGAAAACAATGGAAAACAAGCGTAAATCCATATAAATGATATAAATTACAAGCATTATCGGGGGAAATTGACACTTAATATTCAGGAATATTTGATGTTATCAAATATCCCCCCTTGAACTCTACTTGCCCTCAAGTAGACCTTATTAGAAAGATTCCTAAAAAGATATCTCCCAAAACCTGGAAAATATAAGTTTATAAATCCCTTATGCTAGAATAAAACAAAGCCGAACACCTCACGAAAGGGAAACAAAACACTCAAATCTCTCAAATATTCTAAGTGTCCATTTCGGGGTGATCACTCAATCGCACAGTCATAGCATGTATTCTTTCATAAGCTTGGCGGTTACATAAATCTCCACCACTAGAGTTAAGAGCTAAACAATTCTCGAAGGCAATATGGGTAGAAAATCAATAAGGGCTAAACAAAGGTTAAGGGGTGACTCGTCATTACTAACATGTCATGGCGAAGTGGACAAAATCAATGATACATGACCAAATCCATGCCCAAGACACCAAAGATTGCTCGCTGCATCACCTAGACATGATTCATGACTAAAAGGGTAGGATAAGACAATGGATATATAAATGGTGTAAAATAAAAAACAAGTAGGTAGTCTAAATCTATAACCAAGCCATCACCACTTACCATCCGCCCAAAGTTCAAACTTTGAAGTCAAGAAACCGGATCATCAAATACAAGGTAGATGTGTCATTAGAGGACGTCGTGATGGGCACACTACCTTTTCTCCAACTGTTGGCACAATTACCAACTCTAATCTTGAAATGTGACCGAGGTGGCCTCCTCGATACTAAATCTATAAAGCTCATAACATAGTGCTTATAACATCGCACTTTACAATAACATAACAACTATTTTTTTTCCAACATAACAATAAATACTAAACATAATATCCCCCCACTTGAGATGAACAATGGGAATTCGGGGGGTCTTCAATGATCTTCAGGAATGTTGTCGATGAAAGCGTGATTTCCGAACCTTTCCACTTGAACCTTGAACTTAGGCAAATGATGACTTCCCAATCACAAATAAAGACTACAGGGTAGGCTAAGGTGTATCGAAACAATATATCGGGTTAACAAAATGAAAGGAACGGCTCAGATGGGTGTATCTAGGGGTATCTTGCACTAAAGGTGAGTGCAACAAAAGGGTTTCACATGGGGGTCGAGAAGTCGAGGTGACTAATCGATAGACACACAATGGTAGGCTATATGGGTGATAATCCTATAATATTGCCTTTTAAAACTGAAAAGTCCAAATACATCGAGCTAACTCAACATACCTTGTCTATGGTCTCGAAATGATGCAAAGGCAAAGTTCTAAAGTTTATAAGCTACCGGTACACTCATAATTTGGTGGATTTGGGGTAAAATATTGGAAACGGATAAGGCTAATCTCAACATAATATATCAAGGGTTGTATGTGCTCGACTAAGGTCTAATCTAGTTAGGTTAAGAAAAACATGTCAAAATTTTAAAAATGGCATAATTTTTCAAAATAAACTAGAAAACGAGGGCAAAATAATGTGCAAGAGATAATTCTACTCCCGTCCCCCCATTTGAATTGTAAAAAGTCCCTTTTATACTAAGTATTAAATAAAGGTGAAGAGAAAAGTAGAATTAGAGCGACAACTTCCTTGAAATTTGCTCCATAAAGAAAGAAGGCCCACGAAAAAGAGACGTGCCTTCGTATAAGCATCATGAACAAAATTCAATCCCTAAAATCACACTACCGAAAAGCATAATTTTAAAAGAAAAAAAAATGAAAAACAAACCTAACTCACTTTCGTAGGAATCACAGTTGCATTTAGCATATGCAACAAGCCTTTTAAACCACTTGGTGTCCCAAGTAGACGAGTGAAGTCTCGTGAGGGTTTACAGGGAACACACCCACAAAGTTCATTTAAAATACTAATACAAGGTTATTGTGTTTTAAAATGAAAGAATTAAAGCAGAGGAAGGTTACGTCGTAACTCTTTTTAGGGAGTTAAGCCGTAACTGGCAAAACCTGACATAAGCTGCAAAGCGAGTGGTTACGGCGTAACCACGGAGATGGTATTATGCCGTAATTATTAATGCGTCAAAAATTTTGCTGCTAAAAAGCTGGTTACGTCGTAATCACATAGATGAGTCACGCCGTAACTGTGGTCAGATCAACAAACTGCAGCTGTAATTACTTCCTCGTTTCCTGCAAAAATGGTTAGAAAACACAAAACCCTACAGAAATGGAAATAAAACAAAAGAAAGGGATAATTCGGGTTGTCTCTCGAAAGAGCACTTTTCTTTATTTACGAGCCTTTAAGTTAGACTCGAGCGCGGGGCTTCTATGGGGGCCTTTGGACCTGGCCTATTTCCACCACTCGTTGGCACTCATTCATCCATTTGTCAAACCCTTTTTTCCTTGTAGTATTACGGATGCCATCTGTTCCGAAATCATGTGAAAGCCATTCATCACATGATTTTCCCCGATCATCATCTTCAGCAATAAGACTCTAGTTATACTTATGCTAGATCTTGCACCGTTTATTTTGTCAGTGAGATGATTGTACTTGAACTGCTTAACCAGTCCTTTATGGATTTTTGAGTTCCCAAATCTTATTTTGTACCAATATTCAAATGCTAATTCAATATCATGTCTCTCACCCTTGTGAGGGTATATCCATTCATTCGCCTTTCTTTCACATTTTTGAGGAAGAGTATACGGTGGCCATGCTGTCACTGATTCGTTATCCTTGGTTAACATCGAGTTGCTGAAATGTTTGTTTGGAACTGGAGTTTCCTCAATGTCTTGGACAATATTTTCCTGTTTCTGCTTACAATTATCAACATTCTCTCTACTAAAGTATAGAGTGGGATCAATTGATTGAACATTGACAACATCAACATTATTTGAAATTTCAACTTTTGGTTTTAAATGCTCTTTCATACTAAAATTTATTCGTTCATTTTTTCAGTTCCCAAAGAAATTTGTTTTTCAAAAACCTTAATTTGAGCCCTACAAGTGGCCAGAAAAGGTCTCCCAACAATTAAGTTGTAAGCCTCCCGCTTCCCCATGTCAATAACCACAAAATCAGTTGGGAAAAAGAATTTTCCAAATTTTAAAAACACATTATTCACAATTCCCTCAGACAGCTTTAGAGGAATCAGCCATTTCTATCATAATAGTTGTCTCTTTTAAATTGGTAAGTTTTATTTTATCAAATAAAGTGGTAGAGATAAGTTTTACCCCAGCCCCCAAATCAGCTAATCTTGGGGAATCTTAATCTTACCAATAGTGCATGAAAGAAGAAAACTTTCCTGGTATTGCTGTTTTTCAGGGAGTTGGCTTGGCAGGACCTCGTCATCTTCTGATTTCTCATCCTCTCTTAGGTAGTTAATCCCAAAAATATCGTTAGTTATAGAGGATGTGCACTGCTCTTTCTTTGCTTTATCTAGCGCAAATATGGCCTTGCAGGCAATGGCTTTAGCATTACTCGTTTCAAGGTTTTTAGCCAATTGACCAATTTGTGTTTTGAGGTTTTTAATCGTAGCATCTTGGTTATGTAGGTTCATATTGGTGTCCTCCTTCACTTTGACCATCCATTCTTTGATTTTATTTTCCTTTTTTGTAGATTCTTCGATGTGCCTGTGCATTATTTCTTCAAGGCTAGGTTTAGGAGGATTGTTGTTGATTCTTGTGTAGAATCCTGGGGATTTTTCTCGATATCTGGGCCCATTATTATTGTAGTTGTTGAAAGGGGATTCTCTTCCATATATAACTTCTCCGATCATTTTAACTTCCTCATTGGAGGAACATTCTTTAGTAGGTGGAGTTCCATTTCGCTCAACTTGAATGGAATGCACATTTTCCTTGAGCTTCTTCATTTCTCTTCCTAGGCTTTCTAATTTGTTGTTTATTGCTGCAAGGCCTTCCATATCTCCATCCTTACTTCGGTTGCTTCTTCCATTGTGCCATTTGTAAGAGTGGTCTGCCATCTTTTGAATAGTTTCCAAAGCCAAAGTGGGTGTCATACCAGGAATCGGTCCTTGAGAATCAATCATTTGTCTTGAAGAGATGTTCAGACCTTTGTAGAAGACGTTCACCTTTTATTGGTTGTTGAGGTCATGAGTAGGGCATTTGTATAATAGTTCGTTATACCTTTCTCAAGCTTGGTATAACATTTCATCACCCTCTTGCTTGAAGTTATGGATTTCTTCTAATTGCTTAGCCGTCTTTGATGAAGGATAGTATCTCTGAATGAAACACTTTTTTAGGATAGGCCAAGTGTTGACAGTCAGTGTCGATCGACCCATCTTTCAGCAGGCTCCGTAAGAGAAATAGGGAATACTCGTAACATGATAGCGTCATGTGAGACTATGGGAATTTTGAATAGGCTGACAATGTACTCGACGTTGTCTATATGTTCATAGGCATCATCGGTGATGCCTCCAGAGAACGGATTTGCACGTAATTCCCTCATGAATTGAGGGTTGATTTCGAATTTAGCATCTTCTTCGATAGCAGCCTAACAATCCCTGGTCCTTGTTCTTCTCTTGTTAATGCCAAATATTCCTCAAGAGTGAGGTCATCGATGTTAACAACTTTCATGGTACCTAAAAACTCGAATAATGATCGTGAGAATAATAGAAAAGTTTAAAAACGAAATGAAAGACTTAATATTAATCCTAATATAACTCCCCAGCAGTGGCGCCAAAAACTTGATGCAGGTTTTACTGACCAGGTTTAAATATTTATAAAGTCTCGTTATACCTATGGTCTACCCTAGTGCACTAACAGGCTGTTACCCGGGTCGCGTGTAGTGTAGTAATCGGTAAAGCCGAGGTCGTCCCAAGAGCTATGTGTGTTGGATTATTACTAAGTCTAGGTGTCACAGATTAATAATGGTTTGGATAAGGAATTAATTAATTAAACTACTAAAGCGAGATAAAGAAAATAAAATGTAAAGGGTAAATCAATAGAGGAGAGTGGTGCTAACCTAGTTAATCCTCCTAGGTAGTTATGTCTACGTCTACTTACTTCCAATTACTTCAGGTGGGGTCAAAGTCGAGAGGACATCATTTGGTCAATTCGCCCTAACCTATCAGCAAAGATGCCACCACAGGAGAAGTCAGGTGTCCCTCATAAGTCTGTTGTTCCCGGTCCCTAAGCCAAGTCATTAAGTACCGCTACATGCTAGATTTATAATAGTGAGTGCCGGCGTTAGCAACAAACACTCACCCTAATTCTTAAGTTCATCCAAACGATAGGTGATCAGTTGGTCAAATCGCACCAGTAGAAAGGGTCGTCAGTTGGTCATATCTTACCCTTCCCGTCTCAGTCCGCTCACCTAGGGTCAGTTGGTCATATCTCCTAGGCAATTGGCCTCTACCGCCATTCAAAACTACCGAACCAAGGGTGGCTACCAATAAACTATATATACACTTAGAAATAATATGCGGAGTAATGTAACGCAAACAAAAAATTAAGGAATCAGAACTAGGCCAGCACCAACAGGTGCTTAGCCGCTCATATTAATCATACAAACCAATTCAATATTCAAAGGTACGAAATACATGAATTGAAAGTAAAGAAAATATAAAATGCTAATGCTTTTCGTAGGGGAGTGATTCTCCTTGGAGATGCTCCGTATGCTCCTCTAGACCTGCCTTGAGCTTTTCCAAGCGTTCTCTGGTTGTTGTGTGTGGAATGGGATGATTAGAAATGCTGGAATTCGTGGGGTATTTATAGGCCAGATCTGGGTTACGGCGTAACTATAACAAGAGTTACGCCGTAACTATAACAAGAGTTACGCCGTAACCTTCAATTCCTTCGTATTTTGCACTAGATCGCTGAATTACGGCGTAACCTTATTAGTGGTTACGCCGTAATCTTCAATAAACTTGGTTACACCGTAGTTGATGGAATATTCAGCGTAGTTATCAGTGGCGTGGAACCTCATTTGACCTAATAAGTTACGTCGTAGCTTGGGGATGAGTGCAGCCGTAACAAGCCTCTGATGAGTTGGTTTTCGAGTCCGCAATAGTTATGGCGTAATGTGAGAGACGAGTTGCGCCGTAACTTCTTCAAAATCAGCATACTATGATAAATCTTTAGATAATTCTCCAATTCCGCGTCTCTTTAGCTCCAAAGCTCGTAATTTACCTGAAAGTGGAAAACAATGGAAAACAAGCGTAAATCCATATAAATGATATAAATTACAAGCATTATCGGGGAAAATTGACACTTAATATTCAAGACTATTTGATGTTATCATGAATTAAAACACATAAATTAAAACACCTAAAAATACTAACCTCGAATCTATTGAAAAATAGATAAACACCTGATCTTGATCTTACACAATGAAACACCAAATCAACTATAATAAGTTGATCTCTATCAAATGCACACACTACACTTCTAGCAAGAACATTAGGATGCTAGTGCTTGCTTACGAATGAAACAAAAACACTTGGTTTTCGTTTCTCGGTCAACTTGGATCAAATTCTTTAAAAGAATAATAAGAACCAATCGGCTAGTGGAGAGCAATTAGAATAACTCGTACATTTTGATTGTCTGTATATCTATCTATAATAAAAAGGACCAGGGCCTTTATTATATATTGATATTATAGCTTCTTATTCAAGTTGACAATTATCTCAATATTTAGCAAATATAAACAATCATCTCCATATTTAGCAATATACGGTCAACAACTCTAAATGAGTTCACAGGGCTCATGAGAGCTTCAATTAATTATTAATCCAGAACACATAATTAATTTAGCCCGCTAGTTAAAATAAGCGTCTAACGGTTAAATATCGACTATTAAATAATTTCGTAAACATTACTTAATATAATTAATACATCTAATATATTAATTACATTAACTAAAACGTTCTCTAAGTATTACGTGCGTGCCCCAATAGGCTCACGTAATTTCTAGACGTATAACTATTGATTTGATGTACGCATACCAAACAGTAATATGTTACAAAAATAGATTAAAACAACCAAACTTTACACATAAAAGAAAACACCCTTGAGCATTTCTACTAAAGCATAAACAGAGACATCATGAATTCCTAGTAACGCATAATAACATAAATAAGTGACGTCGTTTGTGATGTTCAATGTTGAGCCCAAAAAGAGATAAATGATTCATAGGGTGCTACATGATAGTATCAAATTCTTTGAAATGAGTTTTTAAACGGCTTCTGCACCTGAAAATGGATTCTTCCTCATCAGCATTACTTTACAATGTATTTTTTCAAGCTGAACACTCAACATTACATATATCACAACTACCGGATAAAACCTAGCTTATAGCACTCATGAAATTAATTAGCAATTATAAACACAACATAGAGCACTTATGCCTATGACTATAGATTATATCCAGCATATACACATCTTTCAGAAGAAAAAAAGTCACATTTCCATGCATTTGGACTAAAAGTATTTGTGCGATGGCTCAAATATGGTATTAGCTACAAGACATGGTTACATTTCATGCCATCCAGTTTTTGCCACGCCAAAATTACGACTACCTAATCATCATAACTAAGGAAGTACAATCCAAATTAGATCTACAAATCACCAATAGAAACCATAGACGCAAACACTTTTGGGTTCGAACCTAGAATACAAACACGCACACAGACACCGCTATTTGTTTTAAGCATAACCTCAAACAACATAAGATTATATCGAGCACCTCAATGTTTTTTAAGAATTTTCATAATCATGAAGTCTTAAAGTTTATCGAGCACATTTTCCTTAGCCATGAGGGACTTCAAGAAGTTTTTTAAAAGAAGTAGTAGATTCGTTAGACAACTTCGTGATGAAAGGAAGTCATTCCAAAAGAATCGGGATGAAAATAAAGGGAAGAGTGATAGGAAATTATTTAGATGTGGTGATCTGAATCATCTTATAAGAGAATGTCATAAACCACCGAGAACCATGAACCAAAAGGCATATATCGGAGGTTCATGGAGTGATAGCGGTGAGGAATATGAGGAAAGGCCCAACGACGAAACATGTCTTATGGCCTAAGCGTATAGTGAGATATGCTAAGGAATCGAATTGGAGCCCGATGAATGGGTCAAGATAGTGGATGCACTAATCATATAATGAAAAATCGAAATATATTCTCATCATACAAGGCATACAATAGAGAATGTTACATTCTGTAGTAAAGTTAAGGGAAACATTATTGCAGAGGGACGATTACTAATAACTCCCTTACTATTACTAATGTTGAGCATGTAGATAAATTATGATTTAACTTGTTTAGTATTAGCCAAATATGTGATAATAACTGTAAGGTATTATTTGACGAAAAAGGTTGTTAGGACCGATTAATACATATGATTTATGTGGCTTTGGAGGTCTAGGTTGGTGGAAGAAGATGAATATCTTCATCCTTTTAGTGAGAGAAAGTAGTGAGAGGGAGGAGAAACAAATGATACTTTTATTGATGAAACAAACACTACACTAACCAAATGCTTCACCTCACCCCTCATGGAGAGTCATGAGGGGTATTTATAGGCTCTATCTTTGCCACTTAAACGATACTAGTCCCTAAGGGCAAAGTGTACAACGCATCTAGTGCAATTCACGTAAATGACGTTATCTTTAGAAAAAGTGAGGCTAACAATCTCCCTCCAAGATAGCGTCACACGTGAATGGTTACAATGAGACCTATAAATACAAAGCAAAGTAAATTAAAATAGTAATAAACTATGTTGACTTTCTTGAAGTGCAGAGTCTCTGTAGTCTAGATACTGAGGCAAACTTGAAGTTCTCCCTTCCGATGACCTCGGAAAATGATCTTCTTGTAGCTCTGAACTTCAACTGTAACGGTCTAGTTAGGTTATTACTCCCTCCTAACTAGTGAGCCTTTTTTCTTTCTTTGCTCCCTCCTGAACCGACAACACTCTTCCAACACGCCTTTAATCTTCAGACACGCAGCGGAGAAAGTAAACTCTTGAAGCACAATGGTTGTCGTTCTGGGAACATCAACATAACTCACTTAGTATTGCATCCAAGTTGGTAAAAAGACCCGATGTACACCACACTACTTCTCCTTCTTCAGTCTTAAGCAAAAATCCCTTCGTAATCCAATCACGGAAGATGAAATACCAACTTCTCCCTCCTGATGGTTGCGAGCTATCGGAATCATCATAGTGTTGCGTACATGCCGTATTACCTTCTTTGATGCAGTATTAACATCATAGCTTGATCAAATTTCCGTGAGAATATGTCGCAAAAATACTCTCAATATACTTCTCTCAAACCAACCTTTTATCGAACCTCCTTTGAATTCACCGGCTAAATGTAATGACCACATATGGAGATAGCCCGATACGACTAACTTGAAAAAGGAGTAGCCATTCCAACTTTGTGACTTACTGCTTGTTCTAAATGTTTGAACAATCCACATCTTCGTGTGACACTGAGCACAACAACGTAACTCGTTAAAGTGATGGTTACACACTGTGAGCACTACAACGTAACTCCTTACCAGTTATAACCAGATTGTCAAATGCCATAATGTGCTCCAACAAGTTATCTTGAGACATGCATCCAACCAACCATCGTCTCAAAGATAAAGAAGTCCACCCGTGAAATGTCACTTCAATTCCGCATAAATAATACCGTACAAAAACCCCGTAGTCAATTTTTCACATCTTCGTTCGAGCCGTGAATAGTGTATCCCTCCGTGAATAATATACCAAAATACCACTCTTAAAAAATAACCCACAAACCCACTTAACTAACTCAAACCCACTTAACTAACCCACTTAATTGTAGAAAACCACTTAACTAACACAAGTATAACCACGTGAAACCAAACACAAACGTAGAATGATTAAGATGAGAAAGATGGTGACTTGAATGATATTCGTATGTATGTTTAGAGAGATAAAGGAAAGAAGATTAAAACAATAAGATGTTATATTGCTTCAAAGGAAAACACACACACACACATTCAAGCACACCCCTCAAATGAGACTTTGAGGGGTATTTATAGTTCCTTACAACAATACCCTAATGGGCTTGGCAAGGGCCACGAATTGGACTTGGATTGGGCTTGGGATACATAAGCTTATAAACGGCTAGCATAGCTTATCTTTTAACCAATTAGCTTAGCCCAATCCACGAGCCCGATGACTATTCTAGCACGATATCTAACACACTTTACAAAGTTCCTAAGTGTGAATGACCATCACTTCTAATAAAAACTATTAAGGCTAACAATCTCCCCCTAAGGGGTGGTCATTCAAATGATGCTCCACTTGATTAGGTCTTTACTTTTCTCGAGCTTGAACTTTGCGTGTAGATATAGAATAGTCTTGATTCTTTGTTCCTTCATGCTTTGTGATCAGATAATGTGGTTTTCTGCCATTGTCAACTTCGTTGGTTAGGTATCTCCACGTCTTTTTCCACCATGCTCACACTTCTATTTGACTTTGAGTTTCCAATGATGAAGTTCTCGAGTCTTTACACTTTGTAGATTCTTTGACATTGACGAAGAATCATCTTTAATTTTGAGTTGCCTTTGATTTTGATGAGAACTTTCATGTGTTGTTGGTATGAGCATGTGGCGATGCGCACGATCCATCCCGCTCTGGAGCTTCCATAAGAAGAAAACATAAAAACAGGTTAGTAATAAGCGGATTCCGGCACTTACAAGTTTGAAATTCGAGGGTGTTAACAGCATAGTGTGAAAACACATCTCTAATTCTCACAAAGGCCGTTCCTGGAGTCCCACAAGTGAGATAACGCGATATACCGAAGTACATCTACAGATTCAGAGATGAGTCATTTGAGGTACACGGCATCACCTCATAGACTTGTAGACCGTTTGAGACACACTAAAGCGTAATCCACGGGGAGTTACCGAGTGACCTGCTGTCAGGCGCTGCTGATGTTGACCACGGTAGGAGTTTCCATTCAATCATTGAAGATCACAGAAGTGAAACTTCTCATAAATGTTCTGGCAGATTGCTAAGACCTGTGTAGGACTCTAGAATATATCACTTGTGTCCTTATTGATGAACAACAAGCGATGTCATGTCATGTGTTCCTATGAGATCTTTTGATGAATCTCGTGGCTCTAGACTCAACTAGTGCATTTTGGTTTTCCTAAGCGGAGACTAGGGAGAGGGTCTCCTTTTTCAATACCAACGATCTCTAAGAGAAAGTCGATAGATTATGTAAGGTTCCCAGTGAGAATGAAACAAATCCTTTTAAGAGGAATTGAGTGGGTAGGAGGTTTAGTGCAGTGCGTCACTGGGTCCATGACGTCTTTGTCTTCAATACCAGTGTCATCTTAGTGACAACCAGTAGTAGATGAATTGAACCCGGTTTCTGCCCTAAGGTTGAATATGGAGGGCTATTTCTTTTCACCCTTTATCATTACATTTATTTTTAATTCTTTAACCCCTTCTTTCTCCTTTCTCACATTACTCCTTTTTTCAATCATACCTAAGGACTTCTAATACTAACTATTTGAGATGTCCTTGGGTAGATCCCTCCGACTCTAGCGGATCATAGGACGAATTTCCTATCCTTAGTCACCTTATAACTCCATGACTGTCCCATGTTGCCATAAAACCATTTTTCTTGAAAATCTCACAGAGTGTTTATGATTGAAAACATGTTTGAGACACTCCGCGAGTTTTATATTTTCAGAAACACTCCCCCTTCACATGTGCTTATGAGTTTTAACAAAAATTTGCACATCGAGGGTAGAGATTGCACTTTTGAATTGATCAACTTTCAATAGACAAGACCGATTCGAGACACGTTTACATCACTAGTGAACTAGCTTGAAATTATTACCCGGCCTGGTCAAGTCCAAAGAAAGTTTCTCGAAATGGTACATTCTACTTAGACAAGTCCTATTCGAGACACGCTTACATTACTGGTTAGGACCCGCTTGAAATTATACCCGTCCAGGAACAAGTCTTTTCGAGTACTGACTTTATATTATCGTCAATTCATTGGTTATGACTGAGTCGAGCTCATTTGAGATTCAAACACCAATCATAAAACATTTTTTATCACCTTTTAATCACGTTTTCTCCTCTCAAAAATGGCATATCTATGATGTTTTTGAAACAAAATGATTAAAAGATATGTTTTTCGAAAAGCAATTTGGAGAGAAACCTGATTAGCATGAATTTTGGAACAATTTTGGTTTAATACTCCCCCTTAAAGAAGCATATTTTCATCTACAGAAAATTTAGAATCAATTAAGGGTTTAGAGGGAGTTATCTTGGTACCAAATGTGAGAGATTTTGAAAAATCTTTTTGAAAAATTTCGAATCAATGGTACGCAAGATGAAGATTTAAAAAATCTTTTGAAGATATTGAAGAAGAATTATCTTTATTTGATTTAGGATAAGTGCTCGATATTTATGAAAATCGATTTTGCGTAGCACTTTCCTTTCTTTAAAGATCGGGTTACAGTCTGAAGTAACTGTAAGCCATTATATTTTTAGGAATAGTGCTTGAAAAATATTTAAAACCTTTGATTTTGTTAAGCACTTTCCTTTCTTTGAAGCGCGGGTCCTGAACTGATGTGTTCAGAAGCCATTATTTTGAAGTCCGGGTTTCGTACTGAAGTATACGAAAGCCATTATTTTGAGAAATTTTTAGAAACGACATGTTTTGAAAAACATTAAAGAACTCTCGCTCAAGCATCTGTACATACCTGTATCATTGTTGAATGACATTTCTAGAAACGTACAGAATATCGATTATACGAGAGACATGTCGTGAGAAGAATATTTTTGGATTTTTGATATTTATATTGTTTTTGTATTTTTTGAACATTTTCTATTTTTGTATTTTGCTTTTGTTGGTTTTATAAAAGAAATGGAAAATCAAAGATAGAAGATAGAGAGAATGAAGAAGAAGAGTTTACAGAATTGGAACCCTCTGATGAGCTGGGTTCAGAGATATTTGATTCACTTGCAACCAAAGAAGAAGAGTTTTCACAAATAACAGTGTTAGAAGTATACGATTCCTCACGGTGATGGTGATCACTATCAACGGTTGTAGTGGTTTCTACTTCCTTATCCTGATGATTTTCACTATTATTTGTGTTGGTGCAAGTATCAAAAATCTTTCCTGTGGAAATCCACCTTAGACCTATTTTGTTGAAAACTTTGCCCGTGGGAATCCACCTAAGGTAAGATCTAGGAGTTGTTTTCTTATCAGATACAGCGGAAGACTCATTTTTTGAAAAATTGCGTCCTGAAGAGATCCACCTATTAGGTTTCCTTTTGATGTTCATCTTGTCAACGGGTTTGTTTCTATTTGGTGTCTTAGTGGATTGTGCCTTGGCACGAGAATTATCTTTCTTAAGATATTGTGAGACACATGCATCATGATTAGCTGAAAAGACACATTTTTTACATGTAGTACAGACAAATTCAATATTCTTGTGTAAAACAGCAGCTTTAACTTTGTCACTACAGTCTTTTGGAAATTGATTCTTGTTTGAAAAAGACTTAGAATTCCTAGTGTTGTTTTCTAAGGGCATAGCATTTTCTTTTGCACAACTACTCTTAGATGCAAGCCAATTCCTAGTCTTTTGTAGAGTGTTCCTAGGTAATGGTTTACTACTACTAGCAGTGCCTTGAAATCTTGTAGAATTCATCACCCTAGATGTTGCACCTAAAATTCCGTCTTTTCGAGTCTGTGCCTTTTTCCTAGCTTCTTCTAGATAGTGATTGTTGACCATGTCGTTAGAACCGACAGATTCTTTAACTGGATTTTTGGTCACATTCCGTGAACTAGTCTTAGAATTGCCATGTGTAAACACTTTTTCTTTATCAAAAACAGGTTTTTCAAAACCTTTGATAATTCGCTTTTTGATAGGCAAAGACTGTGGAGTGACTGTTTTTGAAAAATCATTTTTCTCATTGACTTTTGGAGGAAACTGAGAAATAGACATTTTTGGTTTAAAAACCGGTGTTGGAACATTTGCCTT
>OU343222.1:169759070-169853955 GCA_910596185.1 Chrysanthemum makinoi | reverse complement strand
AGGGTTTGATTTATAATTTTTCTAAGTATATTTTTGATAATATGGTTGAAAATATAGATAAGAAAAAGCATAAGTTTTTGATGTACCCTAGGTTTCTTCAGATGATTTTAGACATTACCACACAAGCCCAAGACTGTTGTCCCATAGGAGTTTTAACTTCTAAACTATTTGCCTCAATGAGAACTAAGTATGAGGGGGCACATCATCCTTTGCTAGCGGCTATGTTGCCTCAAGGCAATGAGGCTGCTGAAGAAGGGAATGTTGTTGGTTCTCCACCTTCTACTACTGTTGCTGCTGATGGGAATCCATCAGTTACAATGGATGAAGGCCCTTCTAATACAGTTGAAGTTCCTCTTGTTTCTCCTGAACAACCTACACTCACACCTTCACCTAGACCTAGTTCTAGTCCACCACCTACACAGGTTCATCATGTTGAGACTGAGATTAATAGGTTACCCACTCCTAGTCCTGTTAGAGATTCAGTTGATGATAGTGTTCCATTCTTTGAGCATGTTGATATTTCTTCTGAAATGCCCAATGATGCTCCCATTACCACAAAGCAATCTGCTGGTGGAGCTGAGGACCCTATTACACTTACATCTTTGTATGCTCTAGTGAACAGGTATGTAACTGAAGTTACTTATCTCAAGAAGGAGCTTGGAGAGACTAAATCTAATCTTGGTGGTGAGATTGTAGAATTGAAAAGAAAGGTTCAGGATTTGGAAGCACAACTGGGTCAGAGTAGAAAAAGGAGATTGGATGTTTCTTCTAATGAGGAGGAGGTGGATTTTCAGTTTAAGTCACTTGATATGTTGGCTAATGTGGCTCAAGAATCTAATATTTCTACTCCAATGGTTGATAGATCTGTACTGCAAAAGGAGCCAATTTTGTTTACCAGAAGGAGGAGAAAGCAATCTTTGAGCAAGGATACCTTGCCAAGTGAGAATATTTCAACTACTGAAGAACATGTTGTTGCTGATACTCCTTTGATGGACATTGCTGTTGAAGTTGGTCAAGCTTCATCTGTGCAAGCACAACCTGCTTTTATACCTTCAGCTGATACTTCTGAAGTTTTCCTTACTGGAAGGAATTTTAATTTGAATCTAGAAGCTGATGTATTTTCAACACCTGTTGAAGATTTATCTCAACATGTTTCTTTTGATGCACATCTGGATGAATCTTCTGAAGTTCCTTTTGATGATACTCCTTCAGCTGATGTTGTGTTTGAATCTACTGATAAAAAGACAGGAGTAAGGGTTGACACTGAGGTTGGTCTAGCTCTGGTTAGTGAACAGGAAAGGTTAGCACAAGACAGTCTGTTAGCTGAATGTGAAAATTTGAAGAAAAGTGCTGAATTGGCTAAACAGATTGAAGCTGAATCTATTTCTACATTGCCTCCTGAGAGACGTAAAGAATTAGATACAATGGCTACTCAGATGCTGTGACAACCCGTACTTTCAGGTCATTTCTCGAAACAATTCATGCTTCACAATTTCAACATTTATCGTAAACTAGGTTTACGTGTTCCAAATTCGCGTAACCTTTATGGTTTAGCGGCGAATTCATGATCATATCATCACGAACATTTCATATGGACTAAGTTTAGTCTACATTTCATTAACATCATTTGCATCATATTAGTTCATTCATGACATTGCATTTCACATTTAACGCGTAAATTATATATTAAATAAACGTTATCGCGTGAGTTATTATTTTGAGTATTTAATCCGTTACTTTCAAAAATGATCCCGATATATTTTTATACTTATGATTAGTTTATAAAACTATATTTTGAGTTTACCTAGTGTTTTAAATTTATTTGGAAAATAAATCGTTAAAGTTATATTATTACGACGTTTTTCTTAAAAACTACACGAAAATTTTTATATCACTCAAATTTTTGCAAGAAATGTATTTTTTATAATTTTTATGACATCGATATATTTTATTTTGTTCTGTTAAAATTTATTTCTAGCTAACGCTACCCTAAATACTATTTTAACTTACAACTTACAAACTATATCTACACATTAATACATTTATTAAATAAAAAAAAAATCAAACTTTTCTTTTCTTGTCATGAATCCCACGCCACCCCCTTAGTGTCCTCCATATTTTATGGATCTTGTCTAGTGAATCACCAAGAGATATTTGCAAATTATCATGACAAGTTAATGTATTATACTTGTATTATATTTTATCTATTCACTACTTTCACCATTCACTTCATTTTGTAAACCAATAGACCAAAGCTTCATCTTTCTCTTTCTCTCTCTAAGCCAAGGGACCAAGGAAGGATCACTCCAAGATTTTAAGTCAAGTTTTATAAACACTAGTATCACTTGTTGCAAGGTTTTGTAATATAAACCTCAAGTGATTAGGAAAACCTTTTGTCCATTAAACCTCATCATATCACTAGTAAGCATTCATAGTCATATTCTTATTTCATATTCATTTTTGTGGTCATATCATTTTATTGGTGAAGCATGCAAGACTTATGTTGATTTATACCATTTTTACATTGATTTTAGAGTTTATATATATAAAGTCATCCTAGAATTATTCCCTTGGTATATTTTGGTCTTGATGATGTTTAGGAACCCATGACACCCTAAGAAGGTGTATGGTAGGATTAGATTAGCTTTGGAGTTGATTTGAAGGGATTGGAATAGGTTTAGTACGAGAAAAACTATTTTCGATAAGTATAAAAAGTGTTCTGTCCTTGTTTTATTTTTCTGGAAAATCCGACAGTAGGCACGAAATTTTGGCCTTGATATTTAGAAAATATACTTTAAAACGAATCCGTGGCCGCTTGAACGGATTAAAACGGAGTTATAACGAAGAAGTTATGAATTTTTCAAGTTTGACGACGAAATATATAATTTCTGAAAATTTCAGCAAAGTGTTTTTGTTTTGTACGAGTCAAAAACGAGCCTTAAGCTTTACAAATTATTTCGACTTATCAAAAATCTATTAGTATAATTTGATACGAAGCTAAGGACGTATAATACGTAGAAAACGGATTTGAAACGACTAAGATATGCACGTTTTCATAAAATTGCCGTAACTATTATTTTCAGAAAAACTATATTATTTTACGAGACAAGTGTTACGGTAACTAAAACGACCATGTTGAAGGCTGTTTTTAACGATGATGTAGAACTTTTTGTGACGAGATGTCTTCTAATAAAATTAAGATGACCAAGCATATTTTCCAAAATGACCAACCGTTTGTATAGCAGAGTTGTAATAAGTTATTTACGGTCGCTAAACTTTGCGAAACTCACTTTTAAACCACATTTTAGACAAAATCACCATCTTTAACCTTTATTATCTTTATGTTCAGACTCTATGACGAAAACTCCTTTACTGAAACTTCTAGATTTCGATACAAACTTTCCAAAACCGTCGAGTTCATTTCCTAATGTGCGACGTACACCATTTTACGACTAGTTTTCCAAAGCCATTTTTTGTCACTTTTATGAAAATTCCGACGACATTGTTTTACGACGAAAAGTGATAATTTCACTATAAATCATTACAAAACCATTGTAGGATGACATTTTGACGTAAATACTTGTAAAGTGATTTAAGAATGGTCAAGACGTCAAAAGAGTATTTTTCGACGATAAAGTATTATTTTCAAAACTCGCAAATGGTATAAATAACATACGAAATGCATGCATAACATTATATTGCAACTCATTTAGTATCATATCATTCACTATAGGTCATTTTCGAGATTCACGCTATATTTCAGTGTATCCACTTTTGTCATCGTAATCATTGCAACAGGTGAGTTCATAGCCCCACTTTTACTCTTTTAACTGTTTTACAAACTCTTGGGGGAGATACATGCTACATTTTTAATCGAACACAAATGCTTTGAACTGTATGCTATAACTTAATTTTATTGTCACTAAGTATTCTATTGCCATGTTTTAAGTCCCTACATCATGCACCATTAGTCACTTCATGGAGTGAGCGAATATTGTGAATAGGCCTATTAGAATTAACACTCCCGCTCTTATTGACCCAGTTAGGGGAAATCGAGCGCACTATATTTGAACCAGTAGGTAAATTGGCAAGTTTACCTGTGGGAGGCGGCGATGAAGCATGATTACCAATTTTTTATTGGTGCGAGGTTTTCGCTTTGGTGTCATGAACTTAGTGAAATAAATCACGATTTTCTTTTAAGCGATGAGTGTGAAACAATTTAACTCAACTCGATGATTGTGTTCAAGCGAATTACTTACTTAAACATGGATTTCACTCAACCTTTTGTTTGACCTTTTTAAGCATGTTTTATCACAATTTATCTAAGGCAACTTCATGGCATGCATGTGGACATACATAAATTGCGGTGACGAGCGTCTCGCATGGGTTGATACACCTTAAAAACATCGTTTGACTTGTACTAAACATTTTTCCGTGCATAGTAAACTTTCATTTTGGGACCTATTTTGTTAACCTTGAATGTTTTTATTAAAATCAGCGATGTATTTTCAACGACACTTTAGATCGTTCAATATAACTGTGATTGTGATGCTATGGCGGTCGATCCCCGAGAATTCCATTACATTTGCAAAAGAAAACAGTAATTTGGGGGTGTAATGGCCAGTTGGCATCAGAGCTTAGGTTATAGAGAACTAGGTTGCATCATTGACCCTAGACTATAACTACATCATCATGCATATCATTTCATCATAAGTGCATGTTCACTTTGCATGCGATTTACTCGTACATTTTGAGTTATTCACTTTCATTTCACATCATTGTCACATGGATACCTTTAAATTCCCATCCCATTATCATTTCCTCATACTCTAATGTGGTGAATACTTTGTCATTCCCTATCATAATTTTTACATCAATTGACTCATCACCGATAACGTCGAATGCCGAGATAAACCTTTAAATAGGGCGAGAAGTCACTCTCCTGTTCACTTTGTTTCACACTAACATGTCGAGTTACACGTTATTCACACATTAAGTCACTAAACCATCATACATTTGAAGCACTTACGACATCTCATAACCCATTTCTTTGGAAACCGTCGATCATTTTAAAAATAACCTCAAACTTACCATTTCTTTATCACATTTATTTCTTTGGAAGCGTTTATTATTGACATCCGGATTTTTACTACGTCTCACGTTTCTCTTGTTTTGAAGAAGATATGGCCCAGAAGAAAACTACACGAAATGACACAAGCGGCTATTCAAAAAGTTTGGTAGGGATAGTGTAGCAGAAGCATTAAGATTGAAAGGGAAATGGTGGTACAGCTGGCTGCTTTGAGGCCCAACTACTACTTAGAAGCGGCTAGAATTACGAGGAAGCCCATTGGAAACTATTCTTCTGCTAGAGGAGGAAATACCGGAGGGTCCGGGTCAAAAGCATTTCGTATAAGAACTTCAAAGTGGAGATCCTGCAACTGCAGTTTAGAGTGCCGAGGAGCCAACGCCATGAGTTCGATGGTTTGAGAAATTGGAGTCGTGTTTTGCTATATAGTACACAGGATGAAAGAAATTCCAGCGAGTTTACTACTGAGTACACTACTTGATGGAGCTGTCGTGAGTGGAACTCTTATGCTCAAGCCAATGGGAATGGAAAACGCTTTCAAGCTCACTTGGGAGCAATTCAAAGGTTTGGTAACAAAGAAATTTTGTCCTCGTACGGAAGTGAAAAAGTTGGAGACAGAATTCTATGAGTTGGTAACTATTGGGTATGACATTGATACTTACATTCGAAGGTTTCAAGAATTGGCCGTGTTATGCCCATCTATGGTTTCGAATAATGAGAAAGCTACTGGGGCTTTCATTGAAGGACTTCCCGAGATTATTCAAGGTGATGTGACTTCCTTTGATCCGCAAACGATTGAGGAATCTATTCGAGTGTCTCAAAAGCTCAGCCACAAATTAGTAAGAGGGACAACATCACCAACACCAACGTAGTAACAACAACCACACCACAACCGCGCCAACTACAACAATAACCAAAACAACAACAACAACGACGATAACCAAATCAACAACAAAAGAAATGGAAAATGACCAAGGAGATGATAACAACAACAACCAAAACCGCAACACTAACCGTCATCAACAACAGAATAGAGGCAAAAGCTGCTATGGTTTATGTTGCTGCACCAATGAGAGGTAGGGTATCTGGAACACACCCACTATGTAATCGATGTAATTTTTCATCACTCGGGTCCTTGCCGCCAAGTGCCACAAATGCCAAAAACGGGACATCTAGCCAGGGATTGTAAAGGTAAAGCCGCAGTCACATGCTTCGGATGCGGGGAACAAGGACACTATCGGAATCAATGTCCTCAAAGCCAAGGTCAACCAGATGAAGGTGCTCATGGGAATGCATACATGTTAGGAGGAGGAGAAGCTCGTCATGGTCACAACACGCGAAGACTGAAGAAGTCCAGAAACTAACAGTCTTAATTTTCCTTATGTACTATGTTGTACTAAGTTTATGTCTTCCATCATACTCGGATCTTATGACTTAAGATGTACTACTTTTGCTAAACCACTCGTTGTAAATATTCTCATCTATCGTACGTATTTTCTTTCCGATTTGTTATTACTTACGAGAATTTTAGTTCTTTTTACTTTATCGACCATTTTAACGACACGGTTTAAATCCTTGTAAGCATCGAGAGTTATAACAACTAAACCGAACGTCACATCATCGTTCCTTAATTATACATAGCCTAGCTAACTATGTCTAATTCTGGAGGGATCATGTTATGTTGGGGCGATTAATTATAAATCTTAGTGCAAGCAAAATCTTCACATATTTCAAAGTCAAAGTGTTACTTGTGAGAGATTCATCCGATATTTTCTTACTCTACGATGTTTATACGCTCTCAATCATCGATAACCGTAACGACACTTCTCCATGTCTTCTCTCCTCGATATTCATCATAAACTCAAAAATTCGATAGACTAACACGAACTGAATTCAGGGACTGAATTCCTTTTGGGATGGGCGAATGTGACAACTCGCAATTTCAGGTCATTTCTCGAAACAATTCATGCTTCACCATTTCAACATTTATCGTAAACTAGGTTTGCGTGTTCCAAATTCGTAACCTTAATGGGTTTAGCAGCGAATTCATGATCATATCATCACGGACATTTCATATAGACTAAGTTTAGTCTACATTTCATTAACATCATTTGCATCAGTGTTAGTCATTCATGACTTTGCATTTCACATTTAAACGCGTAAATTTTATATTAAATAAACGTTATCGCGTGAGTTATTATTTTGAGCATTTAATCCGTTACTTTCAAAAATGATCCCGAGATATTTTTAAACTTACATTTAGTTTATAAAAAACTATATTTTTAGTTTACCTAGTGTTTTGAATTTATTTGGTATATAAATCGTTAAAGTTATATTATTACGACGTGTTTCTTAAAAATTACTCGATAATTATTTTATCACTCAAATTTTACAAGGAATGTATTTTTAAAATTCTTATGATATCAATATACTTTACTTTGATCCCCTAAAACTTATTTTAATCCATATGACTTTAACTCCATCTATGCAAGTTACATTTTCCTACATTTATATCATTTACTTACATTTTATTTACAATTTTATATACAAGAGAAAGAAAAAAAAAAAATATCTTAGACACATTCCTACCCTTGGCCGACCAAGGGGGAGGGTGTCATTAATTGGTGGTAAGGTTTTCTTGATTGTTTAGAAGTATACACTACATAAAGTTTACTATGATTCAATTATTTCATTCATCTCATTATTCACAAGAGTTAGCAAAAACATTTTCTCTCTTGTTTCCTCTCTTCATAACCGGTTCTACATCAAGAGCTCAAGGATCACAAAATTTTTCTCAAGTTCAAGCATAAACAATCTAGATAACACTCTTATTAAGGTTTTGAAATAAAAACCTAGAGTGTTTAGGCTAAACCTTGTTCTTTGCACCTCATCATATTAACTTGTAAGCATATCATTTACATTTTTCATGTTTCCTTTTCATTTCATATTTATCTCTTCATTTTTGGAGCAAACATGCAAGACTTATGTTGATTTATACCATTTTTCATGATTTTAGAGTTATATATATATAAGGTCATCCTATAATTATCCCCTTGGTATATGTTGGTCTTGATGATGTTTAGGAACCCATGACACCCTAAGAAGGTGTATGGTAGGATTAGATTAGCTTTGAGTTGATTTGAAGGGATTGGAATAAGTTTAGTACGAGAAAAACTATTTTCGATAAGTATAAAAATGTGTTCTGTCCTTGTTTTATTTTTCTGGAAAATCCGACAGTAGGCACGAAATTTTGGCCTTGATATTTGGAAAATATACTTTAAAAAAGAATCCGTGGCCGCTTGAACGGATTAAAACGGAGTTATAACGAAGACGATTTTTTAAAGTTTGACAGACGAAATATATATTTTTTCTGAAATTTCAGCATACTATTATTATTTTGTACGAGTCAAAAACGAGTCCTAAGCTTTACAAATTATTTCGACTTGTCAAAAAATATATTAGTATACTTGATCTAAGCTAAGGACGTATTACACGTAGAAAACGGATTTGAAACGACTAAGATATGCACGTTTTCATAAAATTGCCGTAACTATTATTTTCTGAAAACTAAATATTTTTACGAGACAAGTATTACGTAACTAAAACGTCACATGTTGAGGGCTGTTTTTAACTATGAGGTAAAACTTTTTGGGACGAAATGTCTTCTAATAAAATCGAGATCACCGAGCATATTTTTCAAAACAATCAACCGTTTGTATAGCGGAGTTGTAATAAATTATTTATGGATGTTTAAACTTGGCCGAAACTCATTTTTAACCAACATTTCGACAAAATCACCATCTTTAACCCTTATTATCTTTATGTTCGAGACCTTAATGACGAAAACTCATGAACTGAAACTTCTAGATTTTGATACAAACTTTTCAAAACCGTCGAGTTCGTTTCCTAACGTTCGACGTACACCATTTTACGACTAGCTTTTCGAAGCCATTTTTGTCACTTTCATGAAATTTCCAACGACTTTATTTTACGACGAAAAGTTAAAATTTCACACAAATCATTACGAAACCATTGTAGGATGACATTTTGACGTAAATACTTGTAAAGTGATTTAAGATTGGTCAAGACGTCAAAAGAGTATTTTTCGACGAAAAGTATTATTTTTCCAAAAACTCGCAAATGGAATAAATAACATACGAAATGAAATGCTAACATTTACATTGCACCTCATTACATATCATATCATTCATAATAGGTCATTTTCGAGATTCACGCTATATTTCAGTGTACCCACTTTTGTCATCGTAATCTTTGCAACAGGTGAGTTCATAGCCCCACTTTTACTCTTTTAATTGTTTTACAAACTCTTGGGGGAGATACATGCTACATTTTAATCGAACACAAATGCTTTGAACTACATGCTATAACCGAATGTTTTATTGTCACTAAGTATTTGCCATGTTCGAAGTCCCTACATCATGCACCATTAGTCACTTCTTGAGGTGGCGAATATTGTGAATAGGCCTATTGGAATTAACACTCCCGCTCCTATTGACCCAGTTAGGGAAATCGGCGCACTATATTGAATCATTAAGGTAAATTGGCAAGTTACCTATTAGAGCGGCGATGAAACGTGATTATACAATTTTTATTGGTGCGATGTTACGCTTTGGTGTCATGAACTTAGTGAAATAAATACGATTTTGTTTTAAACGATGAGTGTGAAACAATTTAACTCACACTACGATGATTGTGTTCAACGAATTACTTAAACATATGGATTTCACTCAACCTTTGTGTTGACCTTTTTAAGCATGTTTTATCTCAGGTATCTAAGGCATACTTCATGGCATGCATGTGGACGCCTTATCGCAGGAGTGGTGACGACGCGTCTCACATGGGATTGATACACCTTAAAAACATCGTTTGACTTGTACTAAGCTTATTTTCCGTGCATAGTAACTTTCATTTGGACCTATTTTTGTAACGAATGTTTTTATTAAATCAAGCGATGTATTTTTTAAACGACACTTTAGGTCGTTCAATATAACTGTGATTGTGATGCTATGACAGTCAATCCCCAGGAATTCCATTCCGCTGCAAAACAGGTAATTTGGGGGTGTGACACATATGCTTGGAAAAGCCTGAGTCCAGGTACCACAGAATGATTTGAACGATCTGCAGTTGAACACAGACAAGAATGGATATGGATAATGGGATCCCCATGCAAGAATGGGTTCCATTTGGTTAGCACGTGATTTGGAACACCCACATCGAAATAAAAACAACCATATCAGAAATAGAAGCAATGGAATCATTAGGAGTAGATGTAGTCGGTGTCCGTATTTGACCTATTCAAAGTATGTTCACTTCTTAAAGGAATAGTTCTACCATAGGCATCCATTTTCTAGTAGGCATTGTCTTAGCAGATTGAGGGCATAACTGATTATCCTTATGGCCAAAAGGTATCCATTGATAACCTATCTTACTAAATGTTCTTCCCGTGGGTTTCGCTAACTTTCTTTCGTCTTTGCCTTTTAGCCTGGCATGATTTTTGCATTAACAATTTTAACGGGCATTTGACAGCGTAGACAAAACATTCATACCCCATTCATGATTAGCAACAGAATTCAAGCAGACATCATTACATGGTTTGCAGATAGTATCAGAATTGAATTAATTATGCCTATGGCTAATAATAGAATCAACACGATTCGTTTTATTCAACTCAAACTTAAAGTTCCTAGGTTGGTCTTCTACTCTCTTCCAATGCCCATTCTTAGCTTGCGAGGTCCTATCTTGCTTGGTATTGCCTGGAGGCTTTGACCCGCTTGCTTTAATGTCAAAATTACTCCTGTAGAGGGAATTATGGGAACATTAGTTGGTTGATCTACTTTTGCATTCCTGAACTAGATGTGCAAGGATCTGAACTACTAGAAGGCACATTAGTGTTCACTTTCTTAAAGTTGGGCATGGAATGGTTTGTATGCTTGGCACTAGGCATAGAACAAGGCATCACAGCTTTACCTTTCGCACCTAAGGATTTGGACATGTTGCAATTGAACATTCTAGCAGCTCCTGAGATCGTTTGGCCTGAATGCAAGCAAACCTAATTTCTCTATCAAGAGGCTTATTTATGAAATCCTCTTCCCACAATCCTCACGGAGACATTCTAGACTATCCTTAAGGTGAGCACAATAGTTACGAAACACAAGTTCATTATTCTCAGATGAGGGGGAATGTATTTAACAGTCACAGTATATTTGCAGTCAGAGGATGACTTTGAAGCAACATTCTCATTGAAAACAAGTGGCAGTTTCCCTTTTCCTGACTCCTCAGATTCTCAATTTCTTTTTGTAAAGAAGTTATTTTTCGTTGTTTTTGTCACGAGTGACTTTCATTGAATCATATAACTATTTAAAGTGTCGTTTAACTTTTTCATTTTCTTCTAGAAAACTCTCGTTTTCTTTTTGTAAAGCATTTACTAAGTTTTGAAGATGAAAAGTTTGAGAATACTGAGAATCTAAAGGAGGAGGCATTTGGGAGCGAGTCACATTGTTCTTTTCACCCTTTAATTGAGAAATTTGGGCTTTCAACTTTCTGATCGTGTTTACAATGAGCTTGAATCGTTCATCCGTTTGTTTATCACGAAGACTGCATCAAACTCTGGAGCATCTGAAGATGTCTTGATATTTGAGGTTTTTACATTTTCTTTAAGATGTTGATATTTTAGTTGTAAATTAAAATGTTCAACTTCAAGTTTAGAAAGATGTTTTACCAAATTATCGTGATCATCCAGATCAATTTTCTCATTTAGTTTAGAATTAGTTTTTTCATTGCCATCATAAATTACCTTATGAGCTTCTCTAGCCTTTTTACACGCCTCAGGGTTTGGCTCATCAACTAAGGCAACACTATGTTTGTCACTTAGAACCCTATGCTTAGTGATCATGTGAGCAGTCTGAATGGTGTTTCCTTTTACGTACAGCTTATTTTCAAGCTTGTTTTTCAACGTTTTTAGATTAGAAAAATCATTCAAAAGTTTTGATTCCTTAGTATTGAATTCTTGCTTAAGCAGTTTAACATTTTCCCGAAGTTCTTGTTTTTGCTTAGCAGTTTAGAAAGCTTTTCTTGTAAGGAATTTAACTCTTGTTTTTAATACTTCTTCTCTTCTACTTTTCTAATAATTTAAGCATTTGTTCATCATTTCCTGCTCACGGGTAGTTAACTCAAACTTAGCACGTTGTTCATAGATAGAAACTTGTTCCTTATAGGCATTGAGTTCAATTAGCCTGAGATCCTCGGGCACATGCAGTATTCATAAAAAACACAATCATTATTACTGCAAGAAGATACATCACTTTGTACAATCTCACTTTCACTTTGAGCCACATGCTGATCATATGGGACAATATTAATATTTCCTGTATTCTCCAACATGAATCATAAGTTTCAAGAGATTGTACTTATTATGTCTTTTGCTCATCAACCTTATCGTACAGTTTTAATACGTCTGAGATGGTTGATTCTTTGGATGGACCAAAACTGTTGTGGTAGGAACCTTAGGAGACCATAGGGAGATGCTAGCCATGAAGATTGAGTAGGTTGGTTCATCATCCACATTCGAATCATAAGCATCACATCAAATACTTGGGCATTTGGATTGTTCGACCCATACCACCTGCTTGTTGCTCATCTACATCGGCATCATATGTTTTAGCATTCCTTCACAGAAACAACAACTCTTCTTCATCAAAATTTGCTCCATTATCCGAGCTTGCAGCGCAGACATCTTGTCTCTGAGTATTCGCATTCTGGGGCGTTTTTGGAATGTGCGGTTCTAGCAATATGTCCTTCACCTCCATGAGTTGTAGCACTTAATTGGCTTTGCTTGACCTTGATTCCCATTCCTTCCCTATTCGATTTGCCACATATCCTCCACCAGCTCGGCATTCCCATAGCTTGCTCAGCCATCCACTTGTTTGTGTCGTCTTCCTTGAAGTGGTTTTGCCATAACCTTTCCATCTCGACAACAGCATGATTGTGTAGATTGGATGCATTCTGACTCATTGTTAGTGTGAAAGCTGTTGGTATGTGGACTGAGGGTCAGGTTTTGTTTTACCATAAGAGCTAGTTGATTAATGAAGTGTCCCATGACTGCATCAACATCAACTTGTTTGAACCTTGGATCGGGAATGAGTTTGTGATTACCATCTCCTATGGGTATAACTTGTGAAGCTTTGGTGGTAATTCCAACATTTGTGTAAAAGGCAGTAAAATCATTTGATGAACTTGTTTCCCCAGGATTTGTTTTAAATTGTTCAAGAATCCTTTTTTCAAACATGGCATGTCTCTCATTCTGAAGAAGGAAGGCATACAGTTGCTCATAGTTTGTGTTCTTCAATCCTTTGGTTAGCTTCACAGAGGTGACAAACTTGTGCCATTCTGGATTCATGTTGTTCAAAAACTTTGAGTTTAGCTGAATATTTGGCATAGTCATCTTGATATTCCTCATATCATTAACCAGTTTGTGGAATCTCACGTAATATTCATAGACACTCTCTTCGGTTTCATCTTAAGTACTCAAACTCATCATACAGATTGAGATTCTCGTCTTCTTAGTCAATTCAGAACACGAGAGAAGCATCTTGACATTATCCCAACTGCCTTGGCTTCAGTGTTGTGATTGATAAGCTTGTAGATATCTTTTGGAAGACCTTAGTATGATGTTTGAGGCCCGATATCGCATCGAACCTCTTTTTCTCCTTGTCATTGAGCTCATCATACGTCTTTGGTCTATCTATTCCATAGATCATAGTTCCATCTGCAGCTGTATCAATTAAGTCTCTTGTAGTCTCAATCTGATAAGGTCCTTCATCAATAGACTTGAGAATGTTGACTTCATTTTCCTTTCCAAGATAGTACAATCTGATTCGTTGTGCCCAAAGTCGTAGTCAGTTTGTCAAGCATGGTTGGCCAGTATCTCGAACCCGGTACGCTTGAACATCCTCACAACAGTGGAGATGATTGTAGTACGTTGGTAGACATGTTAACATATTACGGGATTTTAAAACTCTATGATTAAGCAGGAAAATAGATTCTTTCACGCGATTTACTAAATCAAGGAAAACCGTATGTACAACCAATGTTCAACCAAGTCGCTAAGAACCTTGAGCCAAGGCTAAGCACAAGTTGCTAAGAATATCTGAATCAAGTAGCTATAATGCCAAGTCGCTAAATTATGACAAACAAATTCCTAAGCACCAAGTCGCTACAAATTTTGACACAAGAGTCTAAGCACCAAGTCGCTAAGTCGTCAAGTCGCTAAATAGAAACTCGCTAAGGTTCAAGTCGCTAACACCAAGTCGCTAAGAAACATAAGTATAAATTAAGCTCTAACAAGCTGAAAGCAAATCGCTACCTTCACCAAGTCGCTACCCGTAGTGGAGAATCCACTAAGTTATCTGTTTGTCGGCTTGTCTCAATAGACAAGTTGCTAAGCTCAAATCGCTACCACTTCAACTGCAACTCGCTATAAACTTACAAAACAAATTAAGCTACAAAGAATAACAATCCGTTGACTCAGTCGCTAGAGAAATTCTCAAAAACACCACTTTTCAATCCAAAACAAGACAACCACGATGATTCAAGCCTACCAAATCAAAACCTAAACACTTATGATGATCCTAAACACAAAAGTACAATCAAAATCCAAGCTTTAACACTAGAAATGATCCAAATGATGCAAAAACCACTAAACTTTTTCAACCTCAAAAACCATCTAAAACCACTAGAAATCCAAGGATATGTAAGAGATGATCTAACCATGGCTCTTGATACCATTTGTAACATATTGGATTTCACATACACACATCATAACACAAACACAAGTAGGCATAAGAAGATGGTTTAAGAGAGAAAGTTAGGTATTTGGAAACTTTAGTGAGAGAAGAAAATCTTATTATGAGCTCCACCTCTCTACCTTGGGAGGTAGAGAGTATTTATAGTCTTAATACAAAGCCACCTAACGGTCAGGATCAGACTATACAGTGGGTAAAGACCCGTCCGTCCTCCACGGATATTCTTAACTAAATACTATTTAATATTAAATAACTACGACTACGAGCTTTCTAACGATTACAAATACTTGAGGTGACCGACACTTTAATACCTGGATTTACTAAATCCTAATAGTTACTATTCATCATATTTTTAATATTTACTAATTTCGCGTAAATTAAACAAATAAACGCTTTTACAAGATTTTCATGCAAACAATGTATTCTGTACTCCTAATATATATTCATAAATATCTAAACACTATTCATATAAATATCTAGTTACTATTCATAAATATCTAAACACTATTTATCAAAATATCTATTTATTATTCATCAAAATATCTAGATATTTTTAAAAAATTTCACTATAAATATAAAGAAAACTAGTTCATATTATTACAGAAAAAAACACACACATATCCCTCCTCCTCCTCTTTGCCTCCACCCTTCCCCTCCATAAATCCTCCATACTTGATTTTTAGGCTCCGAGTTATACACATAAGTTGAAGGCATAAGTATTCTCTACGTAAAATTTAAGTTTATTTTCCATTTTCGCGGTTGGATTAAGAGCTACACAATGGTGGATAGGAGCTATGGCTCTTAGAAATTTCTTGAAACTTTGGCAAGGATAGATCGGCTAGATCTAAGGATGGGTTTTTATTATGAGAGCAATTATGATAGTTTTGGGGATGATATGAGGTGATTTAGAGGTTTTAATAGTTTTTATAGTTTATGGCTCCGAGTTATACACATATAGATGCGGAAGCGCTGCCCAATTTTCTAGCATCATTTATCAGTTATTATCAGGTGAGTTTTATAGCCCCTACCTTTATACGTTTTGAATTACTTTTGAGGGAGATACATGCTCAACTATTTGCATTTACTTTCAAGAGTACTCTAAACTTTTACGAATTACAATGAGTTTTCATAGCCTCTACCTTTCTACATTTTTTTGAATTACTTTTGGGGGAGATACATGCTCGATTACAAAAAAAAATACTTTACTCGTTTTATTTACATACATGACTTGCATTTACATAAATGTTTGCATACATACATGATTGTGTTAAACTTATTTGCGTTATTCTTGAATGCATTACACTTAATTGCGTTATTCAATTTGTGTGACTAGACTTATAAATCCTAACATTGAGGTGTTGGAAGGCCATTAGTTTGGATACATCCCAACTGTGAGGTGTTGGAAGGCCATTAAGTTGGATACATGCCAACCGTGAGTTGTTGGAAGGCCATTAATTTGGATACATCCCAACCGTGAGTTGTTGGAAGGCCATTTATTTGGATGATAGATGATCGATATACTATTTACATACTCAAAATGTTTATGCTTATAACTACTATGATGTGCGTATACACATATGTATTACTCATACTATATTTTTAGCAGTGGGTTGTGAACACACAGGTTGCAAGTTTTGTATGAGCGGGACTTGCAACTGAGTGGATTTACAGTTCCTTTGTTGTGTGAACATTAATTAAAAGATATACATGTTAAACAAACTCTATGAACTCACCAACCATTGTGTTGACACTTTAGCATGTTTATCTCAGGTCATAAGGCGTTAGCTAGAGTTTGAAGCATAGAGTCGCACAACATATTTTGAAGACTTACGCTTTTATCATTTACCATTCGAAATATTTTGTAAACATTTATGTATTATACTTTGGAACCTCATGTTTGTAACTCTGAATTTATCAATCAAATGGTATGTTTTCAAAACGTCTCATTTAGAGGTCGTTTTTTATACCTTGTACTTTGTATTATGAAGTAGCACCCTAGTGACACAATCTTCCACTGCGATATTTTGGGGGTGTTACATCATGAACCTAAAATTTTTCTTTGAAGAAATTAAGGAAAGCTTCCTTAATTTGGAGGATCCGAAATCCAAACACCCCCATTCATAATACCATAAATTGATTTAGTTCTACGCTTTTGTTTCACCAACCCATGAAAATTTTTAGATTTCTCGTCACCTGATATCCCATTTAATACGCGCCTTTTGGATTAAATCAAGAGCTTTGAAGTTATCGAGTTTATCCACTTCTTGAAGGGGGAGCATGTCAGTCTAAAAAGATGAAACCATTTGCAAAACACTCGTTTCGCTTTCCTAATTACTTGACGCCCTCAACAAAGGGAAGCACCCGTCAAGGGGCAGCTAAGACGAGAATCATTCTCATTTCTTACTCTCTATTTTTCATATTTTTACTTTTCACAGGTTTTTCTTCAAACAATGTGTTAGTTTCTTTTCGATGCTCTTTTTGTTTCGACAAAAGGGGGAGAAGAGAGTAAAAACTCCAATTTAAACTTTTACGAATTTTAGTTTTTCCTTAAAATAATCTTATATTTTGTCATCAACAAAAAGGGGGAGATTGTTAATACAAATAATCCGTAAAAACGTTTATTTATATTTTACGATCCTCTAATGTTTTGTCGATAACAAACGTAAAATCATTTTAACGAAAAAAATAAAATACGTAAATAGTTTGAGCCAATAGTTTACTAACACACTTACGTTTTCATACAAAACGTTAAACAAGTAATAGTGTTTACATTTTATAGAAATGCATATGTATAACAACTAGTGTTTACATAATGGGTATATATATATACACATACTTAGTATATATTGTAATGGGTAAGAATCTAAGTACTTGACCTATTAACTAGATACATTGAATGTAGTTTGGTAAAACCCAAAGTCCATGACTCATACCCATGGAGCATGATCCATAACCCATGACCCATTGCATGATATCATGCATAAAGTCATGTTGGGTAGTATCCATAACCCATGGAGCTAACCCATGACCCATTGACTAGATGCATTGCATCTTCTAGATACATTGTATCTATTTGGATACCCATGGTCTAAAGTCTATGACCCATGACCCATGATCCATGATCCATAACCCACTTAGGAGGAGTGTCCTACGGATCCCCCAGTTTACACTGGACGGATCCCTCATGTAAGGGATCTGTAGGATTCGGGGAACATATTGATTTTTGTCTATAAATAGTGAGCCATTTCTTCATTGTAACTTACCCCTTTTCACACACATTCTCTCTTAGTGTTGTAAACTCTCTAACCTCAGATCCAAAGGATCTTTCTATGTAGTTTTGTGTTTGTGTGATTCTCTAGGTTCCTCTTAAAGGCGAGATCACCACCTCTTGAAGTCGAGCAAGCTCAAGTCCATGGGTTGCCAAGCTTCGTCATCATCAAGACTACTGATATTATCTTGTTGATAGTTCTTTCTTCTCTCAATAGAAGTGTTGTGTCGAAGACATAGGTGAAAGATGTCTAAAGGGTCAAGTCGAAGGCATTAGTGAAAGGTGCTGAAGATCCGTGTCAAGGGCATTAGTGAAGGGTGCCGAAAGTCCGTGTTGAAGGCACTAGTGAAGGGTGCCTAGGTGTCATGTCGAAGGCATTAGTGAAAGGTGCCTAGGGTGTACATTCGATATGGTGCATCGATGTACAAGATTAATTAGTTTGGGTAAAAGGATATTGATATCCTTGTTGATGTTGTAATAAGGAGTGGATCTCCTTTGTGATAGATGTTGTGTAGTATTGGGTAGTAGTTCCTCCTTAGTAATGGAACTTGGTATCTAGCGTTGTACCGGAACAAGTGTAGGCAACGTTGTGATAGGTTTGGTTCTACCTCGTGGAAGAATCCGGTGTCTAGCCTTGTACCGGATAAAGAGTCGGCTTATGTTGTGAGAAACCTCGCCCAAGGAGTTTGTGTTGTGGAGTGATTACGAACTCTCGAGTAGGTGACTCGAGGAGTGGAGTAGGGCAAGGAAGGTGTCCTTGTAGCGAACCACTATAAATACTCGCGTTGTGGTTTTGTGCATCTTACTCTTTATCTTTGTTTTACTTATTTATATGCTTATCTATCAACATCCAACACACACATTTAAGTAGATTGACATAAGTCGATCTAAATAGTTTGAAACGAAGTTTTAATAGGTAAAACTATTTAAACCCCCTTCTAGTTTTCCACAAAAAGGGTGTTGGATTGATTCGATTTGATTATTGTGGGGTGCTCGTGTTCGTTGTTTCTTTGGTCTCTTCCCAATGCGACCCAAGGTATCGTTTTTTTTCTTATTGTTCTTTAATCTGTGACTCTAAATCTATTGTTAAGGCTGAGCATGTAACCTAATCGAGTATATATGTGATTAAACCTAAATCGACCCTATACCCATCCGAATCTAAACTAAAATGATGAACCCTAATTTGGTTTTGAAAACATGTTGTAACTTGGTTCTCTCTTTATGGTGTAGAATCTGGTTCATAACTTATAACCTAGGCGCAATTATGTGTAAAACTAACCTATATCGACTATATCTATATGACTAAACCTAATCTGATTTTTTAAGAAACCTAAAGCTGGTCCTAAGTCGTGTTTTGAATTAGAAATATACATACGAAAGAACTAAAAAGATGGGCGTGTGAATATATGTATGTCAATCAGATTTGAAGGGGGTAGGATATCTTGGCGTGTTGGTTTCGTTAATTCATGTGGTCATTCTTATTTAAGTGTTGAAATGGTTTGATGGCACATGGAGTCGTTTGGTCTTGTTGGGTCTCGTTAATTCTACCAAGAATGGTTAAATCTTGGTGTCTCACCAACTGGTAAGAGTACTAGGTATGACTCGTTAAGGGTTAAAAGATTTTAAACGTATAATAGCTTAAAATGAAGGACAACCATGTAGGTCGTTTTGGTGTGGGTTATAAAATAAGCTTCATAAAGGTTAGAGGCTGGATTTTTATTGGTAAAACTTATTTTATGTCTTAGTTAAGTTTTCAAATTGGTTTGAACGAATTTGGAGTTGTTTAAGTCGTATTTTTTAATTTTATGGGATCAAGTGTCAAAGCTGAGAAAATGAGTCTGAAATTCAGTTGGAGGGTTTGATTTTTCATTTTCAAACCAAAGGTATTTTTAAGCTCTCCTTTTACGGGAATGATATTTAAGACATAAATGAATTTCTGGAATTTTTGGGAATTTTTCCAAGGTGTTTAAGCAGGTCTAATAAACGTAAAATTTTGGGGTATACTTCCTGAACACTTTCTGGGCAGGTCTGGAAATATGAATTTTTAAAACACACTTAGGCTCTGAGATAAAATCTACCAAAATTTGGTGAAATTACTTAACTAATGTGGGAACCTCTGGGAATTTTTTTATAATTTTTGTAGCACTTCTGATGGGTCAAACAATTCGTATAAAATTGGTCCAGAATTGAGGTTTAAAACCTAGTATGAAATGCAAGCATAACCATAAGTATATGGCCAATAAATCTAAGAGTAACTTACGATATGAATATATAAATGATATACGAAACGTGATCCGTGTATATACGTTGAAGAAGACGTGGCGTTGTTTCCTTGTGTTCATTCATTTGTTTGCTTTCCTTTCATTGGCGTTAAGGTACATATATTCTGAGCTTTCTCTTAAGGTTTCTCATGATCTCTTACGCATCTTTTGATCTTTAGCTATTTTGATTATGAACCTTGAACCATTTGATATGAACCTTTGAATTGAGCCTTTGCCATGAACCTTTGCTATAAACCTTTGATTGTGAACCTTTGATTATCAACCTGTGATATTCTGATGACATTTTGCCAAACTTTTGACTTTGCCTTTGACCCTTCAGTTTGATACTCGAGCCATTTTCCCTATCCATGAAGGTAACATGGCCATGTCATTGATGCACCAATGGCATGACTCCAGGGTGGTTGAGTGATGAACCATCCCGTTCCTTTCTGTTATATATATTATGAGCTCAATATTATTATATATGTTTGGCTACTAATATCTCTGCAGGGGCGTATGGATGCATCCTAGATTTGTTCTGTATATGATCTGATCTGATATGATTGATTTATTTCTGGTGACTGGTGATGTGTGCAATACACGCCTTTCACAACTCTGGGAGCTAGCTACTCCATTTTGTTACTTATGAAGACCATGATTATGATGTTTATGATATGATATGTTTCTGGGCTCGTGGTATATTTCTGACAACCTTTACACTTTTGATACACCTATATTGTACCTTCTGTTATTCCACAATGCACCATATTCTGTATTTCTCATCTTTAGTTTTCCGTTGATTACTCATTATTCAGATCCTTATGCGATTCATCCGACTACCATACTATACTCCAGTTCATTTGATTTGTCACACTCTCATTCCATTTTGGGTTGACTACCAAGCTTTATACTCGATTACTACCTTCACCCGTTTACCCTGCCATTATATGATTTGTGTGACTACCTGTTTACTATTATATGATTTATGTGACTACCTGTTTACCATGCTATTATGTGACTAATTGATTTACCCATTTGCCATGCTAGTATGTAATTATTTGACTCATCCGTTTACCATGTTATACCTCGTTCAGTTATTTGTGGGCTATGATTATCATTTAGTATTCCTATTTGCTAATTGTGACTACCATTCTTGTACTTTTGGTTGGTATTCTTCCATTGCTTATGATATTGGTTTGGCGTAGTAATTGATGTTTACCTAACTTGTTGATCTGACATGCTTACGCTTCTGTTCATGCTACCGTTAATGATGGAATTTGATTCAACTTATGTTATATGTTTAGTTGACTTGTTTCGTTGCCATGCTATATTCTTGTTTAGTTTTCGTTCAATTATGATGTTCGTTTGGTATTCCTACCTGATACATGTGACTATTATGCTTATATTGCTGTTAGTATTTCCGCTAGTTATGATACTTGTTCTGTTTATTAACTGTGGATTATCTGACTTGTGTGATTGCCATGCTTACATTCGATTTAGTTGCTACCGACTGCTTATGAAATTCAGCTTAGCTTATATCTATTCTGATTATCTGATTTATTTGTTTTGCCATATTATGTTTAGATGATCCGCTGACTGATATGCTTGTACACTGTTTGGTTACTTGTTTTTCTTATGATGTTGTTTATCAATTCCTATTCGTTTATGTCCAGTATTTGTATGTTTGGTTATTTTATGTGTACTTATGTATGTTCGCTGATGCACTGCTTTGCTTTGGTCTCCTTTGATTTATGTTTTTCTGGTTATCTGTTAATATTGTGTTCTGCAGGTTCCTCATTGACTCATTATGATCATTAGTTGCGACCTTGTTTTCAGTGTCCTTGTTTCGTTTTGTATTTTTGACTATGTTTAGCTTTTGTGTTGTTATATTTGTTCACTAGGCGTTTTAAGCTCATGCTGCATTTTCTTTTCCATGCGGCAGGTACCAAGTAGGATGCTGGGCTTTGATGGGCTGAGAGTAGGAGCATTTGAGTGAACCGACCCTAGTTTCCCTATCATATTGGACTCTTTTTGAAGATCATGGTTTTGATATTACATTTTTTTTGACATATTGGATTTTGTATTTTCCCTTGTAAGTCATTCGTTTATATGACTTGGTATTTTATTTTATAAGACTTCCGCTTGCAAAATTTTATTAGTATGTTATGATATGATTTCATAATGTGATATTCGGACCCTTGTCGGGTTGGGGTGTTACAGTTGACATTTGTTGGCCACGTTTGACAGATTTACCAAAATTGGCAAAGTTGGTGGCCTAGTAGAGTTTAGGCGGCGATTAATCGGCCTTGTAGACCTTTTTTGCAACACTGATTCTAATAATGTAATATCATATGAACACAAAAAGACTATGTGTTGAATGAAGTAATGGCTCGTTCCACGCATGGAAGACGCATGTTTGTGTGTCGTCTTTGCTATGGAGGTCTATTGACTACGCCTAAAACAATCACATTTAGCACCATCCAGCGGTGCAGACCATAAAAAAATAGATTTTTTTTGTATGAGTGTCTTTGTTGTGTTTGTGTGTGCTTAAGTATGGTATGTTTGTATAGTGTATAGGAAAATTGTAGAAAAATTTGGTAATTACTAACCAATAGGGGGTTTTCTGATGGGAGTACGTATTGATGTGATGTTTACCCGCCAGAGGTCAGAACCATACCAATACACTTAGTCTAAAAATGAGAGGTTATGTGCCATTATGTAGGTATCACAAAATGTGTTAATACAAATAAACCGTTAAAACGTTTATTAATATTTAGCGATCTCTTTGTGTTTTGTTGATAACAAATATAATGTTATCATAAGTAAAACTATAAGGATACATATTATTTTTGTAAAGCATCCACATATAGTCATTTAATACAAATTGTTGTAATAATTCATTTGTTGTAATAGTTTATTAGGATGGGTAAAAACCACAACCCATGACCCATGGAGCATATCCATAACCCATGGAGTTAACCCATACCCACTTGACTAGATGCATTGCATCTATTAGATACATTGTATCTACTTAGATACCCATGGTTCAAACCATAACCCATGACCCATAACCCAAAAACCCATGGGGAAAGAGGAGCGTCTCACGGATCCTTGGAGTTACACTAGACGGATCCCTCAAGCAAGGGATCCGTGGGATCCGTGCAATAGTGGCAAGAATTTGCCTATAAATAAAGAGCCATGTCTTCATTTTTACTCACCCCTCTTCTTACTAACTCTCTCATACATTCTTATACTCCTATAACAAAAGATCACTTGATCTAGAGAGTTGTTCTTCTTTCTTCTATTGTGATTCTCATATAGGTCCTTTTCTAAGGCGATATCACGAGCATTCTACAAGTCATCCAAACAAGGGGTCATTGATTGATTTCTTCATCCACAAGATTTCTGTAGCGAAGATCTTGTATTTCATATTTCACATATTTGTTGTGTTATAGTAGTGTTGGGTTGGTCCTCCGTGTTACGGACTCGGTATTTAGCTTTGTACCGGAAAAAGGTGTAAGCAACGTTGTGAAGCCCAAGTTCAAGGAGTTTGTTGACATAGTGCTTGAACTCTCGAGTAGGTGACTCGGGGAGTGGGTAGGGCAAGGAAGGTGTCCTTGTAGCCGAACCACTATAAATCGGTTGTGTCATTTCTATCCTTTACTTTACTTACCTTACTTGCATTACTTATAGATATATACTATCTCCTCATTCATACGATTTCACATAACATCGAATCTAAAAGTTTTTGAAACTAACCTAAAATCGGCAAAACTATTCAAACCCCCCCCCCCCCTTCTAGTTTTCCACAATTGGCATCAAGAGCTAAGTTTATAAAAGTTTTAAAGTAAACCGTATTTTAAAAACATTTCGATCACTATGGGTTCTGAAAATTCCAAGGAAGGGCAATCCATGCAACGACCTCCACTACTTGAAACTAATGGTTTTATATATTGGAAAAATAGATTCAAAACGTATGTGAAGTCTAAAGATATTGATCTTTGGTACATCATTGTTGAAGCGATATTGAAATGCAAAATATGAAAATGGAAATTTAGTTAACATACCTCATGATAAACTCACCAGATATTTAGAAAAGCTTTATAAAAATAGTGAAGCTAAAATGGTTTTATATAATGCGTTACCCAAAAAGGAATTCGAAAGAATCTCCATACTTAAAACCTCTAAAGAAATTTGGAATTCTTTAGTTGTAACTCATCAAGGTAATCAACAAGTGAAAAACAATAAAATGAATTTATTTGTTCAACAATATGAACAATTTTTAATATCGGATGAGGAAACTATAGATCATTCTTTTGCTAACTTTAATACTATAATTACATCTTTACAAGCACTTGATGAATCTTTCTCTAGCCGTAATCATGTTAGGAAATATCTAAGGGCACTTTCATCCAAGTGGAGATCTAAGGTGATGGCAATCGAAGAATCAAAAGACTTGACAATCCTCACCCTTGATGAACGCATAGGCAATTTATAGGTCTATGAGCTTGTCCTTGCTAAAGATTCCGAAGCCTCAAAAGTGAAAGAGAAGCACAAATTTATTGCCCTTAAAGCCAAGAAGGTCTCAAGCGATGAAGAGAACTCCTCTTCGGATAGTGATGACGAGGAGTATGCCATGGCGGTAAGGAACTTCAAAAAGTTCTTTAGAAGAAAGGGAAGATACGTCAAACAACCATATGATGACAAGAAAGGATAGCGGGTGCACGAGGCACATGACCGGCAATAAAGATTTATTCTCCACATATGAATCCTTCAATGGAGGAAATGTGGTATTTGGAAATAGCAAAAGCAAAATCATCGGTAAAGGTACGATTTCTAACAAATCACTAACCATTAACGATGTGTGTCACGTAGAAAACCTAAACTTTAACCTCTTAATTATAGGACAAATATGTGATAAAAAATGCAACGTACTTTTTAACGAAACCGGTAGTAAGATATTAAAAAACGGTATCACTATAGGTAGAGGAATTAGGAAACATGGTGTCTATGTCATTAAAATTGGTAATGAACCTAAAGACAAACTTTGTCTTAATTCTATGGATGATACTTCAACCTTATGGCATCGAAGATTGGGTCATGCCAATATGTGACTTCTTCAATCGCTATCATCCAAAGATCTAGTAAGAGATCTACCAAAGTTAAAATATGAACATCACTTTTGTGATGCTTGTAACGTAGGAAAACAAGTCCATGCTAGTCACAAAGATAAAAACATGGTCTCTACAACTAAGTGTATAGAGTTACTACACATGGATTTATTTAGTCCATCCGCTATCCAAAGTTATGAAGGCAACTACTACACTTTGGTTATAGTGGATGATTACTCTAAGTACACATGGACTAAATTTTTAAAGAACAAAAGCAAACGTTCAATTACTTTGAAATATTAAGTAAGAAAATCCTAAGACAACTAGGAAGTCCTATAGTGTCTATTAGAATGGATCATGGTAAGGAATTCGATAATGAAGTGCAATTTGGAGCATTTTGTGACACTAATGGTATTACTCACAACTTCTCGGCTCCTCGCAATCCACAATCGAATGGGGCAGTTGAAAGAAAGAATAGAACCCTACAAGAAATGAGTCGCACCATGCTAAATGAGCAATCCATACCTTAAAAGTTTTGGTGCAATGCCGTTGATACATCAACGTACATACCTAACCGAGTCCTAATTAGACCATTGTTAGGTAAAACTCCGTATGAGTTACTTCGAGGCAAAAAGCCTACGTTAGAACATTTTAGAGTCTTTGGTAGCAAATGTTTTCTACTTAACACTAAAGATTACCTTACAAAATTTGATCCTAAATCAACCGAAGGTATCTTTGTAGGTTACTCTCCTAATAGCAAAGCTTACGTCATATTAAATAAAGAAACAATGAAGGTTGAAGAGTCATTAAACGTAAAAATTGATGAGAGTCCACCCAAACCTACTCTACCTCTTGTCGATGACGAGATTGTCGAGAGTGAAGCTATTGTAATAAAAAAGACAAACGAAGAAGAAGAACCTTTAAATGATGAAATCATAAATATTAAAGAGTCTAAAGATCACCCCGTAGATAAGGTCATAGGAAAGTTAAACGAAAGAACCTTAGGTCTCAAGTCCAAAACCAAAGTAGCTTATTTTGTTTTGTCTCAACCATAGAACCTAAGAATACACAAGAAGCCATAAAAGATGAAAGTTGGGTAATGGCTATGCAAGAAGAGTTAAATCAATTTGTTTCTAATGATGTTTGGACACTCGTCCCTCCACCTAGTAATCAAACCATAATAGGAACCAAATGGGTATATAAAAACAAGTTAGATGCAAACGGTGTAGTGTCTAGAAACAAAGCTAGACTCGTTGGCCAAGGGTATAATCAACAAGAAGGAATAGACTTTGATGAGACCTATGCCCCTGAGGCTAGATTAGAGTCTATTAGAATACTTCTTGCTTATGCTTGTGCTAATGATCTTAAGCTTTATCAAATGGATGTCAAAAGTGCTTTTCTAAATAGTTTTATATAAGAAGTATATGTAGCTCAACCTCAGGGCTTCATCGATTTTGAAAAACCTAAACATGTGTATAAGTTAAAGAAAGCTCTTTACGGTCTTAAACAAGCTCCAAAAGCTTGGTATGATAGACTCAAGTCATTCTTAATAAAAAACAACTACACCATGGGGTTAGTTGATAACACACTTTTACTAAGAAAAGAGAGTCACATATAATCATTGTTCAAATATATGTAGATGATATTATATTCGGATCTACTTGTCAAGATATGTGTGATGATTTCTCTAAAATCATGCATGACGAGTTCGAGATGAGTATGATGGGAGAACTTAGTTTCTTTCTTAGTCTACAAATCAAACAAATAGAAGATGGTATCTTCTTTAATCAATCTAAATACATAAAGGAGATGTTAAAGAAATTTGGTTTAGAAGAGTCAAAACCCATAAGAACACCAATGTCATCCGACACTAAACTCACAAAAGATGAAGACGGCGAATCCATTGATAACACAAAATACCGTGGCATGATTGGTAGTCTTCTCTACCTCACGGCTAGTCGACCAGATATCATGTTTAGTGTTTGTCTATTTGCTAGGTTTCAAGAAGATCCTAAAACATCACATCTAGAAGCCGTCAAAAGGATATTTAGATACATTAAGGTACGACTTAATTAGGATTATGTATCCTAAGGGCAGGGGTAGAAACAATTATATATCAGATTGATCATGCGGTGATTATGTTGACCGAAAAAGTACAAGTGGGGTATGTAATTTTATGGGATATTGCTTAACATCTTGGTTCTCAAAGAAGCAAACGGCATTGGCCATATCAACAACGATTTAATATGTCTCACCGTAAAGCAGCATGCCAACAAGCATTATGGATGAAACAAGCGTTAGTTGACTACGACATTCACCTAAGTGACATAGCCATTCTATATGACAACAAAGGTGACATCGACTTAAGCAAGAATCCGATATTGCACTCTCGCACCAAGCATATAGAGATTCGTCATCACTTCTTAAGAGACAATGTTCAAAAGGGGAACATCTCTATTGAGAAGGTAGTCAAGACAACATAGCCGAAGTTCTCACCAAACCGTTGAAGCGGGAACAATTCAACCTACTTCGTCTTGGTCTTGGTCTCATGGAACAATCGCCGTAATTAGTTTTTAAACCTACAAGGTATGTAACCCAAGATAGGTTTTACCTATAACATGTACTCTCATATTTTTTCTTTTTTTCTTTTTAGGCAAGTACCTTTTGCAAACACGTAATTGCATATCTATTTCTTTTCACTTAAGAATAAACGTTTTCTTCACACAAAGAAATATCTTTTCAAAATGTTTTTCTAAAAGGATACCTCTTCCCGTATCACTTTCATAAAAACCATTTCTCACGTCTAGGAAAAATCACTTTTTCATTATTAATACAAAGTAAAAACCCGTTTTCATTGCATCTCATGTCTTTTAAATGCTAAAGAGGACACATAACTAATATGTGTTTTTGGGTACATTCATTTAAGCAATAATGAATTAGGAGCACTCACGGTTATCTCATAATAGTGTGCTTTTTCACTTCTAGTTTATTCTTTTTCTTCTTAAGAGTCGAGATAACCGCAACTCCAAATGGTTTGCATGTAGGCACACACTAGGCACAAATGTTTCCAAAAGGAAAATTTTGAGTTGCCTGAGTCACCAGTACCACGGATCTCAGCCTTAATGCTGGACGGTTCCCTCAAGGGAAGGATCCGTGGGATCCGTGAGATAAAAGCTAAATTTATCTTCTATTTTTCTCACTATGGAAGAAAACTTCATTATTTTCATCATTTTTTATCATTTTTTTTGGGAGTATGTTCCTTAATGCTTATGTTCTCATGATCACATGCCTTAAATTCATATTTAATCATTAGGATTTTAATCCACATTTTAGGTCAAGCATTCATTACAATGCATTATTTTTCAATAAATAGGATTCCCAAAATGCTTGCATATTCATCACTCTCAACCTTTCAAACATCATGTCATGTCAAAATTTCGATGCATGTTTCGCGGCTGGATTTTAATATTTATATTAACTCGTTATACCTATGGTCTACCCTAATGCACTAACGGGCAGTGTACCCGATCGTGTGTAGTGTAGTATTCGGTAAATCCGAGGTCGTCCCAAGAGCTATGTGTGTTGGATTAAAACTAAGTCTAGGTGTCACAGATTTTAAGATGGTTTTGATATCGAATTAACTAATTAACAACTAACGCAAATAAAGGCAAAGGATGCGATCAAAAGAGAAGAGTGGTGCTAACCTAGTTATTCATCCTAGCTAGTAATTTCTACGTCTAATTACTTCCAATTACTTCAGGTGGGGTCAAAGTCGAGAGGACAAAGATTTGGTCAGTTCGCCCTTACCTATCAGCAAAGATGCCACCACTGGAGAAGTCAGGTGTCCCTTCATAAGTCCAGTTGTTCCTGGTCCCCTAAGCCGAGTCATTAAGTTCCGCTACTAGCTAGACTTATAATAGTGAGTGCCGCTAGCATCTTAGACACTCATCCCCTAATTCTTAAGTTCATCCAAACAGTAGGTGATCAGTTGGTTAAATCGCATAAGTAGAAAGGGTCGTCAGTTGGTCATATCTTACCCTCTCCGTCTCAGTCTACTCATTTAGGGTCAGTTGGTCATATCTCCTAAGCAACTAGCCTCTACCGCCATTCAAAACTACCGAAACAAAGGTAGATACCAATAAACTATGCATGCATACACTTAGAAATAATTATACGGAAGTAATATAAACGCAAACAAAACAATTAAGGAATCATAACTAGGCCAACACCAAGAGGTGCTTAGCCGCTCATATTAACCATGCAAATCAATTCAATATTTAATGTTACGAAATACATGAATCGAAAGTAAAGAAAAGATAAAATGCTAATGCTTATCGTGGGGGAGTGATTTCTCCCTTGAGATAGCCGTATGCTCCTCTAGATCTGCCTTTGGCTTCTTCCCATTCTCGATTGTTTTGTATGAAATGGGATGCTTTGAAATGGGAAATCGGGGGCATTTATAGGCAGATCTTGGTTACAGTAACTAATAAAATAGTTACGCTAGTAATCATCTAATTCTTCAGAAATTGCACTAGATCTTACGGTTACAGTAGTAACCTTAGAAGGGGTTACGCCGTATCTTCAATAATTCTTGGTTACGCCGTAGTTGATGCATGAGTTACGACGTAATTATCGCGGCGAACCTCATTTGACCTAATATGGTTACGACGTAATCTTTAAGGAGAGTTAAGCTTGTAATCTTCGATAAGTTGGTTTTCTGAGTCACGCTTTTGTTACGGTAGAGGAGAGGAGTTACACGTAACTTCTTCAAAGAAGTATACTATGATAAATCTTTAATAATTCTCAATTTACGTCTCTTTAGCTCCAATGCTCGTAATTTACCGAAGTGGAATATAATGGAAAATAAACGTAAATCCATATAAATGATATAAATTACAAGCATTATCGGGGGAAATTGACACTTAATATCAGGATAATTTGATGTTATCAAATATCCCCCACTTGAACTCTACTTGCCCTCAAGTAGACCTTATTAGATAGATTCCTAAAAAGATATCTCCCATTATCTGGAAAATATAAGTTTACAAATCCCTTATGCTAGAATAAAATAAAGACGAACACCTCACAAAATGGGAACGAAACACTCAAATCTATCAACTATTCTAAGTGTCAGTTTCTGGGTGATCACTCAATCGCACAGTCATAGCATGTATTCTATCATAAGCTTGGCGGTTACACAAATCTCCACCGCTAGAGTTAAGGACAAAACAATTCTTGAAGGCAATATGGGTAGACACGACACGGGTTAAGGGTGATTCGTCATTACTAACATGTCACGGCGAAGTAGACAAAATCAATGATACATGACCAAATCCATGGCCAAGACACAAAAGATTGCTCGCTGCATCACCTAGACACGCTTCATGACTAAAGGGTCGGATAAGACATGAGATATATAAATTGTGTAAAATAAAAATCAAGCAGATAGTCTAAAACTATAACCAAGTCATCGCCATTACCGTCCACCTAAAGTTCAAGCTTTGAAGTTAAGAAACCGGATCATGAAATACTAGGTAGATGTGTCATTAGAGGACGTTGTGATGTGCACACTACCTTTTCTTTAACTGTTGGCGCAATTACCAACTCTAATCTTCAAATGTGACTGAGGTGGCCTCCTCGATACTAAATCTATATACAGCTCATAACATTGTGCTTATAACATCGCACTTTACAATAAACACAACTATTTTTTTATTTTTTTTGAATCATTTTTTTTCAACATAAACATAATAACTAAACATAACATCCCCCCACTTGAGATGAACAATGGGAATTCGGGGGGTCTTCAATGATCTTTAAGAATATGTCGTTAAAGCGGCGTGATTCCCGAACCTTCCCACTTGAACCTTGAACTTAGGCAAATGATGACTTCCCAATCACAAATAAAGACTACAGGGTAGGCTAAGGTGTATAGGTGTAACGAAACAATATATTGGGTTAAAAAAATAAAAGGGATGGCTCAGATGGGTGTATCTAGGGGTATCTTGCACTAAATGGGAGTCCAACAAAAAGGTTTCACATGGGGGTCGAGAAGTCGAGGAGACTAATCGATAGACACACAATGGTTGACTATTTGGGTGATAATCCTGTTAGAAATTGGAAATTCCATAATGAAGTGTCGGTCACCCCAAATATAATCTAGCATAAGTTAGCTCGTAGACATATCATTATTTACGTTGTTTTGTAGTCAATTAGTTAGTTGTTAGCTTAGTTATTAGTTTAGTGTAACACCGTGGAGGAATGACGGGTCTTTACCCACTGTATGCCTGATCCACAGTCTGAAGGAGGACGTTATTATGTAACTATATATACCCTCTACCTCCCAAGGTAGAGGGTTGGACCTTTCACTTAATCTAACCTTCTATGTTTTCTTTCACTTTCTCTTTCTAGAAAGGATCCCATCCTATTTTCTCTCTCTAAACTATCTATCTCATTCGATCCATACTAGTGTTTGTTAAGTGTTTATGAAATCCAATATGTTACAAATGGTATCAAGAGCCATGGTTTGATCACTCATCTTTCATGTTCTTGGATTTATAGTGGTTTTCATAAGGTTTTTGGGTTTGAATGAGTTTAGAGTGGTTAGCATCATTTGGATCATTTCTAGTGTTAAAGTTTGGATTTTGATTGTACTTTTGTGTTTAGAATCACTATAAGTGCTTAGGTTTTGATTTGGAAGGCTTGAATCAGCGTGGTTGGGTTGTTTTTGGATTGAAAAGTGGTGGTTTGGAATATTTCATCCTAGCGACTTGAGTCTCGTACTTGATTTCTTCATAGCAACTTGTCTCTATGTTTTAAGCGACTTGTTTGTGTTGTGTGAAGCGACTTGTGCACTAAGCGATTTGTCTTTTGAGACAAAATGACAAAAAAGGACAAAGTAGTGGACGTACTGTTTTGTCTAGCGATTTGTCACTAGCGACTTGTCCATCTAGCGAGTTGTTACTCTAGCAACTTTTGTGTCTAGCGACTTGTCACTAGCGATTTGTCTTCATAGCGACTTGTGTCACTAGCGAATTGTCTTTCTAGCGATTTGTCCCTCTAGCGACTTGGCTTTCTAGCAACTTGTCACTCTGGCGACTTGTCTCTCTAGCGATTTGTCCCTCTAGCGACTTGGCTTTCTAGCAACTTGTCACTCCAGCGACTTGTCATTCTAGCGATTTGTCAATCTAGCAACTTGTCTTTCCAGCGACTTGTCATTCTAGCGACTTGTCTTACTAGCAATTTGTCTCAAGCGATTGTCATCGGTCTTTTGTTGACTTTTCCCGACAAAACTTCAAACGGCCATAACTTTTGAACCGTAACTACGTTTTCAGCGTTCTACCCATCAAAACGACCGTGAGAACAAGGAGAATGGCACGCCAAATAAACAATTGGGTCAACCTTCGAGGCCTAAATCCGCTCCGAACAGAAGTTATTGAGGTTTTTAAGTTTTTAGACCTAAATTTCTCCGTAAAATCGTGCAACAACCAACCCAAATCACAACCAAACAACATCTCTGCTAATCCTACAAACAATCATAAGACCTAACACACAATTGTCTATCATTGTGTCGATCCATCAGTCATTTTAACACGTTCTATTGGTCATTGCTTAATGGTTTGGTCTTGATTTTAGTAAAATCCCTTGAAAAGATCCTATTTCTCGGTTTAAATCACAGACTTGTAAAATGCCGTGTACACAGCAACATCATGTCTTACACTCCTGATTCAGTGATTTCGGAAGTACTTAAATTGTATGATGCTATGGACAACAATGATAATGTATGCTACACTTAACGGTTAAAGATGATTGAATCAATCAATGAGGATGTGATATCTTCGTGCTTTCTCAGTGCGAAGAGAGAATTGCACTGTTTAGAGTACAAAATGCCATGCAAAAGGAAAGAAGCATTGAACCTTATCAACAACTTCACTCACATCTCATGTTACTCACGATAGGAATGGAACGAACATGCAATGCCCTTTTCCGTCAAGATTTATCCACATTACCGGGAACATTACTATTGAACTTAGAACAATTGGAACAACAACTTGATAAAGAAAAGGTTCAAAAGGATAGTTCCATCTTTACTTCAAGTGATCCACAACCAATTTCGGTCATTCATCAGTGGGGAATTTACATTTGATTATGATCTAGACATGACTGAAATGTCTTTCAAGAGATAAACTGGAATGGAAATTAGCGTGTTCATAGAGACCTTATCCATCTCATGGATAATGTGGAGAAGTATATTGAGGAAGTTACTCTGAAAGATGAAAATGTGGATGAGAGTCGCAGTGCGATTGAGAGATAGTTGTGATGAGTCGGGTAATGTATCAGTTGAAAGATCGAGTGTTGCTGAATGCGAGAATACAGAGACAACAAAGAATGATGAAACGGCAGGGTTGGTAACTCTGTCGAGACAAGATGTGGAATCTTGAAATCAAGGGTGAATGAATGTCGAGTGCAATCAAGATATTGTAGTGTTGAGTCGGGTAAAGCAACAGATGTTGGATCAGTTGACACTGAATCTGAGAGGCTCAGATCTGAGATAAGCTTGAAATAGCCAGATAGTTCATGACTCTTGTTACACATGATGTAGATGCAAATTTCAGACCAACAAATGAACATGTGTCATGTGACGAGTACCCTTAACTTCAACATAATACATCTGCTAATGTACCTAAACAAACCTGATCTTAATGCGAACATGACTCACGATAAATGTTTCTTGGTTAAGGCTGAGACTAATAATTTCAAAATATATGATATGGTTGATAAAAAGGCTTTTGATGAACTTTCAAAAAAAATCTCAAAACTTGAAAAACATTGCATTTCACTTGAAATTTCAATACAAAGAAAGGAGGAAAGTTTTCAAACTAAGAAACCATATAAAAATCCAGAATTTCCTGAATTTCTTGAATATTTTGAAATAAATTATTTAAAAGCTCAGCTTCAAGCCAAAAACTCGACTATCAACAATTTGAAGAAACATATTTCTAATATGCATGTGAAAAGTAATTTGGTTACAAGTAATTCTGATGTTAATGCTACTGATGATATTCAAATGAGAAATGATGAATTAGCGGTTTGTGTGGCCAACTTACAAAAGGAAAATGAGAGATTGAGAAAGCATCACATAGAACTAAGTGACTCTGTCAAAGATCCTAGAACTAAGTCAATGGAACAAACAAAATCTTTGATAGCAAAAATTGATGAACTCAAAGCTCAAGTTCAGGATAAGAGTTTTGTGATAGTTGCCTTAAAGAAAGTGAGAAAAGCGTAGGGAAAAGTGTGAACACTAAGTTTACAAAACCATCAACCTTGGGAAACCACTTCTCATTCCATTAGAGACCGGTTTGTTGTTAGGCGTCTTTGCATTTATATCACGAAAAGAACAAAATTTTCAAGAACACGGTTTGCCTCCCAAGTTGATGTGAAACAAGTTTTGTCAAAACCGGTCACTTCACCTTATTTGCCTAAGAATTCACATGATATGAATGACTTGTTCAAGAACTATGATCTAGAAGAAGCTCGAGAAAAGGCATTTTATATTCAAAAGGACGGAATTTTAGGTGCTAGACCTAGGGTGATGAATTCTACGAGATTTCAAGGCACTTCTAGTAGTTTTAAACCATTACCTAGGAACACTCAACTAAAGACTAGGGATTGGCTTGGATCTAAGAGTAGTTCGCGTTTGAATAAAGCTATTCCCATAGCAGATAACTCTAAGAACTCTAGATCATTGCACGAATCCAAACAAGTTTTTTCTCAAATTGTGCAAATGCATCTTTAGGGCAAATCATGATAATTGTTTTTCAAAATCCCTAAAGAAAGTAAATGCTCATGCAAAGGTTCAACATGTTAAGTCCGGATTTTCACTAAGTCATTTACGGTGCATATGAAGCAAAACAAACCAAAAACTTTGCCTAGATGGATACCAACTTCTAAATCTTTGAAAACTAGGGAAGGATAAGTCTTCCAATGTGCATAAGAAGCCTAACAATCCTAGACCTTGCCATAAGTGGATACCGTCTGGTAGAGTGTTTAAGAATGATGGACTTAGGTGGATACCTACCGGAAAGCTGTTCACCGATGGCAAAATCAAGGTTGACCGTGAAACCCCAAAGGGTTTGGATATTAATGTCACTAACCAATATATATGAAATCAAGCTTGTAATGTTAGTGCAGGTAATCCTTACTAATTTGCAGATACTTCGATCCTTCACTACATGGACTGGCTAAAAGTATGGATAACTAATGGATTGATATCTCATAACTCACGGGTTCAAGTAACTCAACCTTGATATTCAATCGACAATGACGTTTGAACACAACAGTTCAAGCCTCGTACTCTAAAGAAAAGAAATGAGTACGTTTCAGTGAGCATTATCTTCGAAAGAAGTGAAATCTTCTTATGATGTTTGAACATAACAGTTCAAGCCTCGTTCTCTAAAGAAAAGAAAAGTGTACGTGTCAGTGCGCTTTATCTTCTGAAGAAGAGAAATCTTCTCAATTATGACCATTCTCATCAACATGCTTCATGCTTTTTCCATCTTGGCCTTTCATCATCAAGTGAACCGAACTCATTGATTGTTTTCTTATTTCTCTTGCTCAATTATAATGACGATGGCGACATCATATGCTACCTTTGAGGGGGAGATGTGTGAATATAATACATTTGGATGATTTTCACTTAGTCAATCAAGAATGGCAACTCTGTATGCAATTCTTGAGGGGGAGAAGAAGTGTGAATTCACTGCATGGTTGATTGATATCTGAGAATAAATGGTCAAACGACTCCAAACTCATGTAAGAACCGAGCTTCTTCTTATCGGGTCATCTTCACATGGAGTTTCTTCTAAGAGCCGTTGGCTGACATCTTCTCATGGACTGATTTGATTAATAACAAAGTGCTTCCAGTTACGGGGCTGATTTCCTTGATGAACATCTTTATGTTCTTGTTTGATTGGGAGGGATCTGAGTTAAAGGGATTTGCTATATACAAGTTAACGGGAATGCATTTGGTGAGAAGAAGATGTCAACTTTCTATTCCCCAACTGGACAATCTTGAAGAAGGTCGAGTCTACAGTCGGTTCTACATTTTTTGCTACATGTTAGAAGACTAAAGACAAGTTGCATTTAACGATCTAAAGACTTCTTCTTAATTCAAACATTCATCTAAAAGATTGTCGGTTTAGGGGAGAGCACTAATTGGGGGAGGGTGAAATGTATGATTTTATCCCCAATTAGACTAGCTCACATGCTTCAGCAAGTTGATTCTCACAGATATAATTGAGCTAATGGTAGTCTTCTCAAAAGATTTCAAGTATCTGGACATATAACGTGTTGCTGATTCTGAAGTATCGAAACCAGCAAGGGGGAAGGAGACATACATCTAAAAGCATTACGAGTACACATGATGAACTTAATATTTCTAAGTGATTGAAGTTATCTCGGGAAGACAAATGTCATGACCGCAGAGAAACTCAGTGTTTGACTCGTGGCTTCTAGTGTTCTTATTCCAACTATGTGGGGGAAGAGATGTGAAAGTTAGTTTATGATGATAAAAGAGGTACACAAGTATGACATATTCAGGGGAGATATATGTGTAACATGAGGGAGGTGTTATCAGCTATTCTCTCTTTGGGAATGTGTGTACTTCGGGATTCTTGAGCTTCATACACGATCATCAGGGAAGAAAAATGTGAACATTGGGAGGTGTTTCATTCCCTCATGATGTGTACTCGGGAGAGCTCTTGGGTATTGGTGTATTTCGGATTCTTGAGCTTTATACACGATCATCAGGGAAGAAAAATGTGAAAATTAGGGAGGTGTTTTCATTCCCTCATGATGTGTATTCGGGAGAGTTCTTGAGCATTATTCAAAGAGACTTTGCATGATTTTCAACTACTTGGGAAGTGTTCTCTACTGACACCTTTGGAATGGATTGCTTCAGAACTTCATGGAAAAGGAATTTGAAAAGAGTTATTTAAGCGTGGGATGAAACGTTGTTGTTCTTCTATTGGATGATATATAACCCCAGGGCAGTGAATCTCGTGTTATTCTTAAAAGCAACAAGTTCGATGATAATGGTGTGCTTCCTTGTGCACCTGGCTAAGGGAAGCTTGAAAGAAAGCTTGGTCTGCTTATTCTAAGGATTTTTCGGTTGTGGGGAAGTTGCCAAAGTCTCGCATTCTTAAAGGCTCAATTTCTTCGATTCAAGAGCCTTGGAAGCTTTGGTGGTGGATGTTTAAGAGGTGACGATTTCTATCTTCAACAACGGGGCTGGTCGATATCTTTATCTCGGTACTCGTATCATCATCTTCTTAAACTATATCATCTACTCTATCTTTGTAAATATTTATCAAAAAAAAAAAAAAATGTTGGATATAAGTTTTCACATACACATCAAACCATTAACATAAGTGGGCGTATAAGTGGAATTCTAGAGAGAGAAAGTTAGAGGTTTAGGGAACTTAGTGAGAGAAAGTGAAAGATATTATTATGAGCTCCAACTCTCTACCTTGGGAGGTAGAGAGTATTTATAGTCTTACATAAATCGCCACACAACGAACCTGTGGATCAGGCATAACAGTGGGTAAAGACCCGTCCGTCCTCCACGGTGTTACTTAACTAAATACTACTAACCTAAATATAACTACGACTACGAGCATTCTAACGATTACATATACTTGAGGTGACCGACTCTTTAATACCGGGAATTTCTAATTCCTAACAATCTCCCCCTAAGGGAGGTCACCTCAAACATATACTAAAATGACATTGAATACAATCAGATATTACATTAACAATTGATCTTGCATTCTTGATGTAGTACTTTGCTCCGAAGCTCGTAGTCATTGATTCCACTCATTGCATGTTTGGTTAATCCAAGTGGAGGTCTTTTACTGATCCACGTGATAATAATTTGAGCCGCTATTGAGATCATCAGCAATCAAAAATCTCTGTGACATCCATTGTGGTGTTGGTATTATGTGATGTTGTGACATTCGGACCGACATGCTCACATTCTGGATCATGATATCTTCTCATCGAGTACAGCGGAAGCTTTGTTGAATCATGATATTGGCGGGCGTAGCAGAAGCATGGAGTGAAATATCAGAGTCATTGATGCACTAATCATGATTTCTTTTGAGATGAATGTGTTAAGTGAGCATGCGGCTATGGATTGACCGCTTCATTCGATCAGCGCAAGCGTCGTACCCATACAACATTAGCAATAACGCACGCAAAGTGTGATCACTTTCGATTGAATTGAGTACACGGCCCGGTTCCGTTGATCAGATACAAGTACTGCCTGTGATCAGTATAATTCCGAAGAATTTCCTTGCCAGGGGTTTCGCAGCTGCTCTAGCTGTTCAAACCGGAACGTCTCAAAGAAGACAACAGGTGAGTGAACCAGGCGAATTTAGTCCAGATTGATGAAAAGATATTTGAAAAACAATCGAGTATCGCTCAATAGAAATTGTTTTTGCAATACGACGAAGGTTTTAATGAAAATCAATTATCAATCATAAAACACCTTTTGATTTGAAAAATTAGTACACGGTCGATGTGCTAAAGAAAAGAGTTGTTAAGCACAAAGACCGGGTTTTCAAAGGTATCCGTCAATCCCTAACCTGAACCAGGATTGATTCAAGAATTGAATCGCCCCATTGTTTCTGTTCAGTTGTCACATGGTTGATCCATATAATAGATCTCACATGCCACCTACCAGGAGCTTGTTAGATGTTGGCTCCAGAAGGCTTTCCATCTTCATTGTGAGTATGTAGACACATCACTTTCGGATGTTACGGCAATACCACAAGGATAAATGCGTAGGACTCAAGATATAATCTCTCTTTCCACATTGTGTGAAACAGAGAGTCTTCATTGAAAGTGTCCTAATGAGATTTATTGATGATCTCGTGGCTCTAGACTCAATTTGTGCATATTTGGATCCTATATCGGAGACTAGGGAGAGGGTCTCCTTCTTCAATATCAACAATCTCTAAGAGAAAGTCGATAGATAATGTCGGTTCCCCATGAGAATGAAACAAGTCCTTTTAAGAGGAACTTGAGTGGTTTGGAAAGTTGAAGTGCGGTCGTCCTTTGGGTCCATGACGTCTTGTCTTCAATACCGATGTTACCATCAGTAGCATATGAATTGAACCGGTTTTACGCCCTAAGGTTGAATAAATGGAGGGCTATTTGTTTTCACCTTTTCTCATTCAATTCTTTTTAATTCTTCAACCCCTTCAGTGCTTACCGAGACTTCATAACTAGAACCTTGTTGGGTTTATTCCAGTACTAGCTCGTCTCAGTCCGCACTCTTCCCATATCTCATTTTTCTCCTTTTTTTTTCATCATACCTAAGAACTCTACACTAACTAGTGGATAGTTCCTGGGTAGATCCCTCCGGTTCTGGCGGATCATGGGAACAAATACCTAACCTTATCATCCTTATATCACCATACATAAAGTAAAGTTGGTCGGTCTATTTGGTATTGTTCATCTGCCATTGGATCCAATTGAAAACCATTTGAAAATCAATTCAGATACTTGTGATATATTATCAAAGCATTTTGTACCTGAATTGTTTTTGATATTTTTAGAACGAGAACTCCCCCTCAACATGTGAATCAAGTATTTGAAATAGTTTTCCACAAGGAGGCAAGAGAAAGAATTAACTTCTTTGATTACCATTTTCTAAAAATATCAACATCACTTCCCTAATCGAATCAAGTAGATAAAGCATTTTGGGGAAGGATGAGGTTTTCATGATTTTGCTCCCCCTCAATATGTGCCTCGAGATTTGAAAAGAGTTTTGCACATACTAGAGGGAATTGCACTTGAAATAAGTTATCACGTTTCAAATCATAGGTTTAAGATAGATGCTCCCCCTCAACATGTGCATGGAAAATTTGAAATCGTTTGTCACATGTGGGAAGGGGAGCTTGTACATCCTTATAAAACCATTTACCGAATTATCAGTTTAAATCCAATTTAAATCACATTCTCCCCTGATCACAATTATCAAATCATTTGAGATTTGTGATCTCTTATAGATTTAAATTGATTTTGAAAGCTTTTAAGGAGAATTGTGACTTGATTATGAAAGCGTTTTAGCTGATAAGGATCGGTTTTTAAGACTTTAAACTCCATTGATAAAACATGCATGTATATCTTTTGAAAACAATTGAATGCCAAATAACTTTTAATTTAATTGAAATCATTCTCCCCCTCAATCAATGACATAGGTTGTTGATTGAGATATAGAGATTTTGACAAATAAGTCCTTATGATTATCAAAAATAGAGACTGAGTTATTTTTCAAAGCAGTTAGTTTTCAGTGAGATAAATGTTTATAAATCGAGCATGGAATTTTGAAAACATGATAAAGAATGGCTCTGTTCTTTCTTTGAAAAGCGGGTTATTGCCTGAAATGACAATAAACCATTGTTTCTCTTTCTCCCAAAATATTTTTTGATTTTTTGATTTTTTTTTAAATTCGAACAATATCTAAAGTCTCGTGTCATTCTTTGAATGACAGCACAAAGACCGTAGATATTATCGAACTGAGAAAAACATGACAAATTGACAATATTTTTGGAAGATTTTTGATTTTTTCAGATTTTTTTTTTTTTTTTTTATGAATTTTTGAAAGTTTTATATTTTTCTATTTGGTTTTATAGGTTTTATAATTTTGTATTTTGCTTTTTGGATAAATATATACAAAGATATAGATGAAGGAAAGACCTTTACTCCTCGTCTTCCTCCTGAAGACGTTTGAGTGTTTCTGGTTGAAGGCTTTTCAAGCCAAGTCGAGGAAGAATAAACTCAAAACGTTCTCTTGGAAGAGCTTTGGTGAAGATGTCTGCTAAGGTATTCGACTTAACAAAATAGAGTTCCACCACACCGTTTTCTACTTGTTCCCTGATGAAATGATGTCGGATGTCAATGTGCTTTGCTCTTGAGTGTTGTACGTTGTTGCATGAGAGAGCAATAGTACTTTATTATCACGAGAGAGGATTATGTTGAATTTAAAGCCATAGTCAGATAATTGGGATCTCATCCAAAGGATTTGAGCACAACAAGATGACATGGCTATGTATTCAGCCTTGTGAGAGAAATAGAAGTACTCATTTGCTTCTTTGAAGACCACTCACAAGCTTATCACCCAAAAAGCTGAGCACCTCCTGATGTACTTGCGTGTATCTTGACATCTGCATGATCGGCATCTGCATAGGTACATTAGTGACATACCGGTGTCCTTTGGGTACCATAGTCCCATATTGATGGTTCCTTGGAGATACCGAAAGACCGTTTAACCGCTTCAAGGTGCTTTTTAGTAGGCTTAGCCTGATATCTAGCACACATGCACAAAGCGAACAAGATGTCTGGTCGCTGCTAGCTTGAGGTACATCAGGGTTCCAATCATACTACGATATTTTGTTTGGTCTACCATGATCCCTGAGTGGTCCTCATCAAGTTTAGTACGTTCAATCATGGGAGTGTCAACGGTGTCACTTGATACAAATCCAAATTTCTTTAAAATCATTTGCATATTAAGATTGATTAATGAAAATGCCTCAGGGACTTTGTGAAATTTGTAATCCCAAGAAAAATGACATTTGTCCCATCATCGACATTTGAAATTTGGAACCCATTTCTTTTGAAAAACGATCACATTCATTGGGGTCGGTCGAGGCAAAGATAATATCATCAACATATATTTGAACGTGAATTAAATGTTTGCCTGACTTTCGGGTGAACAATGTTGGATCAACTGCTCCTTTGCTGAATCCGGTCGATAGAAGAAACTTTGATAGCGTATCATACCATGCCTTTGGAGCTTGATTTAAACCGTAAAGAGCTTTCTTCAGACGATAAACGAGAGTAGGATGCTCTGGATTCACAAAGCCTTCAGGTTGGCTGACGTGGACAACTTCTTTAAGATCTCCGATTGAAATGCCGTCTTTACATCCATATGATAGACTACCATGTTCTTACTTGCGGCATTAGCCAAGAATATTCTGATTGCCTCGATTCGAGCCACTGGAGCAAATGATTCTTCAAAGTCTATACCCTCCTCTTGGCGGTATCCTTTAGCAACTAATCGAGCCTTGTTCTTTAACACATCACCATGCTCATCAAGTTTCACTTTGAAGATCCACTTTAGAGCAATGATCATAGCACAATCTGGAGCGGGTACTAATTCCCATACATCAAGTCGATCAAACTCATGAATTTCTTCTTGCATGGCATTGAACCAGCAGTCTTCATCCATGGCGGTTTTAACATCTTTTGGTTCGATCTTAGAGAGTACGGAGTTGAAGAAGCACCATAAGGCATCTTTTGCAAGTTGTTTCCGTGTGGATACTAGGATGAGAGGATTTCCAATGATGTTGTCTAATGGATGATCGTGAGTCCATTTTCTGAGGTGTTCATGTGGCAGTGGTTGAGGAGGACTAAAGTAGCGAGTCGATGTCTCGAAGAAGATGGTTGATGAAGATTCAGGAACAAATACATTTTCAAATGGAGCATCTTCAGGAGTAGCAAAGGGATTAACTTCATTATTGATACGAGACATAGTTCCATGATGTACCCTCGAAGTTTGATGATTTGTTGATGAGACAGAGTGATCAGCAGTAGGCGCTTCTTGACTTAATGATATTGAGATTGAAGGATTGACGTCATTCACGGAATATGAGCACCTCTACAAGTAGGAATTGTCAGTTCATTAGCACTTGGCTCACAATGTTCATCAAACATAGGATCAAACAATTTCTTTAAATCATCTTCAAATGGAGGTACATATGGAGTTTCTGAAGAAGAATTTGGTATAAGGGATGAACTAATGGGATTGTCTTGAAGTGCGGGTCTGAGCTGGGTGTCGGAGCCATAGGACCACTACGATAGAAACTCTCTCTGACTATCTTTATCAACCCATATGTAGACAATTTGAAGTGACCACTGATAAAAAAAACCTGATATACCAAACTTGAAACTGAAGAAGAATTCCATGCATTTGCATCTTAAGCTCGCCTTTGTGAATTTTAATTTCAATCTCAAATAAGTGATAATTGATTAACTCTGAAGTAATGACTTGTGTCAAATGCCCATCACGTGAATAGACGTACAACCGGATGTACGTCGATCCACTGAATGAACCGGAACAAATGAATTCTCGACATTAATGCATTCTTCCTAAAGGTATACATGTAGAGACTGATCGGGAAGATTCACCACAAATGTCTTGGCGAATGAGGTAGTCATTTTCCTTAATGTTCATGTGGTTGATTTATAGCGTGCACAATGAGATGAACAATAATCCGTAAAGATTTGGCAAAGGAATACCAAAGAGCGGATCATTATTCAATAATGCAACTTACAATATCATGATAGTCATTATAAACGCCTTGTGAAATAACGGGAGATAAGGTTTCTTGAGAATTCCAAGAAGTACTTCTTAGATGGTGAACCGGTTGAGTCAATAGAAACCGGAGCATGAGCTTCAGAAGCTGGATGATCAACATTTGTCGGAGGTTAAAAGTACTCATCAAACATATCTTTGAAAGACAATGAATCCCAAATATTGATTCCCAATTATCCATAGTAAGTGAAGCATTAGGTGTTGGAGGAGAGTCATCAAAATTCAAAACAATGAATCCCAGTTATCCTTAGTATATTCACTCTTCATCAAAAAGAATATACACTCATTATCATCAAAAATTAAGTCGTATAACCATTATTCAAACATCCATCATCATGTAGTATATTCACTCTTCTCCCCTCAAAAATTGCATCCGAAGTTGCCATTTTTAATTTAACAAGAGAATAAGAGAATACACCAATGAACGTAGATCCACTTGATGACTGAATGGGCGTGGAAAAACATGAAGCTTGTTGATGAAGAATGTAGATGAGTATGGCCATTCATGAGAGAATTTCTCTTTAGCCGAAGATAAAGCGCACATAAGAGAGCGTTCCACACTTTTCTTTTCTTTGAAGAACGGGGCCTGAAGAGTTATCTGCAGACACCATAATGATGAAGTACAAGGCACTGGCTGATGTGAGCAGAGGCGTCATTGTTTAGAGCCCAGGTCATATGTTTAGAGCCGCCCGAATCCAAATACCAAGGGACGATTTGTACGACCTACTTTGGACAACAGACGAAGACAGAGAATTGGAAACATTGGATCCCCACGTGCTCATGGGGTCCTTTTGGTTGGCACAAACAATCTTTGAATCAGCAGAAACCCTAGGTGCAATGTCATTGTCACTAGGAGCTAAACTAGTAGAAGCATCAGGACTTAGTCGGGGACATTTTGTGCTTAATGGGATTGTTCTACCAGTTGGCTTCCAAACCTTATCAGGCACTACTCTAGGCATAGTGGATCTAGTTAAGGGGCAAGGTTTGCCATTCGTGAATATTCGACCTTGTTGGCTTCCATGAAATCCTACATTGGTTAAAACCTTCCCTGTAGGTTTCCAGGATTGCTTAATCTGTTTCGCTCTCCAAACTTTCTTAAGTGGGTTATGAATCTTAGACCTCGAAATAACACATCACATTTATCATGATTACCAGAAATTAAACATTTTTGCATGTTTTGCAGACAGCATAAGGCCTCGAATTAATTTTAGTAAGCTTAGAGCTAATACTAGAACTAACACGATTCTTTTTGTTCAAATCAAACTTCTTGTCCCTATGGTGTTCTTTCACTTCCTTATCATGAACACTTTTAGTTTGCGTAATCCTATCCTTCTTTGCATAGCTTCTAGGTTTTGACCGCTAACTTTAGTGTCAATCTTAACATCTGTAGAAGTAACGATGGGAACATTACATGGCTTCACTACTTTTCGCATTCCTGGTCTAGAAGTGCTGGGATTTGAAATTCTAGGAGGCACATCACAGGTTGCTTGCTTGAATTTAGATATGGAACAAGGCATATCAAGGGTCACATGCTTGGCTTTAGGCATAGAACGGAATTCCTGTTTGGCACTAGGCATAGAACAAGGCTTCACAGCTTTGCCTTTTTCACCTAAGGGTTTTGGACATGTTGCAATTACACATTCAAGCAGCTCTTGAGATCGTTTGGCCTGGAGGCAAGCAAACCTAATTTCACTATCAAGAGGTTTGTTAATGAAATCCTCTTCGACAATCTCACGGAGACATTCTAGACTATCCTTAAGGTGAGCACAGTAGTCATGAAAAGCATGTTCATTATTCCTAAGATGAGGAGGAATATATTTAAGTGTCACAGTGTATTTGCAGTCTAAGGGTGATTTTGAGACAACATTCTTATTGAAAACAAGTGGCAGTTTCCCATTTCCTGACTTCTCAGATTCTCAATTTCCTTTTGTAAAGACGTTATTTTTCGTTGTTTTGGTCACGGGTGACGTTTATTGAATCATATAACTCTTTAAAATGTCGTTTAACCTTTTCATTTTCTTCTAGAAAACTTTCGTTTTCCTTTTGTAAAGCATTTACTAGGTTTTGAAGATGAAACGTTTGAGAATTCTGAGAATCTAAAGGAGGAGGCATTTGGGAGCTTGTCATATTGTTCGTTTGACCCTTTAATTGAGAGATTTGGGCTTTCAACTTTCGATCGTGTTGCACGAGCTTGAATCATTCATCACGTTTGTTAATTTGAAAAACCGCATCAAACTCTGGAGCATCTGAAGATGTCTTGATATTTGAAGTTTTGACATTTTCTTTGAGATGTTGATATTTGAGTTGTAAATTAAAATGCTCAACTTCTAGTTTAGAAAAATGTTTAACCAAATTGTCGTGATCATCCAGTTCAATTTTCTCGTTTAGTTTAGAATTAGTTTTTCAAGCTCAATGACACGATCATGGGAGACTTTCAGGGCAACAGATAGTTCATGAAATTTGGAAGCATTAATAGAGCAATTTGAAGCAGTGAAAAAGATATCTTGAGAAACACATTCAGTAATAAGAGTCTCATTTAAGGTATGCAAGTTCTTCCTCTCAATCTCATTATATTTTAGTGCACGCTCATAATCACTAACTTCAACTACCATTGCATCAAATTCCTTTTCCATTTCTTTAATATCTGATTTTATCCCCTTTTTAAGACTCTCAAAATGATCTTTTAGTTGTTTAAAGAAAGGCATGACCTCAGTTAAATAACATTCTTTCATTTGCTCAAAACCCCTTTCCCCTTCAGTTATCCCAGTGGGTGTGATCCTTTTCTTACAAGTTTTCTCAAAATCGGTAAATAGTTGAAGAATAACATATTGACTGATTAAGGTCTTGCTCTTAGTGGCAATAGTTCTAGGAACTAAATGCATTGGTGTATTTGGAGGATACAGTCGCTTTAGGGAATTTCCTACAAGGGGGATTTTTTCAACAAGATTTTCAGCTTTTTGCAAGTCCATATCCTTTTTCCAGAACACTTGTTCAGGGGTCAATAGAGTCTGAGGCTTAAACATGTTTAAGGATATCCAATTTTCCTTAGTGTAATCATGGGGTTGTATCGTTATCTTGTTCTTTTTACACTCAGGATCTTCTAGCTTCTTATTCATTTTCTCCCTAGTGACTTCATCTGATTTCTTATCTTCCTCAGTGCACTCAGCGCAACTAGGTTTCTGTCTAGGCTTAAGGATCTCATTACCATCATACAGTACCTTATGAGCATTTCTAGCCTTTTAATTACCTCTGGATTAGGTTCCTCAACAAGGGGAATGCTATGCTTATCGCTTAAGACTCTATGCTTAGTGATCATGTGAGCAGTCTGAATGGTATTCCCTTGTACGTACAACTTATTTTCAAGCTTGTTTTTCAAAGTTTTTAGATTGGAAAAATCATTCAAAAGTTTTGATTCCTTAGCCTTGAATTCTTGCTTAAGCATTTTAACATTTTCTTGAAGTTCGTGTTTTTGCTTAGCAGTTTTAGAAAGCTTTTCTTGTAAGGAGTTTAACTCTTGTTTTAATACTTCTTCTCTAAACCTACTTTTTCTAATAGTTGTACGTATTTGGACATCCATTTCCTGCTCACGGGTGGTCAACTCAAACTTAGCACGCTGTTCATAAATAGCAACCTGATCCTTATATATGTTAAGCTCAGTGGTAAGGGAATCATCAGGCACAAATGCAGCGTACTCATGCAGTTCATAATCATCATTTTGAGTAGAAGATGCACAACTAGGTACAGCAGAAACATCCATGCAACTTACCTGAGCATTGACATGCAGAGGCTGTGACGGGTGCATCTCTATCTTGGGTACATCCGAAGCTTCCATGGAGCGTTCCTTTGCATTAACTTGCACAGGTTGTGTCTGGTGCACCTCTCTCTCTTGTGAATTTGAGCACGAAGATTCCATTTTTCCATTATCCGACTCATCAATTTTTGTTGTCACTGACATTCTGCATTCAGCAACACCCGATTCTTCAACATATACATTACCCAACTTATCACAACAATCTTTCAACTGCACCTGACACTCATTCACGTCTTCATTCTTTTGAGCAGATTCTTCAATGTACTTTTTCACATTATCCATGAGTTGGATAAATGTCTCAATGAATTCCTGAATTTCCATTCCAGTATGTTTTTGAAGGAAATTCCAGTCAAGTGTTGATCGTAATCTGCTGAATATTCCCCACTGATGAATGGCTGAAATTGTTTGTAGATTACTTGAAGAGCTGCACTGGAACCATCCTTTTGAACCTCTTTATTGGTAAGTTGCAGCTTTAAGTGTTCTAAGTTCAACAGCAAGCTTCTTGTCAATGTAGGTAAGTCCTGGCGGAAAAGAGCACTACATGTTCGATCCCCAGCTATGGATAACAGTTGTGTGAGGTGCAGATGAAGTAGCTGATATGGCTCAATGCTGCATTCCATTTGCGTGGCATTCTCATTGTACTCAGAACATGAAGATCTCACATCCTCATTGTTCAATTCAAACATCTTTAACCGTTCAGGGTAGCATACTTTATCATTGTTGTCCACAGCATCATACAATTTAAGCACTTCTGAAATCACTGGGTCAGTAGAGTAAGACATGATGTGGTAGAATGCACGGGATTTTACAAGTCTATGATTTAAACCGAGAAATAGAATCTTTCGCGGGATTTTACTAAAATCAAGACCATTAAGCAATGACCAATAGAACGTGTTAAGATGACTGATGGATCGACACAATGATAGACAATTGTGTGTTAGGACTTATGATTGTTTGTGGGATAAGCAGAGATGTTGTTTGGTTGAGATTTGGGTTGGTTGTTGCACGATTTTCCCGAGAAATTTAGGTCTAAAAACATAAAAACCTCAATAACTTCTGTTCAGAGCGGATTTAGCCCTCGAAGGTTTACCCAAATAGTTCATTCGGCGTGACATTCTCCTCGTTCTCACGGTCGTTTTGATGGGTAGAACGCTGAAAACGGAGTTACGGATCAAAAGTTATAGCCGTTTGAAGTTTTGTCGGGAAAAGTCAACAAGTCGCTAAGAATTCTTGAACCAAGTCGCTAAGACCAAGTCGCTAGGACCCAAGTCGCTAAGTAACAACTCGCTAAGCTCCAAGTCGCTAGCAAAATTTTGACAGCAAGTCGCTAAGAATTAAGTCGCTAATTTGTCAAGTCGCTAAATAGCAACTCGCTAGGTACCAACTCGCTAACACCAAATCGCTAACAATTTTGGCAGCAATTCGCTACTCAAGTCGCTAAAACTTCAAGTCGCTAAAGAGCAAGTCGCTACAGACCAAGTCGCTACCACAAGTCGCTACCCGTAGTGGAGAGTCCACTACTTGTACTGTTAATCGCTAGGTCTAAGTCGCTAGCTCCAAAACTGTAACTCGCTACAAAATTGTGAAGCAAGTCGCTAGCAAGAAAGTTATACCGTGAGCAAAGTCGCTAACTTGAAAAACTTCCAAAACACACTTTTCAATCCAAAACAACCCAACCACGATGATTCAAGCCTTCCAAATCAAAACCTAAACACTTATGATGATCTTAAACACAAAGGTACAATCAAAATCCAAACTTTAACACTAGAAATCAACCAAATGATGCACAAACCACTAAACTTTTTCAAACTCAAAAACCACCTAAAAACCACTAGAAATCCAAAGATGTGTAAGATATGATCTAACCATGGCTCTTGATACCAATTGTTGGATATAAGTTTTCACATACACATCAAACCATTAACACAAGTGGGCGTATAAGTGGAATTCTAGAGAGAGAAAGTTAGAGGTTTAGGGAACTTAGTGAGAGAAAGTGAAAGATATTATTATGAGCTCCAACTCTCTACCTTGGGAGGTAGAGAGTATTTATAGTCTTACATAAATCGCCACACAACGGGCTGTGGATCAGGCATACAGTGGGTAAAGACCCGTCCGTCCTCCACGGTGTTACTTAACTAAATACTACTAACCTAAATATAACTACGACTACGAGCATTCTAACGATTACATATACTTGAGGTGACCGACTCTTTAATACCGGGAATTTCTAATTCCTAACAAAAAACAAAATCAAAACAAAAAAATATAAAATCTTCTAAAACCCATAAAAATTAAAAAATTTGAAAAATTCCAAAAATATGTTTTCTAAAGACATGTCTTCTGGTATCGATAACATCTACGGTTGTTAGGATTTAGTAAATCTAGGTATTAAAGTGTCGGTCACCTCAAGTATTTGTAATCGTTAGAAAGCTCGTAGTCGTAGTTATTTAATGTTAAGTAGTATTTAGTTAAGTAATACCGTGGAGGACGGACGGGTCTTTACCCACTGTATGCCTGATCCACAGCCCGTTAGGTGGCGTTTTTGTGTTAAGACTATAAATACTCTCTACCTCCCAAGGTAGAGAGTTGGAGCTCATAATAAGATTTTCTTTCTCTCACTAAAGTTCCCAAATCTCTAACTTTCTCTCTCTAAACCATCTTCTTATACGCCTACTTGTGTTTGTGTTATGATGTGTATGTGAAATCCAATATGTTACAAATGGTATCAAGAGCCATGGTTAGATCATCTCTTACATATCCTTGGATTTCTAGTGGTTTTAGATGGTTTTGAGGTTGAAAAAGTTTTGTGGTTTTTGCATCATTTGGATCATTTCTAGTGTTAAAGCTTGGATTTTGATTGTACTTTTGTGTTTAGGATCATCACAAGTGTTTAGGTTTTGATTTGGTAGGCTTGAATCATCGTGGTTGGCTTGTTTTGGATTGAAAAGTGGTGTTTTTAATTTTTGCTTGCTAGCGACTTGAGTCCGCAGTTGTTATTCTTGGTAGCGACTTGCTTTGTAAGTTTCTAGCGAGTTGCAGTTGAAGTGGTAGCGATTTGAGCTTAGCGACTTGTCTATTGAGACAAGCCGACAAACAATACACTTAGTGGATTCTCCACTACGGGTAGCGACTTGGTGAAGGTAGCGATTTGCTTTCAGTTTTGTTAGCGACTTATACCATATACTTTGTTTTCTTAGCGACTTGGTGTAAGCGACTTGAACCTTGAGTGAAGTTGCTATTTAGCGACTTATTGACTAGTGACTTGCTTTAATTTGTCAAAATTTGTAGCGACTAAAAAGAATGGTGCTGACTTGTTGTCATAATTCTTAGCGACTTGGCATTATAGTTTAATTTTGATTTCTTTCTAGAATACTTAGCAACTTGGTGCTTAGCGACTTGGCTCAAGGTTTCTTAGCGACTTAGTTGAACATTTGGTTGTAATACGGTTTTCTCTTGATTTAGTAAAATCCCGTGAAAGAATCTATTTATCGGTTTAATCATAGAGTTTTAAAATCCCGTGTAATCTATTAACATGTCTACCAACGTACCTACAATCATCTCCATTCTTGTCGAGGATGTTCAAGCAAATGGTTCAGATACTTGTCCACCTATGCTTGACAGAACCCACTACGACTCTTGGGCACAACGAATCGATTGTAACATCTTGGAAAGGAAAATGGAGTCAACATTCTCAAGTCTATTGATGAAGGACCTTATCGGATTGAGACTACAAGAGACTTAATTGATACAGCTGCAGATGGAACAATGATCTATGGAATAGATAGACCAAAGACGTATGATGAGCTCAATGACAAGGAGAAAAAGAGGTTCGATGCTGATATCAGGGCCTCAAACATCATACTACAGGGTCTTCAAAAGACATCTACAAGCTGATCAATCACAACACTGAAGCCAAGGCTCTTTGGGATAATGTCAAGATGCTTCTCTCAGGTTCTGAATTGACTAAAGAAGACAGAGAATCTCAACTGTATGATGAGTTTGAGCACTTTAAGATGAAACCAGAAGAGAGTGTCTATGAATATTACGTGAGATTCCACAAACTAGTTAATGATATGAGGAATATCAAGATGACTATGCCAAATATTCAGCTAAACTCAAAGTTTGTGAACAACATGAATCCAGAATGGCACAAGTTTGTCACCTCTTTGAAGCTAACCAAAGGATTGAAGAACACAAACTATGAGCAATGATGCCTTCCTTCTCGAGAATGAGAGACATGCCATGTTTGAAAAAGGATTCTTGAACAATGTAAACAAATCCCGGGAAACAAGTTCATCAAATGATTCTACTGCCTTTTACACAAATGTTGGAATTACCACCAAAGCTTCACAAGTTATACCCATGGGAGATGGTAATCACAAACTCATTCCTGATCCAAGGTTCAAACAAGTCGATGCTGATGCAGGTCATTGGACACTTCATTAATCAACTAGCTCTTATGGTAAAACAAAACCTGACCCTCAGTCCACATACCAACAGTCTTCACACTAACAATGAGATTTAACGAGCTGCATCCAATCTACACAATCATGCTGTTATCAGAGATGGAAAGGTTATGGGGCAACCACTTCAAGGAAGACGATACGAACAAGGGATGGTTGGAGCAAGCTATATGAATGCTGGAGTTGGTGGAGGATATGGAAATCAGAATAGGGGAAGGAATGGGAATCAAGGTCAAGCAAAGCCAATTAAGTGCTACAACTGTGGAGGTGAGGGACATATTGCTAGGAACTGCACATCTCCAAAACGTCCTCGAGGAATCAGCATACTTCAGAGACAATATGCTGCTTGTGCAAGCTCAGGATAATGGAGCAACTTTGGATGAAGAGGAGTTGTTGTTTCTTGTTGAAGGGAATGCTAAAACATATGATCTTTGATGTAGATGAGTAGCCAGTGCAGGGTATGGGTTAGAACAATCCAAATGCATTTCAAGTAGCTGACTGTGATGCTTATGATTCGGATGTGGATGATGAACCAACTGCCCAATCAATCCTTAAGCCTAGGCAGAAACCTAGTTGCGTTGAGTGCACTGAGGAAGATAAGAAATCAGATGAAGTCACTAGGGAGAAAATGGATAAGAAACTCAACAATCCTACATGTAAAGATAAAAACATAATTATCAGACCCCATGACTACAATAAGGAAAATTGGATTTCCTTGAACATGTTTAAGCCTCAAATGTTGTTAACACCCGAACAAGTGTTCTGGAAAAAGGATTTAGATAAGCAAAAGCGATAATCTTGTTGTAACAAACCCCCCCTTAGGAAAATGCCTTCAGCAACTATGTATCCTCCTAATACACCAATGCATTTAGTCCCTAGAACTATTGCCACTAAAAGCAAGACCTTAATCAGTCAATATGTTATCTTTCAATTATTTCTTGACTTTGAGAAAACTTATAAGAAAAGGATCACACCCTCTGGGATAACTGAAGGGGAAAGGGGTTTTGAGTAAACTAAAGAATGCTATCTATCTGAGGTCATGCCTTTCTTTAAACAACTAAAAGGTCAATTTGAGAGTCTTAAAAAGGGGATGGACTTAGATATTAAAGAAATGGAAAAGGAATTTGATGCGATGATAGTTGAGGTTAGTGACTATGAGCTAGAGTTAAAATATAATGAGATTGAGAGGAAGAACTTGCATACATTGAATGAGAATCTTATTTCTGAATGTATCACTCAAGATGTATTTTACACTGCTACGAATTATTCCATTAATACTTCTCAATTTCATGAATTATCTGTTGCTCTGAAAGTCTCCCATGATCGTGTTATGGAGCTTGAAAAGACAAATTCTAAACTAAATGAGAAAATTGATCTAGATGATCACGATAATTTGGTAAAACATCTTTCTAAACTTGAAGTTGAACATTTTAATTTACGACTAAAATATCAACATCTTAAAGAAAATGTCAAAACCTCAAATATCAGGACATCTTCAGATGCTCAGAGTTTGATGCGTCTTTTCAGATAAACAAACGTGATGAAATGCATTCAAGCTCATTGTAACACGATCAGAAAGTTGAAAGCCTAAATTTCTTAATTAAAGGGTGAAAAGAACAATGTGACTGGCTCCTAAATGTCTCCTCCTTTAGATTCTCAGTATTCTCAAACTTTTCATCTTCAAAACTTAGTAAATGCTTTACAAAAGGAAAACGAGAGTTTTCTAGAAGAAAATGAAAAAGTTAAACGACACTTTAAAGAGTTATATGATTCAATGAAAGTCACTCGTGACAAAAACAACTAAAAAATAACTTCTTTACAAAAGAAATTGAGAATCGAGGAGTCGGAAAAGGAAACCGCCACTTGTTTTCAATGAGAATGTTGCTTCAAAGTCATCCTGACAAAATAACTGTGACTATTAAATATATTCCTCCTCATCTTAGGAATAATGAACTTGTGTTTCATAACTATTGTGCTCACCTTAAGGATAGTCTAGAATGTCTCCGTGAGATTGTGGAAGAGGATTTCATAAATAAGCCTCTTGATAGAGAAATTAGGTTTGTTGCATTCGGACAAACGATCTCGAGCTCGCTAGAATGTCTAATTGCAACATGTCCTAAATCCTTAGGTGCGAAGGTAAAGCTGTGATGCCTTGTTCTATGCCTAGTGCCAAGCATACAAACCATTCCATGCCCAACTTTAAGAAAGTGAACACTAATGTGCCTTCTAGTAGTTCAGATCCTTGCACATCTAGTTCAGAAATGCAAAAAGTAGATCAACCAACTAATGTTCCCATAATTCCCTCTACAGGAGTAATCAGTGACATTAAAACAAGCGGTCAAAGCCTCCGTGCAATACCAAGCAAGATAGGACCTCGCAAGCTAAGAATGGGCATTGGAAGAGAGTAGAAGACCAACCTAGGAACTTTAAGTTTGAGTTGAATAAAACGAATCGTGTTGATTCTAGTATTAGCCATAGCGCATCAGTAATTAATTCAATTCGATACTATCTGCAAACCATGTAATGATGTATCCTTGAATTCTGTTGCTAATCATGAATGTGGTGTGAATGTTTTGTCTAATGCTGTCAAATGCCCAGTTAAAATTGTTAATGCTAAAAATCATGCTAAAAAGGCTAAAAGGCAAAGACGAAAGAAAGTTAGAAAATAGTGGAAACCCACAGGAAGAACATTTAGTGAGATAGGTTATCAATGGATACCTTTTGGCCATAAGGATAATCAGTTATGCCCTCAATCTGCTAAAACAATGCCCACTAGAAAATGGATGCCTACTGGTAGAACTATTCCTTTAAGAAGTGAACATACTTTGAATAGGTCAAATACGGACACCAGCACTGCATCTACTCCTAATGATTCCATTACTTCTATTTCTGATATGGTTGTTTCTATTTCTGATGTAGGTGTTCCAATCACTGTTGCTAACCAAATGGAACCCATTCTTGCATGGGGATCCCAATTATCCAGTTATCCATTCTTGTCTGTGTTCAACTGCAGATCGTTCAAATCGTTCGTGGTACCGGACTCGAGGATTTTCCAAGCATATGACTGGAGACCGGTCATGGCTCATGAACTTCGTGAGTAAATTCATCGGAACAGTGAGATTTGGAAATGATCATTTTGGTGCTATTATGGGTTATGGAGATTACGTGGTTGGAGATAGTGTGATTTCCAGGGTATATTATGTTGAAGGACTTGGACATAATCTATTTTCTGTTGGACGCTTTTGTGACTCGACTTGAAGTGGCCTTCGAAAACATACTTGCTTTGTTAGAGATCTTGATGGTGTGGAACGCTCAGAGGAACTCGTTGTTCAAACCTATACACCATCTCTATCGAAGACATGATGAAAGCTTCACCCATCTACCTGCTGTCAAAGGCTTCTAAAACTAAGTCATGGCTATGGCACCGTCGTCTCAATCACTTGAACTTTGGTACCATAAACAATCTTTCCGTAAAGGACTTAGTAAGAGGACTACCTAGACTAAAGTATGAAAAGGATCATCTTTGTTCAGCATATCAATTGGGAAAAAGCAAGAAGTATGCCCATAAACCCAAACCTACAAATTCTGTTATGGAAGTTCTACATACCATTCACATGGATTTATGTGGACCCATGAGAGTGCAAACTATTAATGGGAAGAGATATGTGTTAGTTGTGGTTGATGACTACTCCCGATTTACTTGGGTTAAGTTTTTGAGAACAAAGGATGAAACTCCAGATGCCATCATTAAACTTATTAAACAACTGCAGGTCCGACTTAACAAAACAGTTAGAATCGTCCGATCAGACAATGGAACAGAGTTTGTTAATAAAGAACTCAATGAATTTTATGAAAGTATTGGAATCAGTCCTCAAAGAAGTATTCCACGAACTCCTCAACAGAACAGTGTAGTTGAAAGACGAAATCGAACTCTTGTAGAAGCCGCAAGAACAATGCTGATTTACTCAAAGGTTCCAATGTTTCTATGGGTTGAAGCTATTGCTACAGCATGCTACACTCAAAATCGATCCCTAATCCACACATCTCATGGAAAGACTCCATATGAACTTGTCCACAATCAAAACCTGATCTATCATACCTTCGTGTGTTTGGTGCTTTATGTTATCCAACTAATGACGGTCAAGATTTAGGTAAACCGAAAGCTAAAGCGGACATTGGAGTATTTGTAGGATATGCACCAAACAGAAAAGGTTACCGAATCTACAACAAGAGAACCAAAAATATCATGGAAACAATTCACGTTACGTTCGATGAGCTGACCGGTCAAATGGCTCCTGGACAATCCAGTTCTGGACCCGCACTTCAAAACAGTCCCATTGGTTCATCCCTTGTACCAAAGTCCTTCCCAGCAACCCCATATGTACCTCCATCTGAAGATGATTTGAAGAAATTGTTTGACCCAATGTTTGATGAACACTATGAACCAAATGCTGATGAAATGTCAATTCCATCAACAGAGGCTGCTCTTATCCCTGTGAATGAAGTCAACCCTTCAGTTTCAATGTCATTAAGTCAAGAAGCGCCTGCTGCTGATCACTCTGTCTCATCAACAAACCTTCAATCATCAAGTGTACATCATGGAATTGCTTATGGCACCCAGGATGAAGTTAATCCCTTTGCTACTCCCGAAGATGCTCCATTTGAAAATATCTTTGCTCCTGAATCATCATCAACCATCTTCATCGAGGAGACATCGACTCTACTACTTCAGTTCCTCAACAACAACCACATGAACACCTTAGAAAATGGACACATGATCACCCATTAGAAACATCATTGGAAACCCTTCTCGTCCTGTATCCACTCGTAAACAACTTGCAACCGATGCCTTATGGTGCTTCTTCAACTCCGTACTCTCAAAAGTCGAACCAAAAGATGTTAAAACTGCAATGAATGATGACAGCTGGTTCAATGCCATGCAAGAAGAAATTCATGAGTTTGATCGGCTAGATGTATGGGAATTAGTACCTGCTCCTGATTGTGCTATGATCATTGCTCTAAAGTGGATATTCAAAGTTAAACTTGATGAGCATGGTGATGTTTTAAAGAACAAGGCGAGATTGGTTGCAAAAGGATACCGTCAAGAGGAGGGTATTGACTTTGAAGAATCATTTGCTCCTGTTGCTCGTATCGAGGCAATCAGAATCTTCTTGGCTAATGCTGCTAGCAAGAATATGGTCAGTATATCGATGGATGTGAAAACCGCCTTTCTAAATGGAGATTTGAAAGAGGTGGTTTACGTCACCAGAGGGTTTTGTGAAGCCAGAGCATCCTACTCATGTCTATCGCTTGAAAAAGGCCCTTTACGGTTTGAAGCAAGCTCCTAGAGCATGGTATGATACACTATCAAAGTTTCTTCTATCTTCCGGATTCAAAGAAAGGAGCGATTGATCCGACATTGTTCACCAGGAAGTCAGGCAAACATTTAATTCACGTTCAAATATATGTTGATGATATTATCTTTGCCTCGACTGATCCCAATGAGTGTGATCGTTTTTCTAAAGAAATGGGTTCTAAATTTCAAATGTCAATGATGGGACAAATGTCATTTTTCTTGGGATTACAAATTTCACAAAGTCCCGGAGGCATTTTTATAAATCAATCTAAATATGCACAAGAGATTTTAAAGAAATTTGGATTTAATTCTAGTGACCCTGTTGGCACTCCCATGATAGAGCGTACTAAACTAGATGAGGACCACTCAGGGATCATGGTAGACCAAACGAAATATCCTAGTATGATTGGATCCCTGATGTACCTCACAGCTAGTAGACCAAACATCTTGTTCGCTGTTTGCATGTGTGCTAGATATTAGGCTAAGCCTACCAAAAAGCACCTTGAAGCGGTTAAACGGATCTTTCAGTATCTCCAAGGAACAATCAACATGGGACTTTGGTACCCGAAGGACACCGGTATGTCACTAATAATCCGCAGATGCGATCATGCAGGATGTCAAGATACCGCGTCGAAGTGCGTCCGGAGGTGCTCAGTTTTTGGGCGATAAGCTTGTGAGCTGGTCTTCAAAGAAGCAAATGAGTACTTCTATTTCCTCTACAGAGGCTGAATACATAGCCATGTCATCTTGTTGTGCTCAAATTCTATGGATGAGATCCCAATTATCTGACTATGGCTTTAAATTCAACAAAATCCTTCTGTACTATGATAATAAAAGTGCTATTGCTCTCTCATGCAACAACGTACAACACACAAGAGCTAAGCACATAGACATTCAACACGGTGTGGTGGAACTACAGAACGTTTTGAGTTTATCCTTCCACGACTTGGTCTTAAGAGCCTACAACCGGAAACACTCAAACGTCTTCAAGAGGAAGAAGAGGAGTAAAAGGTTTTCCTTCATCTATCTCTTGTATAAATTTATTCAAAAAAAATTATAAAACCAACAAAAAGCAAAAAAAAAAATTATAAAACTTTCAAAAATCCATAAAATTTTAAAAAATTCTAAAAATCTAAAAAATCTTGTCTTTTTGTCATATTTTTCTCGATTCGAAAATATCTACGGTCTTTGTGTTGTCATTCAAAGAATGACACGGGACTTTATATATTGTTCGAATGTTATTAAAAAAATAAATAAATAAATAAATAAAAATAAATAAATTTGGGAGATAGTGAAACAATGGTTTATTGTCATTTCAGGCAGTAACCCGGTCTTCAATGAAAGAACAGAGCCATACTTTATCTTGGTTTTCAAATCTCTTGCTCTGATTCTATAAACAATAACTTACTATCTAATGAAAACTAATTGCTTTGAAACATAACTCGGACTCTATTTTTGAAAATCATCTGGACTTAACATTTGTCAAAAACATCTATCTCTCAATCAACAACTTATGTCATTGATTGAGGGAGAGAATGATTTCAATTAAATCAAAAGGTTATTTGTCATACAATTGTTTTCAAAAGATATTCATGCATGTTTAATCAATGGAGTTTAGTGTCTCAAATTCGATCCTTATCAAATTAAAACGATTTCATAATCAAGTCACAATTCTCCCTAAAAGCTTTCAAAATCAATTTAAATCTATATGAGATCACAAATCTCAAATGATTTGATAATTGTGATCGGGGAGAATTTGTGATTTAAATTGGATTTAAACTGATAATTCGATAAATGGTTTTATAAGGATGTACAAGCTCTCCTTCCCACATGTGCCAAACGATTTCAAATTTTCCATGCACATGTTGAGGGGGAGCATCTATCTTGATCAATTTATTTTAATGTGCAGTCTTTTCCTAATATGTGGAAAACATTTTCAAATTTCCATGCACATATTGAGGGGGAGCAACTATTTTGAAAACCACATTCTTCATATAACTACTCTTAGATGCAAGTCAATCCCTCAAAGATGAAAATTATTTCCATTACAAAATGATGCGTGATGCACATGTTGAGGGGGAGCTCTTGTTCTTAAATTATCAAAAACAATTCAGGTACAAAATGCTTTGATAATATATCACAAGTATCTGGATTGATTTTCAAATGGTTTTCAATTGGTTCCAATGGCAGATGAATGATACCAAATAGACCGACCAACTTTACTTTATGTATGGTGATATAAGGACGATAAGGTTAGGTATTTGTTCCCATGATCCTGTAACGGAGGGATCTACCCAGGGACAATCCACTAAATAGTGTAGAGTCCTTAGGTATATTGAAAAAAGAAAAAGTGATATGGGAAGAGTATGACCGAGACTGAAAGCTTGATCGGAATAAACCCAATAAAGTTCTAGTTATGAAGTCTCGGTAAGCACTGAAGGGGTTGAAGAATGAAAAAGAATTGAATGAAGAAAAGGTGAAAACAAATATCCCTCCATTTATTCAACCTTAGGGCGAACCGGGTTCAATTCATATGCTACTGGTAGTTACCAAGGTAACATCGGTATTGAAGACAAGACGTCATGGACCCAGTGACGCACTGCACTTCAACTTTCCAAACCACTCAAGTTCCTCTTAAAAGGACTTGTTTCATTCTCACGGGGAACCGACATAATCTATCAACTTTCTCTTAGAGATAGTTGGTATTGAAGAAGGAGACCCTCTCCCTAGTCTCCGACATAGGATCCAAATATGCATAATTGAGTCTAGAGCCACGAGATCATCTATAAATCTCATTAGGACACTTTTAATGAAGACTCTCTGTTTCACACAATGTGGAAAGAGAGATTATATCTTATGAGTCTTACGCATTATCCTTGTGGTATTGCCAAAACATCTGAGTGATTTGCAAACATATTCACAATGAAGATGGAAAGCCTTCTGGAGCCAACATCAAACAAGCTTCGCAAAGTGGGTGGCATATGAGATCTATTCAATAGATCAACCATGTGACAACTGAACAGAAACAATGGGGCGATTCAATCTTTTTAATCAATCCTGGTTCAGGTTATGGATTGACGGATACCTTTGAAAAAACCGGCCGTTGTGTTTTAAAACTCTTTTCTTTAGCACATCGACTGTGTACAAATATTTCAAAATAAAAGGTGTTTATGATTGATAATTGATTTTTATTAAAACCTTCGTTGTATCGCAAAAACAATTTCTATTGAGCGATACACGATTGTTTTTCAAAAATCTTTTTATCAATCAGTGAATCTCAATTCGCTGGTTCACTCACTTCGTGTTGTCTTCTTTGAGATGTTCCGTTTGAGAACAACTAGAGCGCCAAAACCCTGTCAAGGAGATTCTTCAGAATTTTACCTGATCACAGGCAGTACTTGTACTGATTAACGGGGAACCGTGGGACGTGTACCTCAATTCAACGAAAGTAATCAAGGACACTTTCGTGCGCTTTATTACTAACTGTTGTATGCAGGTACACCTCGACGTTTGCAGCTGATCAGAATGAAGCGGTCAATCCATAGCCGCATGCTCACTCAACACAATCATATCTAAAGAAATCATGATTAGTGCATCAATGACTCTGATATTTACACTCCATGATTCTGCTACACTGCTGCCTATATCATGAACCAACGAAAGCTTTCGCTACTCTGATGAGAAGAAATCATGATCCAAAATGTGAGCATGTGGGTCCAAAAGTCACATCATCACCAACACCACAATGGATGAGTCAGAAATATATGATTGCTGATGATCTCAAAGCTGACTCAAAACTCATTATCACGTGGATCAGTAAAAGACCTCCACTTGGATTAACCAAACATGCAATGTGAAGAATCAATGACTACGAGCTTTAGAGCAAAGTACGACATCAAGAATGCAAGAACAATTTTTAATGTAATATCTGTTTGTATTCAATGTAATTTTAATGCATGTTTGAGGTGACCTCCCTTAGGGGGAGATTGTTAGGATTTAGTAAATCCAGGTATTAAAGTGTCGGTCACCTCAAGTATTTTGTAATCGTTAGAAAGCTCGTAGTCGTAGTTATTTAATGTTAAGTAGTATTTAGTTAAGTAATACCGTGGAGGACGGACGGGTCTTTACCCACTGTATGCCTGATCCACAACCGTTAGGTGGCTTTTTGTATTAAGACTATAAATACTCTCTACCTCCCAAGGTAGAGTTGGAGCTCATAATAAGATTTTTCTTTCTCTCACTAAAGTTCCCAAATCTCTAACTTTCTCTCTCTAAAAACCATCTTTATACGCCTACTTGTGTTTGTGTTATGATGTGTATGTTAAATCCAATATGTTACAACGGTCTTATAAATGTCATTCAATAATGGCACGGGACCATAGATGAAGTTCGAGCAGGAGGTGTAAATATTCTTTTCCAAAACATGTCTCATACTATGGCTTGCAGTTATTTCAGACTTTAACCCACGCTTAAACCATGGTTTGCTATTATTTCAGATGGCAACCCGCTCTTCAAGGAAGGAAAGTGTTGTGCTAAACCAATTTTCAAAAATTTCTAGCACTTATCCTAAAACGAATGAGGAAAGTATGTCGAAGGACTGCTGTTCCTACACAAATGTTTTTCCTTCTATAAATTCTTCAGAAAAATATTTGTTATTTTCAAAATGGTGGTAAATGAGTTGCTTGAATAACAATCAGAATCAAAGTTTTTATATAATTTGCAAACTCAATCAATGACTTCAGCGCTTTTAAACTTTTCAGAAAATGAGTCATTAATTGAGGGGGAGAATGTTTTCAAATTTATATCATCTAACGAGCTTATCTAATTATCCTATATACTTAAATGTAAAACATGTTAACCTACGTTGAATGACTAGGTGCATAGGATATGATTGTTAGGATTAGATGATTAGAGTTTGATAAACACATTATTCCCATGCTTTATATGAACTGATTGATATGTTGAATTGACTTTTATTAGTCGATTGTTGTTTGGGTGCTGTCGACCACCATATATGTCTATTTGTGTTCACTAACGTATGCAGATAACATGGTTTAAAAGAATGTTCCCGATCCGGATCCTACATAAGAAGATGATTGGATGCAGAAAGGAAGGGTAACTATATCTTGGGTCGACAAAAGAAGAAACGGAGCTTAATCAAATCTCTCCATGGATAGTTGACACGATAGATGCAACTTCAAAGGTCTCACTGCTTCTGCAGACGGTTTTCTTCGAGCCTTACAGCAACAACAAAAGCAGCTTATCTACCTAACGTATCTTTATGCAGTATTATAGTGATGATACCATTTTTAAACAATTTTTAAATAATATTGTTTTGAAAAATGGAAAAATATTGGTTTTGAAAATAAATTGGACTTAATTTTGAAAATCACCGGACTTCATTTTATTAAAACTTAAGTCACTCAATCATCGACTACGGTCATCAATTGAGGGGGAAAGTGATTTAAAATAAAATACTTTCAAACAATATTTCTTCATAAAAAGTTCCGATTTGTACGAAACAAAGTGGTGATCTAAAGATTTAATGTTATGTCATGGTATGATTTTCTTTAATATTCAAAGATCTTTCAAAATGAAATTTTTTCTGTTCTTGTTTGATTGTGAAATTGTTTTATTTTACTTAAAGATCTCTTAAAACTTTCATACCTGATACTAACAATCTTTAAATGTCTTAAATTGATCCATTTCAGTCATTTTTCAAAATTAAATTTTGCCACGTCTTTCCCCAAAATTTTCTAAATGATTTAAATCAATCGAGATCCAAAATCTCAATTGGTTTGAAATTTTTGATCGGGGGAGAGATCGTGATTTAAATCTCAAATCGGTTTTAAAGGGTGATTGTTTCAAAAGCACTCCTTCCTTCATGTGCCAAACGATTTTGAAATACATAATGCACGTGATTGTGGAGGAGCATTTAACAAAAAACCAGAAGAGCTTTTAAATCAGGCACATTTTCTCTCATATTTTCTAAACCTTATTAAATCACTTGGGATCCAAAATCTCAAAGGGTTTGATATTTTGATCGGGGGAGAATTTGTGATTTAATAATGAAATCTGATAAATGATGATCGATTTGATTCAAAAGTGCATGCTGCTCTCCCATATGTGCTAAACGCTTTCGAATCTCGAATCACATATTAAGGGGAGCATTTCAAAAGAAAATAAACTTTCAAGGTACAATGATTTCTATGTTTTAACATAAGTACCTTGATTGATTTTCTAAATGGTTTCTTAGTGGCTTTTGTGATCATGGATGTACTTCAAAATAACTCTTTCCTCTATGTGTCAAATGATTTCAAACAACCAACGCACATTTTGAGGGGGAGAATTTACCAAGAAAATCAAATGGCTTTTCCACGGAAATTGTGATCAAGAAATTATTTCAAAGAACTCTTGCCTCCATGTGCTAAACAATTTCAAAATCATATGCACATGTTGAGGGGGAGCATTTCTAAATGATCAAAACAATTAAGGTACAAAATTCTTTGATATTATATCACAAGTACCTTGATTGATTTTCCAAATGATTTTTCATTTGGTATCGAGAAGGAAAGAACAATACCAAAAGACCGACCAATTTACTTTATGCATGGAGTTATAAGGATTGGTTAGGTTAAGGGTATTCGCCGTTCTCCACGATCCCTTGAGGCCGAAGGGATTTTACCTGTGGACAATCCACTAGTTAGAGTAGAAGTCCTTAGGTATGATGAAAAAAGGAGAAAAATGAGAATATGGGAAGAGTGCGGACTGAGATAGAGCTAGAACTGGAATAAACCCAACAAGGTTCTGTGTAATGACGTCTCGGTAAACGCTGAAGGGGTTGAAGAATGAAAAATAAATGAATGTGAGACCGAGTGACGCACTGCACCTAACTTCCCAAGCTACTCAAGTTCCTCTTAAAAGGGCTTGTTTCATTCTCATGGGGAACCTACATAATCTATCGACTTTCTCTTAGAGATAGTTGATATTAAAGAAGGAGACCCTCTCCCTAGTCTCCGACATAGGAAACCAAAGTGCACAATTGAGTCTAGAGCCAAGAGATCGTCCACAAAATCTCATTAGGACACAAAAATTAATGAAGACTTGCTATTTCACACAATGTGGAAAGTAATTATATATTGAGAGTCCTACGCGTTATCCTTGTGGTATTGCCTTAACATCCAGTGATATGTAAGTATTCGATGAAGATGAAAATCCTTCTAGAGCCAACATCAAACAAGCTCTTGGTGGATGACATGTGAGATCTTTTCTAAAGATCAAACTAGTGACAACTGGATAGAAACGATGGGGCGATTCACTCATGAATCAACCTTGGTCCAGGATATGAATTGACGAATACTTTTGGAAAAACCGTTCGATGTGCAAATCTTCTTTTCTCTAGCACATCGAATATGTATTCATGTTTTGAAACACAAAAAGTATCTCTGATTGAAAAAATACTTTAGGAAAAACCGTTCGATGTGCGAATCTCTTCTTTTCTCTAGTAACATCGAATGTGTAATCTTTTCAATACAAAAGTATTTTGATTGAAAATTGATCTTTCTCATAAAACCTTCGTCGTATTGCAAAACTCTTTCTTCAAGCAATACGCGATTGTTTTCAAATCATTTTTAATCAATCAGTAAATCTCAATTTGCTGGTTCACTCACTCCGTGTTGTCTTCTTTGAGACGTTTCGGTTTGAGAACAGCTAGAACAATTCTCGCGAAACCCTGTCAAGGAGATTCTTCAGAATTATACCCATCACAAAGCAGCACTTGTACTGATCAACAGGGAACCGTAGGTCGTGTACCTCAATTCAACGAAAGTGATCAAAGACACTTTCGCGTGTTTTATTGCTAATTGTTGTTTGCAGGTACATTTGGACGGTTGCAAATGATCGTAATTAAGGAGTCAATCTAAAACCGCATGCTCACAGCATCCACACTTAATTGAAGAAATCATGACTAGTGCATATCTACATAACATGGCTCTGATATTTTTATACTATGCTTCGCTACTGCCGCAAATATCATGAACGAGTAAAGCTTCCTACTCGATGGAAAGATGTCATGATCCTGAAAGTGTGAGCATGTCGGTCCAATAGTCACAACATCACATGAAGGCAACACAACAAAAGGATGATCCAAAGATTTAATGTGACTGATGATCTCAAAGAAAGCTCAAAGATCATCAAGATGTGAATCAGTTCAAAGACCTCCACTGAACGTACAAAACTATGCGGACTATGAAGAGTCGCTACTTAAGCACAAAGATTGTGGAAGTGAAGAATTAAAGTCTACGAGCTCAAGACTGAAGATATAATAGAATGCTAGGATTCGAAATATAAAACATGGGGTGACCTCCCTTAGGGGGAGATTGTTAGGAATTGGAAATTCCATAATGAAGTGTCGGTCACCCCAAATATAATCTAGCATAAGTTAGATCGTAGACATATCTTTATTTACGTTGTTTTGTAGTCAATTAGTTAGTTGTTAGCTTAGTTATTAGTTTAGTGTAACACCGTGGAGGAAGGACGGGTCTTTACCCACTGTATGCCTGATCCACAGTCCGAAGGAGGACGTTGGTATGTAACTATAAATACCCTCTACTCCCAAGGTAGAGGGTTGGACCTTTCACTTAATCTAACCTTCTTTGTTTTCTTTCACTTTCTCTCTCTAGAAAGGCTCCCATCCTACTTTCTCTCTCTAAACTATCTATCTCATTCGATCCATACTAGTGTTTGTTATGTGTTTATGAAATCCAATATGTTACAAATCCTATAATACTGCCTTCTTAAACTGAAAAGTCCAAATATATCGAGCTAACTCAACATACCTCGTCTATGGTCTCGAAATGATGCAAAGGCCAAGTTCTAAAGTTTACAAGCTACTAGCACACTCATAATTTGGTGGATTTGGGGTAAAATATTGGAAACGGATAAGGCTAATCTCACCATATAATATCAAGGGTTGTATGTGCTCGGATAAGGTCTAATCTAGTTAGGTTAAGAAAAACATGTCAAAATTTTAAAAATGGCATAATTTTTCACAATAAACTAGAAAAACGAGGGAAAAATAAAGTTCAAGAGACAATTCTACTCCCTTCCCCCCACTTGAATTGTACAAAGTCCCTTTTGTACTAAGCACTAAATAAAGGTGAAGAGAAAAGTAGAATTAGAGCGAGAACTTCCCTGAAATTTGCTCCAAAAGAAAGAAGGCCCACGAAAAGAGTCGTGTCTTCGCATAAGCATCCATGAGCAAACTTCAATCCTCAAATCACACTACCGACAAGCATAATTCTAAAAATAAAAATGAAAACAAACCTAACTCACTTTAGTAGGAATCACGGTTGCATTTAGCATATGCAACAAGCCTTTTAAACCACTTGATGTCCCAAGTAGACGAGTGAAGTCTCGTGAGGGTTTACAGGGAACATACCCACAAAGTTCATTTAAAATACTAATACAAGGTTATTATGTTTAAAATGAAAGAAGTAATGCAGAGGATAGTTACGTCGTAATTCTCTTAAGGAGTTACGCCGTAACTAGACAAAACCTGGCATATGCTGCAAGAGTGGAGCTACGGCGTAACCACTGAGATTGGATTACTCCGTAATTGGTAATGCTTCTGAAGTTCTGCTGCAAGGGGCCTGTTATGGCGTAACCATGAGATTGAGTTACGTCGTAACTCTGGTCAGATCAGCATGCTGCAACATCAACTTATCTTCGTTTCCTGCAAAAATGATTGAAAACACAAAACCCAACAGAAATGGAAATAACACAAAAGAAAGGGATAATTCGGGTTGTCTCCTGAAAGAGCACTTTTCTTTATTTACGAGTCTTTAAGTTAGACTCAGAGCCTTGGGGCTACCAGTGCTTGTTGGTCATTTCGTGGATATGGCAATCTCCACGTTGGATCCAACTTATCAGGTTCTCATCCCGTTTTTAGTCCATCCCTATTTCTAAACATCCCAAGTAAAAATTTTTGATCTTCTGGTAAGGGTGGTCAATACCCTTGACCTTATCTTCATCACTAATGTCGAGTAGTGGCTGAGCATGGCTTAACTGCCTTTTTGTCCATTTATTAAAATTTGTAACAATCCGTGGCATTTTAAAAACCGTTTTATCATCCCCAATCTTTAACCATACCAGCCCTTCTTTTTCATTTTTGTATAGCCCAGCTAGTTCTTTAAAAGGTTTCCCGAAAATTACTCCGGTTAGCCCATCTTCTATGAATTCGCTAACGTCATCCAAAACCACAAAGTCCACCAGAAATGAGTGAGTCCCAACAAAGACACTGATGTTTGTTGCAATACCTAGGAAATTGTTCCCTCTATATTCAAGTTCTTTTTTCATAACCTGGTTGTAGCATTCCTTTGAAATGATGTTAACTAGAGACTCTGTGTCGATGAATGGATGGAAATAAATGAACCCAATTTTGCAGGAAATTTTCAGATAATGAGGGTTTCTATAATGGATTCGAGCTCCCATCTCATAAAACTTTGGTTGGTCAGGTTGTGAAAGAGTCTTTTCAGAGTTGTTCCAAGGAACCATTTTGATGTTGCTAGAGAAATCATCGGCACTAACCCCTGGGTCTTCTTCTTCAAAATTTACGAACACATCGAAATCCTTTCTTGAAGCTATATCGCCAAGATTTGTAGGAGTTTTCAGAGAGTCACTAAGGAAATCATCTAATGCATTGCCAAAATCACCGATGGGGTCAATTGCACAAACTTTTTGAGTGGATAGAAGTTCATTAGGTCTAAATGTGTCAATTTCCCCGTTAGCCTCGAGAGTTAATTTTCGGGCGAAGACATCCACCTTTGCATGGGCAGTAGCAAGCATTGGTCTTCCTAAGATAATAGGTATTCTGTTGTCTTCAAGAATATCTAGAATCACGAAATCAACTGGGAAGAAAAAATTATTTATTTTCACCAAAACGTTCTCAACGATACCCAAGGGTGACTGCATCGATCGATCGACCATTTCAATCTTCATTTTGGCTGGCTTTAGGTCTCCAATAACCATACGTAGGAACATTGAACTAGGCATTAAGCTTATGCTTGCTCCAAGATCAGCTAGGGCATTACACATATTAAGACTCCCGATCAAGCAAGGGAGAGTGAAACAACCAGGATCTTTTTCCTTCTGTGGCAGTTCATTTCTTAAAACTGCTGAACATCTCTTGTTAAGTTGAATCCTCTCATCAGAATCGATGCTGAATTCCTGCAAAATATTATTATTATCAGTTTTAATGGAATTAATAAGAGGGACGTTTACTGGTAGAGCTTTGTCCAGAAGCGAGAGTTTTTCCATGCTGGTTCGTCGCTTAACCTTCTCCGAAAAGGTAGTGGGCTCTTCAAAGATTGTTTCCACTATATTGACAACTTCGTCTTCCCGAGCAGCTAGGTAATATGTGATGGCTTACGAACATGAGCTCACACTCTTCTCCAATCCCTTAATCCGATCTTCATGAATTTTGAGAGAAGAGACTGTGTTTTCCACGAGTGTCTTTATCACTTTTTCAATTCTCTCATCTCGTTCCCTTGATTCCTTGATGTGGTCAAGAATCTTATTTTCAAGGTTGTTTCCGTTTTTGGTCCCAAATACACTTTTAACCTTCTCAAACCTACAGACTTCAGCTTTTTTGCCCTTTCCAGCCTTCGCTTTTCGAAAATTTCACCATAACTGTATTCTTGCTTCGTCAATGTTTTCATTACCTTATGATCAAAATTGTCTCTCGGTCCGTACCCTGTCTCCATATGCCATTTGAAGCAATGTTCAAAAATCCGTTGAATACATTCCAAGGCTTGGTCAGGGGTCATGCTAGGAATAGGTCTAGGAGAATCGAGTAATTCCCGTGTTAGCGCATTAATTCCCCTGTAGAAGACATAGACGATTTGATGTTTGTTAAAATCATGAGTGGGACATCGATAAAGAAGCTCATTAAATCTTTCCCATGCCTGATAAAGTGTTTCTTCTCCTTCTTGAACGAATTGATGGATCTTAATAAGAAGTTTAGTCATTTTTTAAGGAGGGCAAACTTGTTGGACGAATTCTCTTCTTAATTTATCCCATGCTCCTTTACATTCGTTAGGTAGTTTATTGTACCATCTTTTTGCAGTTCCTGGAAGAGTCATAGGAAAAATTCTTGCGGTAACCGAATAGCTCGGGATGCTCCGGACGCTGAAAAGAGATGATAATTAGAGTACTTCTTCTACATGATTTTGAACATCCTCATTTTCATCTCCTGAAAACTTAAGCTCGTGTATCTCTCGAATAAATTGGTCCGGAATAGAGTATTTTTCCATAATAGAATCCTGTGTGAAGGTTCGTTGGCAGTTCTCATTTGGTCGCTCCAAATACTGCTCAATGGTTAATTCTTCGATATTATTTTCATCAATGACTTCCGGTTCTGCATCAGACTGGTCAGATTCGTAAAACGAAAAGATGTTATGAATAGGAAACGGAGAGTAAACTTTTATTGTTCGAAATTGTTTCTCCGGATCATCGAATGGGGTGGCCAGAAAAGGCATCGAGCTTATAGTCTTGTATCCTGACATTTAAGAGAAGAAAGAAAATTAAAAATAGACTTAATAAAAAATCCTAAAATAACTCCCAGGCAGCGGCGCCAAAAACTTGATGCAGGTTTTACTGACCAGGTTTTAATATTTATAATGTCTCGTTATACCTATTGTCTACCCTAATGCACTAACGGGCAGTGTACATGGTCGTGTGTAGTGTAGTATTCGGTAAAACCGAGGTCGTCCCAAGAGCTATGTGTGTTGGATTAATACTAAGTCTAGGTGTCACAGATTTTAAGATGGTTTTGATATCAAATTAACTAATTAACTACTAACGAAAATAAAGGCAAAGGATGTGATCAAAAGAGGAGAGTGGTGCTAACCTAGTAATTCATCCTAGCTAGTAATGTCTACGTCTAATTACTTCCAATTACTTCAGGTGGGGTCAAAGTCGAGAGGACAACATTTGGTCAGTTCGCCCTAACCTATCAGCAAAGATGCCACCACTGGAGAAGTCAGGTGTCCCTTCATAAGTCCAGTTGTTCCTGGCCCCCTAAGCCGAGTCATTAAGTTTCGCTACATGCTAGACTTATAATAGTGAGTTCCAGGGCGCTAGCATCTTAGACACTCACCCCCTAATTCTTAAGTTCATCCAAACGGTAGGTGAATAGTTGGTCAAATCGCACAAGTAGAAAGGGTCGTCAGTTGGTCATATCTTACCCTTCCCGTCTCAGTCTACTCACTTAGGGTCAGTTGGTCATATCTCCTAAGCAACTAGCCTCTACCGCCATTCAAAACTACCGAAACAAAGGTAGCTACCAATAAACTATGCATGCATACACTTAGAAATAATTATACGGAAGTAATATAAACGCAAACAAAACAATTAAGGAATCATAACTAGGCCAGCACCAAGAGGTGCTTAGCCGCTCATATTAACCATACAAATCAATTCAATATTTAGCGTTACGAAATACATGAATCGAAAGTAAAGAAAAGATAAAATGCTAATTCTTATCGTAGGGGAGTGATTTCTCCCTTGGAGATAGCTCTGTATGCTCCTCTAGATATGCCTTTGGCTTCTTCCCACATTCTATGATTGTTGTGTGTGAAATGGGATGCTTTGAAATGCTGGAAATCGTGGGGTATTTATAGGCCAGATCTTGGTTACGGCGTAACTAATAAAATAGTAATCATCTAATTCTTCGTAAATTGCACTAGATCTGCTGGTTACGGCATAACTTAGAATGGATTATGCCGTATCTTCAATAATTCTTGGTTACGCCGTAGTTGATGCATGAGTTACAGCGTAATTATCAGTGGCGCGGAACCTCATTTGACCTAATATGGTTACGACGTAATCTTTAGGGAGAGTTACACCGTAATCTTCTGATAAGTTGGTTTTCTGAGTCACGCTTTAGTTACGGCGTAATGTGAGAGAGGAGTTACGCCGTAACTTCTTCAAAGTGAGCATACTATGTTAAATCTTTAATAATTCTCCAATTCCGCGTCTCTTTAGCTCCAATGCTCGTAATTTACCTGAAAGAGGAATATATAGGAAAACAAGTGTAAATCCATATAAATGATATAAATTACAAGCATTATCGGGGAAAATTGACACTTAATATTCAGGATAATTTGATGTTATCAAATCCCTTTCAAGAAATCCAAAACTTTGTCTTCCCACCTTCCAAAGTACCACCACCCAAATCTAGAAAAACTGCATGGAGTAGCATCCGGCCTTGTTGCTTAGCAAAACCATCATCAAATGATTCATCACCAACCACTCATTTACCACAAAATGCTTCCATTATAGCACCTCCTTCATCACCAACAAGTACACCAACTTCATCACCCATCAAATCCCCACCTAAGGTCACTTTTTTGGAACTTCTTAAGACTCCAACAAGATCTCAACAAACCAACCAAAAAGAACTAGTCTTTTTAACACCTCCTAAATCTCCAAACACAATCTTTAAAGACCTTGAAACCTCACCACCTTTAGCTCCCATTGTGTTACAAGAACATCTAGGTTCTTTTCCACCACCACTTCCAAACATTCCGGACTTTGATCCGTATTTTCAAATTTCTCCACCACAACTTCCGCATCTCACACATCAAACTAATCAGGAAAATTTCCGCACACATTACCCACATCACTTACATTGTGAACATTGCCAATCCACTAGGGATCTTGCAATAAAAATTAGGGAAGAAATGCGAGTCATACTTAACCTCATCCTTGATCGCATCAACATCATTACTCACCAAAACTTCCATCCATAACCTTATGCAAGCATGGAAGGAATCATTTTATTATTTTTAGTATTTTCTTTTGATTTTAGAACAAGTCTTATTCTTAGTTTTACATGCTTGTATGTGGCATAAATACCACTACACTTTGTTATTTTATTACAAGGCTTTGTTTACATACCTTGGATCCCAATCTTGATTCTCGTCAATCACAAGATTATTTATGCATGTTACTACTAACCTTTTCTTTGTAGGTAATTTTATTTTCTCACTTGACGCCCCATTATAGGGGGAGCTACCGTCAAGTGCATAACCCATGACCCATGACCCATAACCCAAAAACCCATGGGCAAAGAGGAGCGTCTCACGGATCCCTGGAGTTACACTAGACGGATCCCTCAAGCAAGGGATCTGTGGGATCCGTGCAACAATGGCAAGAATTTGCCTATAAATAGAGAGCCATGTCTTCATTTTTACTCACCCCTCTTCTTACTAACTCTCTCATACATTCTTATACTCTTCTAACAAAATATCACTTGATCTAGAGAGTTGTTCTTCTCTCTTCTATTGTGATTCTCATATAGGTCCTTCTCTAAGGCGAGATCACGAGCATTCTACAAGTCATCCAAGCAAGGGGTCCTTGATTGATTTCTTCCTCTACAAGATTTCTGTAGCGAAGATCTTGTATTTCATATTTCACATATTTGTGGTGTTGTAGTAGTGTTGGGTTGGTCCTCCGTGTTATGGACTCGGTATTTAGCTTTGTACCGGAAAAAGGTCTAAGCAACGTTGTGAAGGCTTCTCCGCCAAGTTGAAGGAGTTTGTTGACATAGTGCTTGAACTCTCGAGTAGGTGACTCGGGGAGTGGAGTAGGGCAAGGAAGGTTTCCTTGTAGCCGAACCACTATAAATCGGTTGTGTCATTTCTATCATTTACTTTACTTACTTTACTTGCATTACTTATAGATCTATACTATCTCCTCATTCATACGATTTCACATAACATCGAATCTAAAAGTTTTTGAAACTAACTTAAAATCGGCAAAACTATTCAACCCCCTTCTAGTTTTCCACAAAATGGTTTAATTTCATATATCACATTACTTTTATGATTAATTTAATATATACTCAAAGTGCAAATATTGAATGCATAATCTGAAATGTTTTTAATGCATATTTGAGTATATATGAAACTTCCAACTGAAATGAATGGAGATATGAAATTGCCCTCTCACAAAATACATATGATGAATACATCTAATTAATAAGAATGACACAACATCGTATCTTACACTGCAACCACCACTAAAAATTGTTTATTATAGTTAAAATTGTTTTAAACTATAGAAAACACTCACATATCAAAGACGTGACAACGATTAGGTGATGACACTTTACACAACTGCCATACTAAAATGGTCACATAAACATCACCAAAAGCTTAAGGAAAATGGTTTCTATCCCATTTTACGATCGTAATGTTAGGCGATCTGCATTTTTCATCTTATTCGATGAAACATTCACTAGACCCCTAAGAAAAAAAAAAGAAGCCCTAATGACTTCTAAAACAAAAATATTGTTGGCTAGTCAATTAGTCAAACATCAATAAAACTTCTTGAAGAATCAAAAAGTTAAAAAAAATAAAAAAAATCCGGTGATGCCGTTTTCTGCAACTATCATATCACAATTTGCAAATCGCTAAGAATTGAAAAACCTTAACAACTCATTGCTCTTAGAAAGAATCCTTTCATTATATTAGTACTGCAGTACAATGTCATATTTGAAGGAGTGTTTGTAAGAAAGAAGGTTGGAGTTGTAGCTCATTCTTTATAATGCCACTTTCGCTTATACTTGTTGTTGGGATATGAAAGTGGTGAAGAATGTTAAAGTACTGAAGAAGTCAAAGTACTGAAGATTCAAAGTACTGCTAAGTAAAAAGTCAAAGTACTGCTGTCGAAGTCAAAGTACTGCAAAGCTAAAGAACTGCTATATTTGTTTATGGAAAGCTTTGTTTATTCTATAATATTCTTTGTTTAGATTACTTGTCGTACAAGGATACAAATTGTAAATCGACTAGGGTTATCCTTAAGCCTATAAAAGGATTCCTAGATTGGCATTAGAGATATATGCTTTTAGAATCCTAAAGTAAGATCATTATTAGAGTTTTAGAGTTGTTAAAAGAATCTGCATAACAAGCAGATTTAGTGTTATTAATAATATTGTTAAAGTTAAATCTTCTTAGCTTTGTTAAGTAAATTCCGCGTACTTAATAGAGATTACTCAGTGTTTCATTGTTAATAACTTAAGATTTATCCAAGGTTATTAAACCCTTAACAAGCTATTTAAGTTAGTTTGGTTAGAGTACATCGATCAAACAAGTGGTATCAGAGCTTGTGTGGAAACTTTGACTAAGAAGAAACCGTTAAAACCTAGGTAACAACAAAAACCTAAAGATGTCGACTGAAGCTGTTCCACCCCCATCCATCACCTCACTAAGAATACCAATCATTAAGAAGGGAGAATACGACCTATGGAGCATGAATATGAGGCGTATATTGCAATTACAGACCATGCACCGGGAATGTGATTGTCAATGGTAATGAAGTGTGGAAGAACCTGTAGACATTCCTGGACAACCTAAAGCACCTAAACCCATCTTGCCAACTGCTACAATAAGGAATCAAGAGAAGGCTCTCAACATACTCTTGTCTGCCATTCCTGATGGTCATCTACTCAAGTTCCATGATGCTAAAGATGCAAAGCAACTCTGATGCACTCAAGACAAGGTTTGGAGGTAATGATGCTTCCAAGAAGATGCATTTAAATTTGTTGAAGCAGAGTTTGAAACCTTTATGTTGGAGAAAGATAAGGTCTTGATGTCCCTATGACAGATTCAAAATCTACCAAAGATGTCGAGCTGTACAAAGCAGAGGTCTCAGTTGAAGATGTTAACCTAAAGTTCTTAAGGAGTTTGCCATCGACATGGCATGTGATTGCTACAATGATCGAGGACAACCTCGATTAGACACTATGGACTTTGATGATCTCTACAATCATCTGAAGGTTTATGAGCATGAGATGAATGGTCAAACAAGTTCAAAGTCTCATAGTATAGCTTTTGTGTCTTCTCGAAAAGAGAGGCAAGATTTCCACTGTACCGCTTCTACTCAAAAAGTGTTGCTCAAAGTATCGTGTTTACACTACCCCCACCTTGCTCAACCCACACCAACAAATACCATCCACTCATGAAGTCGTATGCTCATTCTTTGCAATGCAAGTTACTCTACATGTTACTTATGAAGAAGATCTCTCACGATGAAGAGGATGCTCTTAAAGAAATTGATATCAGGTGGCAAGTTTCTATGATCACTGCAAGGATCAAGAAGTTTATAAAGAAGACAAAAAGAGGCATGGACTTCAAACCAAAACAGGGAATCACTTTTGACAAATCCAAGATTGAGTGCTTCAACTGTCAAAAGACTAGACATTTTTCGGGAATGAGTCATTGAGTATCAAGCAAACAGATGACTGATATGTGCTTAAACACATATAATCATTATCAAACTGACCCAAATAAGAAAGAGCCGCTTATTGTTAACATTTGCTGTTTCTTGAGTTTTGCTTCAGCAGTGCACGGATAACGATAAAACACTAAAAGAAGCCAAAAGCATCTAAAAATCCTGGAGCAACGAGATTAAGAGAGTTTGAAATGAAATGGAAGGTCGAGATTTTGCATTTGTGAAGATTTTATTCTCTGAGGATGATTTGATCAAAGTTTGAAGAAATGTCGAAAATACCCCTAACTTTCAAAGAAATGACGAAAATACCCTCAAGTTTCAAAAGTTAAATTCAGTCCTTATTGAAGAATTACAACAATTTGAAGATAATTTCAGATTTTACAGATTTGGTCCCTGAAGTTTCAGTATGTACATTTATGGTCCCTAAAATGCCTAATGGATTACATATCTAATCCTAGTCCAAAATACAAATCCAAAACCCACGGCCCAAAATTCAATATCAAGCCCAACATTCTAAACCTTTACCCGTATACCACTTACCCGGCCTATACCCGAACCAAACCCAAGTCAGACCCACCCAAGAACCGGTCAAATAACTCAAACAATAATAAAAAATTACCCCGCGCTTTTTACCCCCAAAACTGCTCCGCATGAACCCTAAATTACCCCTTTGGTCAATTAGTCAAATTAACAGAATAAGGGTAGTCTTGTACTTTCCGACACCCCTTAATATGGAAAACCGTGTCATCAATCCGCGGAACATTCCAAACGCCGCCTCTCATTGGGTGGATGAAACGGGATGATCTAATCCAAGGGCTAAGATCAAATGGATGCGTGGAAGAGTGATCAAGGGCCCTAATACTCCTAAGAAGCACAAATGAGATTTCTAGATCCTTCCTGGCTTGAGCTCGGGCTATTTACCCCTTTGTAATCACAAATTGGAGGGTGTAATTTTTCTGAGTAGATTAATAGTAGTTAAGATTGTTTTAATATCCAGTATCTTGTATTTCTTTTTCAATTACTTGTAACTGCTTTCATTAATTAAATCTGCTTTTAGTTATTTTGTTTCAATCTCGCTTTAATCCTGCTTTAGTATTAATATTTGCTTATCGAGTTACTTAGTTATAACTTCGCCTTTTATTAAAGTCATTTCTTAAGTTTAAATCTCATCTTTTCTCAAAATCACAAAAAAAAAATATATATTAAAATCTCTTAAAAATATAAAAATATTTTATTACTGTTTTATTTAGATATTAACTGTTGAGTAATTGTTGTTTTTATCCTTATAAAACCTTATTTCATTTTGTTAAAGTAATTCACTTAAATCTCATCATTAAATATATATATATATATATATATATATATATAAAAAAAAAAAAAAAAAAAAAAAACTGGTACTGCTACAGCTTGGTCTCAATTACCCATTGATCATGGAAGTAGGTTGATTCCGAATGAATTTTGAGTTGATTCATTTGGGTTGATGATAATCTAGGTTAGTGGTTCACTGTTTCATTGAATTCAAGCCATTGTGGCTAGGACCACCTCAAGTATCACTTTTCAATTACACCTAATATTAGCATTAAACCCAAGATTATTGTTTTCATTATTGCAGTATCATTTCAAAGATTAAGGAGTTAGTTAGATTTGATTTGATAGTTATCCTAGCTCAAGTTGTTTTAGAATGTTTAATCAAGCAAAAGTTAGTTAACTGTTTGGATCAAAGGTAACTGAGTGTAAGGTTAGTTTAAGTGTTAAGTCTAGTTGCTTAAGCTTCATTTAGGATAGTATAAGTCATATTAGTATTAAAATTGCAGATGTGATTAGTTTTAGTCAAAATTGTATTTCCTTTGATCTCATAAGTGTATCAGTTAGAATCAAGTAGTGATTACTTGCATTTTAGGATTAGATCATTAAGGTTTAGCTTATTTTAGTTACTTTGTATCTAAATTCATTATTTCAATCTGTTTTGGCAAGATCAAATCTCATTTTGGTCAAACTTTGCAAAAACTTTCAAAAGTCAAAAGTTGCATTAACAGTTTTTTTTTCAAAACTTTGTGAATTTTTCATAGATTCAATTTGGATTCATATCAAGTGAAATTTTGGATTAAAACAACTTGGGCTGGGTTTTGTGATTTTCAAGATATTTTTAGATTATTTCAATTAACTCCACCAACCAACGAACTGAAAATCAAGTTGGTGGTCACGCAGGTCCAAAATCCGGCTTTCAAGAGCCTTCGATAGTGCTTGTGCAAATGTGCCTTAAAGTGGTCTCAAGAATGTCAGTTTAAAGTAGTAATAGCCTAAATCTTGGTAGATTGCTTATTAGAGGTTAGGAGTAGCTTAAATTAGTTGATATTAGTTAACTTTAGTATAAATTAGCTCTCAGAATGTTTGGTAGCTTATTGTGCTTATTAGCGTATTTCCAAGTGCTTATTTAGAAATAATTTCACATCAGGCCAAAATCTCACATTAGTCATAGTTTTTATATTTTTCCTAGGTTTAGAATATTATTTTAGAATTTCCCTGAATTTTTCATAATTTTTAGTCACCGCTGCTATTTTTCTTTGATTTAAAACAATTAGTATTTTTAAATAGCTTTTATCAGTAAATAAATCGAAGTTCCAAAAAAATAAATTTTCATTTTCCTAGATTAAGAAAATTATAAAAGCAAAATAAATTTTCCAGATTTTTCCTAGTTTAAATTGTAATTTTTAGCATTTAAATTAGTTTTTAATAGATTTTAATTCATAGAAAATAGAAAAATATTCTTCAAAAATAAAAAATAGTTTTGGAAAAGTCTTTTGTTATTTTAGATTTTTAGAAAATAGTTTTATAATTTTCACTTTTGTTTTCATATTTTTTAGTATTTTAATTAAGTTTTAAAAGTTATAAATTAGTTTTAATTCAAATAAATTCCAAAATTCATAAAAATTAGTTTAATTCTTAGTTAATTTTCAAATATCATTTTTAGTTAGAAAGTAATTTTAGATTATTTTTAGGACTTAGACACAATGTAGTTGCATTTTATTACGCTTTCTTTACGCTTAGTAATTTACGCTTAGGATTTCCGTAGTGTAATTTCCCATAATTGCTTTCCATCTCTCGTAGTTTTAAATCATCATAATCACAAATCCGAACATCGAGCATTTTAATAACGAACCGAGCAACGACGTTGCTCCATTCACACCTCGTTGAAACGACGGATTCTAACCAGATCACTATCACTCACGGTTTGATTCATTATCCTTTTTCCTAAAGGGATTTAGATCATTTCTTGTGGTTATTTTGATATCGATATTGTGGTTTTATCCATACACATACCCCTCAACCTCAACGAATCAATAACTGAAAACCAAAGCTAGAGCTGAAAGAAATTCCTATTACGTAAAACAAAAGCTTTGGTTGCTCAAGAGAATCTATCAGAGATTGACTGGAGTGCTGAGTTTGATGATGAACCAGTAACCTATTGTATGGTAGCTGTGGAGGATTCAGTAAAGAGACCGATCACGTTTTGATGAGGAACCCCATTTCGCTATGGAGTCTAAATATGGTTATGGAAGCTGACTGCATGTATGAAGTCAACTGCTCTCTGCCATGGTAGCTACTTCACCAAGTTCACCCTTATCTCTCGAGGTATGTTTCTAAGTGTCATAACTTTTATCAAAAAGTACTTAATGATTATGTGACTAAAAGAGATAAAGTAGAACCATGGGTAAGTAAATGGTTATCAAATTACTCTAGAGTCTATGGAAGCCAAAATCATAACACATGAAAATAATGAAATGGCTTGGGCATAAAAGTATGAACAACAGGATTATCGTTAAAATTAAGAATGGAAGTTAAATTGTAAGATCTCTTAAATTGAGAAACTGACTAAGGAAAGAGATGAATTGCTAGACAAATTTGTCAGGGGACAATCGTGTCTTTCTATGTCACTTATGTTGAAAAAATGAAGAGCTTACATTAAAACTGGTCTAGGTTTTGGTATGGACTTTAATAGCATAGAAAACCCACCTAGTAATCGGGATGAATGTGATTTTGAGGATATAACAACTAGTGATGATGAACTCATTAATTATGTAGATACATCTAGTAATGAGGACTCAATTAGTGAAACACCTCCTTAATATAAGAAAGACAAAGGTTATCATGCTGCCCTCATCCTGGTAGTCATCAACCTCTTAGGCCCTGATGTTTCGCTTTGGAGTAAGACATTTAGAGTTTAGAAGAAGCTTATTGGTCAATCTAGGTCTAAAACCTCAAAAGAAACTGTTGAAAACCTAAGGTAGATGATGTTAAAAGTCAAGCAAGACTTTCACCTCAAAGTATCGTTACACCTCAAAGTATCAAGTACACCTTCAAAGTACTTTAAGAAAACCTTTTCAATAATCGCTAAACCTTTTGGGATAATTTTGGTCAAAATAGTTTTAATCATTCACCTAGAAGACAGGATAGTTTTGGTCATACACATAGAAGAAGAAATTTTGGGATTACGATCAAAACTTTGTTTTGTTTGTTTTAGTCCTGATCATTTGATTAAGGACCGTGACTTTCACTCAGAGTACCTAAGTAAGTTCCCAAAGAACGAATCGTCAACCAAAAACCAAGGGAGACTAACCAGCTTTGGAATCATTCGATTGTGGTTAACCATAGAAACTTCTCACCGACTATAGGTACCCTCACCGAAAAGACCTTTTTCAAAACCTCCAGCACCTTCAAACACTTTCCGTAATTTAAGCAAATACCAAGATTTCTCAAAGTACTGCCTTCACCAAACACCTTTTGGAATAAAAACCCTAGGAGATCTAATTACTATCAATCTAGAAGGAGTTATAACTCAAAGAAAGTAGTTAGATCTAGAGACTCTTCGCCAGAAGTTAAAACCAAATGGGTAAGGAAAGTAATCGATGGGGAACAAATGTATTTTCAAAGTGTGAACTGAGGTTTGATAAAGATGATTTTGTTGAACAAGAAAAAGAGATTTTTGTTGAAAAAGAAAGTTTTGCTGAAAATCCACCACAAGTTTTGAAACAAAAGATAATGCTTGATTCTGTCTACAAAATCATGGAAGATTACATACTCAAGGAATTTGAGTATGTTATTCACAAAGGAACACAAGTCAAGAATGGCTTGGGTTCCTAAAAGACACTAACTTTTTTATCTTTATGCGTGGCAACCCAGAAAAGGAGCTTAAAGATCATCTAATTGTGGATAGTGGTTGCTCGAAGCATGACAGAGACAATGAGATTCTCGATTTTAGATCTTATTGTGGAGGAAGTGTTGCATTTGGGAATGATGCTAGTGGAGGAAGAATAACTGGCAAAGGAACCATCAAAGCAGGAAGAATAGATTTTGAGAATGTTAGATATGTGAAGAAGCTCAAGTTCAACCTTTTGTCGTCTCTCAAATCGTGGACAAAAAGCACCCTGTGTTATTCAAGACACAAAATGTCTCATACTTCACTGAATTCAAGCTTACTGATGATAACTTGGTGATACTGAAAGTTCCAAGAACCAATGATGTGTATAGTTTGAATATGAAGAGTTTTCACTCTGAAAAGAGCTACATGTTTAGTAGCAAAGGCATCACTTTAAAGAAGCACATCAGTGGCATAGAAGATTGGGCCATGTCAATTTCAAGAATATCAACAAACCGGTCAAAGGGAATTTAGTTAGAGGTTTACCTTCAAAGACTTACAAGAAGATCATCCCTGCTTGGCATGCAAGAAGGGTAACAACATAAAGCTTCATGCAAGAAGCTTGAGGAAAGGATCAGTAGAGAACCTTTGGAGGCTGCCACATGGATTTGTTTGGACTGCTTATTGCAAGTCTAAACAAGAAAAAAGTACTGTTTGTTGTAGATGATGCAGAGATTCAGCTGGGTATTTTTGGGATTTAAAGATGACACTTTTGATGCAATTCATGATTTAATCATAGCCCTTGAAAACCAACTGAGACTCAAGGTTAGAGGTATTAGATGTGACAATGGGACTCAATTCAAGAAAGTGCTTATGGATGAATTTTGCGCCAACAAAGGAATCAAGAGGGAGTTTAGCATTGCAAGAACACCACAACAGTAATGGTGTATAGAGAAAGAATAGAACTTTGATTGAAGCAGCCAACAATGCTTGCGCACTCACAATTACCTATTCAATTTCGGGTCAAGTCTGTAAGTACCGCTACTGGTACTTAACCGAGTATCACCACCAAACCTCGATGAAGACACCTTATGAGTTCTTGATGGGCAACAAACCTAATATTCGTTTTATGAAGCCTTTTGGATGCCCTCTCACTATTCTCAACACCATTGATAATTTGGACAAATTTGATGGCAAGTCAAGAAGTTACTTATTATTGCCAGGCACTCAAAGAAAGGCTTTAGAGTGTACAAATGAGTCACTAAGGTTCAAGATTGTCTTCATGTTGAATTTTTAGAAGATCAAGAAAATCAGAAGGGTAAAGGCCCTGATTGGATGTTTGATCTTGAAGTTTTGACTCCTTCTATGAACTATGTACCTGTTAGAGAAGAAAATTAACATGTACACAATGGAGAAGAGTTACAAGATGTTGTTCATGGAGTCCATATTAGACACTGATGTTGTTCATGATGAAGAACCTAAAACTGTGAGCGAGAAAAAAGTACCGATGAGCCAAAATCCTCATTGTCTCACGAGGATCAATCTATTCAAAATGAACTTAATCTATTTTCAAGATGTTATATCACATTCTTATGATGATGAACAAAGAAGAGCTTATGAGGAAGCAAAGAAAAAGAACAAGATTGCAGAGTTCACTCACAGTACTTTGGGTGACAGATTTCGAACAAATTCTCACGCACTGCAACAAAGACTTTGATGATTTGATGATCCAACCATGCCCGGTTTAGAAGATACCGATGATGAGTTTGAAGATGAAGGTATTTTCGTGAGATTCCAATGAAGATGTCGATTTCCTAATTTGGGTGATAATTATGAAGTTCCACAGACTCATATCTTAAGAATTCATAAGAATCATCCTGCTGATCAAATCATTGGTCCTTCTACTCGAGTGATGACAAGAACCAAAGCTAAGGGTTATTCTACACCACATAATGCTTTGCTTAGCTTTATTTATAAACAAAACAGGTTAAATCATAAGGACCATCAAACATGCCTGTTCACTTGCTTTATCTCTCAAGAAGAACCCAAAACATAGCTGCATTAACTAAAGAGAGTTGGGTTGAAGTTATGCAAGAAGAACTTCTTCAATTCAAGCTTCAAGAAGTTTGGGTATTATGTGATCTACCATGGAAAGAAGGTCATTGGTACAAGATGGGTGTTCGAGTCAGAGAGATGAAAGAGGGAATGTTATCAAGAACAAGGTTAGTTGCACAAGGCTACATACAGAGAAGGAGTAGATTATGATGAAGTATTTGCTCAGAGCAAGGATTGAAGCAATTCGAATCTTCCTTGCTTTTGCATCATATATGCGATTTTAGGTTTATCAAATGGATGTCAAGAGTGCCTTTTTATATGGCAAGATTATAGAGGAAGTGTATGTCAAACAACCTCTTGGTTTTGAAGATCCTACACATCCAAACAAAGTCTATAAAGTGGTTAAGGCTCTTTATGGCTCTCTACCTTCTTATTGCAACATGGTTACAGGAGAGGAGCTATAGACAAAACTTTGTTTATCAAGAGAGACAAGAAGGATATCATGTTGGTTCAAGTATATGTAGATGATATCATATTTGGAGCTACAAAACAATATATGGTCAAGGAGTTTGAGAAGTCGATGCATGAATTTCAAATGAGTTCAATGGGTGAGTTAACTTTCTTTTGGGACTTTGCAAGTCAAAAAGAGGGAATTTTCATAAGTCAAGACATATCACATACTTAAGAAGTTCAATTTTGATGCAATGAAGCCCACACTACACCTATTAAATCTATCAACTCATTGGGCAAGGGTGAAGATGGACAACCTGTTGAAGTCAAGTTATAAGACAATGATTAGTCAGTTTTATGTATCCTCAATCGCATCTAGGCCCGATATCATGTTTTGTGTTGTTTATGTGCAAGATACCAAGTCTCACCTAAGGTCTCTCATATGAATGCAGTGAAGAGAATTTTCTGTTATTTGAAACAACAACCTAAGTGGGTTTGTGGTATCCAAAGGATTCACCTTTTCACTTAGAAGCTTTTTCAGATATGATTACAGGTGATAACTATGATAAGATGAACTACTTGAGGATAATATCTTGAAGAAGATTAGTTTCATGGCAAGGTAAGAAGCAAACAAGCAACATCCTCTACCAATGTAATATGGTCAAGCAAGAAGTCATAGGACAAGTTTTGTGGATACAAAATCAACTATTGGATTATGGGTTCAATTTCAAGAATACTCCTATCAATATTGATAATGAGAGTACCATTTGCATTGTGAAGAATCCAATTTATCATTCCAAGACCAAGCACATTCAGATTAGGCACCACTTCATCAGAGATTGTTATGAGCATAGGCTCATTAATGTTGTCAAGGTACATACAGATGATAATGTAGCTGATTTACTCACCAAAGGATTTGATGTTTCCAGATTTAATCACTTGGTGGTGAGTATTGGCATGATTAATTATTAAGCTACATTTAAGGGGAGGATGGTTAGTTAGTTAGACAATCTGCGGCTTTGCTTAAGGGGAGGCAATCCAATGCCCACATGGAGTGTTTGTTATTATAGAGACGAAGATGGAAAAGTACTGCTATTTTGTTTTATGAAAGTATTGCTTTGAAAGTACCGCTCTCGAAAGTATTGCGTACGTGGAAAGAACTGTTGTCTTATCAACGATTGCTCCAACGTAATATTGAGGGTAAAATTTAAATAATGTAACTTTGTTATTATGGGTTGTGATTTTTCAAATCCTACCTATAAATAACTATCTCAATTTCCCTATCATCTTTATACTTTATAATCTTTTCCATATTTCTCTCACACATATCTTTTCAATCATCCATGGCAAACCTACACAGCTTCAAAACACAACATGGTGGCGAATTTAGATAAAACAGAGGCCAATGTCATCTTCCATGACATAATTGATTTCCTAACCGTCCCCAATCAGTTATGCGCTTTTGGTGGAACTCATATTATTGAGCCCTGAGAATGATGAATTCATATTCAAGCTAAAGTTCAAGGCTTGTCAAGATTACCAAGCATCAATTCATGAAGATTTATTGTTTGATGATGCAGAGGAGCTATTAGGTTTGATAAACTTCTTTGGGATACATTGAGAGCTATTGATATGAAGGGTCTTGGTTGACACAACAACATTCAAGAAACCCTTGTTCAGACATATTGAAGTATTTGGTACATGTTCTTCATTGATCGTACTCTAAAAAGTACTTTGGGAGCAATTTGTTCAAACATTGCATCCTGACTGCGTGATTGGCTACAAACCTTATGTTCAACTTTTCAAGGCTAATCTTAGATGGAATGCTCTCACACATCTCTCATGGATCAAGATGGTTAATGTATCCTAGATTTATTCAAGTCTTCTTGAATAAACAACTTTCAGATGTACCAAAGCCTACAAGTCTTTACCTGTGGTACAACCAGATTTTTACTTTCATGGCTAGGAAGAGTGATTTACAACAAGGAACACTTCATTGACTACTTAAATGATGGAGATTGTTCAAGCTATTGGAGATGAGGGCCGGTTAATGATGAAAGGAAAGTACGCTTCTCAAGGTACCGCTACTCAAGGTACCGCTTCGGGTGCTTCTCCAAGGTACGTGATCTCAAGAGACTGCATCACAAGGTACTGATGTTAATGAAGGTACTGAAGTTTCTCCCACCTCATCCCACCATACTAATCCTCCTATGGCATCACCTAAAAAGATTCAGATCATCATCTTCTCAAGAAGATCCAGCCTACTATACCCCCTAAGGTTTGGTGTTGGATAATTATACCGACAAAGGAGTTAGTTAGATTGAAACAATCGAGGCTCAAGCCTTCAAATCGCCTTTATTGAAGATCAAGTTTAGAAATTCAAGAAGTCTGTTTGGCCCAGTTAAACATCACAGTTATGGGTTAAAGCTAAAAAAAGCAGAAAGGCAGTTTAAGAAGATCAAAAGCAAAAGGTTCAAAAGCAATCTTCATTCCAATTAGGGAGGAAATTGGAAGATAAGAATTTGAATGAAGAAGAAGCCGAACCTCAAGTACGATGTTCAATCTCAAGGTAATCAAGTACAAGTCCATATTGAAAGTACTGAGGAAGAAAGCATTAGAGTTCAAAGTACCGATGATCAGGTAATCGATCAAAGTACTCGATGATCAAGGTACCGTTGATCAAAGTACTTGTCTTCAAGAAACATCTCGACAAGAATTATTACACCGGGTGTTAAACTTTGATGAAGAAGCTGGTCCCTCTACTATTCTACATGAAGAGAGACTGATACACCTGGGTTGAGCACAATCGAATTTGGGATGAAGAAGTTGTTGAAATATTGCAAAATCTATCGACCAAGTGTTAGCATTCCCGGTGTTATGAAGAACAAAACAAGTTTCCCAACCTGTTTTAGATCCAAAAGATAAAGGAAAAGGTAAGATGGTAGAAACAAAGAAGAAGAAACTCACTTTAGCACAAATAAGGGTTGCTCAAGTTGCTATGAATGAGGAAGCAAACTAGAAAATTTTAAGAAGAATTGAATATCAGAAGTCATGTACCATTACGCACCTATTCCCTGCTTTCTCGCTCTACCAAGAAGACTAAATCGTGCTAAGGAAAGGAATGCAATGATGGCTTATTTAAAGAAGCAAGTGTATATTGGAATGAATAAGTTGAATTATGTTGAGATGAAAGGTTTATATGAAGTTTCTAGAGAAGCTTATCAAAAAGTTGATAGTATCAAAGACTATAAAGATGATGATACCGAAAGAAGATGAAACAAAAGGAAGCTTAAAAGAAAAGAACAACCGGTCAAGATCAACAACCATCAAAGAAAGTTGAGTTAAGGTCTGATACTAATGATGAACTAAGGAATTACTTAAGAATTGTAGAATTTGAGTATTCAAAAGTGATGCGAAGAAGACATCATTAAAAAGAAGAAGTCTCCAATAACTACTTTTGAAGTTGTAGAATCTAAAGATGGGAATTATTTGATGTTTCATAGTTGATGAAAGCTTCAGAGTGTTTAATATGCTATGGGATCTATTGCACATAATAAATAGAGAGGATTTGTTTCATCTATATCATTTGGTGCAAGAATACTTTGAACACATTCCATCGGAAGGTGTTGGTTTAATCTTGCTTGGAGATCTCACAACCGTTGGGAAACTAAGAAACAAGCACTGTTGAGATTTGGAAAAATCAAGAAGATTGGGAGATTATCACCGATATTCTTTGAAGAATTTGGAGTACATGTTCTAGAGCTAGAAGATGGGACAATGATTCACATGTTAGCGAGATGAAGATATCCTCTTACATCGATCTCAGAATGCTAGAACATGGGATGGAAGTTGAAGAAGATAATGAAACCACTACACAAATGGTTACGATATAAATGGCTATTTATGATGATGCATGAATAACTGGTATGAATCTTTATTGAATAAATTTTTGATATATCAAGATCCTTTATTCAAAGTACTGGCCGTCAAACAAGACTTTCATCAAAGTATCGCTTGCATCTTTAAACCGCTTAATGATTTTGAAAAAGAAAACTTTTGTTAAGTATAAATATTTTGAAACAAAGGAAAAGAAATAAAATTGAGATGGTACAAAGGTTATCAATCCACCATGGTTACAAAAGGATTTGGCTAATCATAGATATCTCAAACGCTTTATAGTTGACAACTTGCTAATAAGTTGTATGGTAATCAACTCACCATATCAAGAAATGTGAAGTTAGTTGGCTAGCCCAAAGAAAAATGGCTTCATGGTGGGCACGTGAAAAACCATTATATGGTAATAGTTCACCATGATGAAAGAAACTAAGATCCAAAGATAATGGTTTTGTAAAGAGAACATCAACCATTAAATTTCAATGATTCACCTTCTCACAGAGTTACACACCTCGAAGTGATGAGAATAGATCAAACTTAAACCGAATTAATGTACAAAACTGTCTTAAGTTATTGGAGCTTGCTTAATATTGCCGAAAAAGAGATTACTGATTAAGGATGCCGTGAAAGAATAATTTCTATAGAATACTTTGATAATGATGATATAAGCACAGAGAATACAAAGATACAATCCAAAGACAAAGACACAATCTTTTGAAGATGGAGTCGTTAAAGATAAAAGCTTACAGCCGAACTCAAGCCGCAAGTAGAATTCAAGTTGGGAGGATTGTTGGGATATGAAAGTGTCAAGAATGTTAAAGTTCAAGAAGTCAAAGTATCAAGATTCAAAGTACCTAAGTAAGTCAAAGTACTCTGCTTAAGTATCGCAAAGCTAAAGAACCGCTATATATTTGTTTATGGAAAGCTTTGTTTATTCTAGAATATTCTTTGTTTAGATTACTTTCACATAGGATACAAATTGTAAACCACGTTATCCTTAAGCCTATAAAAGGATTCCTAGATTAGCATTAGAGATATATGTTTTAGAATCCTAAAGTATGCATCATTATTAGAGTTTTAGAGTTAAAAGAATCGATAACAAGTGATTTAGAGTTATTATTAATATTGTTAAAGTTAAATCTTCTTAGCTTTGTTAAGTAAATTCCGCGTACTTAATAGAGATTACTCAGTGTTTCATTGTTAATAACTTAGGATTTATCCAAGGTTATTAAACCCTTAACAAGCTATTTAAGTTAGTTTGGTTAGAGTACATCGATCCAACACTTGTTATTAGAATGTCGTTTGCGACTTGTTATAAGAGTGCAAGTACTCAATTGGTGGAAATATAGTTGCTGGTTAGTCGCATGAGTGTGTTTAGATGATTGAAGTTGTTTTATGACTAGTATGGATGTCTGCTGATTTGTACTGAAGATAAAAATAGATTCTATGTTATCTTGTTTTTGGTTGTTCTAAAGATGTTGAGAATTCAACTTGAATTGATTATTTTTATATATTGGAGATAATATATTTTTGTTAACTTTTTCACGAAAAATAAATAAATAAAAAATCATCGGTTCAAAAAGACAATCAAAAAGCTCTGCACCGAACTTCAGCCCTGTGAGTTAGAGCCGTAGGGAGTTCAATTTGTAAAGTAATAATATACGATTATCTTTTGAGTCTTAGCCCTAAAATCCACCATTAAGGGTGATGGGGGTGAGTGAGATGGAGTCTCGGTACCGAAATGGCATCGGCAAACCACCACCCTCATCAAATATCTAAGACGGCATGGAATTTCAAGATACACTACTGCCGTTGATAACCGTTGGGCTTTTAATTTGTAGGCTTTTATTTAATAAAATTTTAGTTTTGGTTTTTTAAAAAAAAATTGTATTTGACAACTAATGCTAAAATTTGACAACCACCCCCATCAAATTTACACCTGTTGTCATAGAATTTAACAAATGACGTGTAACTTTGTGATTGACCTAATTTTATGTCAATTTTTTTTTTTTTTGACAACCATCACTCTAAACATCAAAAGAAAAGAAACCAAGTCCCAATCAGGCAATCACATCTAAAGCACGAAAACATGTTTAGGTTAGTCATATAGTCAAACATCAATAAAACAACTTATCTTTTTTAATCAACCCATCAAAGGGTTTGGTATTTAGCAGCCATTTTTATATTCTCCAACTACTCTAGCATACAAAAAACCAAACACGCAAACACAACTTCTGTTCTTTCATTTATAAAAAAAAAAAAAAACTCAAATGTTCAAACCCGATTAACAAAAAACCCAAATCTTGAATCATGGGTTGTGGCAACGTCTTCTTCACACTAATAATAACATTCTCAGTCTCTCTAATCACATACAACATAATAATCTCAGCCAATGCACCTTTGAAACAAGAGCTACCAGGATCATCATCATCCTCTTCACAACCAGTTTTCTTAAATGACCCAATCATAAAAATGCCTGAAAACAAAAAGTCAACTTTGACCCAGAAAAAAAGACTGTTTCATACTGCAGTTACTGCTTCAAATTCTGTTTATAATACATGGCAAACTAGAGTTATGTATTATTGGTTTAAGAAAATGAAGGAAAATGGTGGTGATGAGTGTGAAATGGGTGGGTTTACTAGGATCTTGCATAGTGGTAAAACTGATAAGTTTATGGATGAGATTCCTACTTTTGTTGCCCAACCTTTGCCTCCTGGTACAGATCAGGTATTTGGTTATGTGGGTTGTTTAGATTTTGGTTGATTGTTGTTTTTTGGGGTTTAAGGTTGACTTTTGAGGTCAATTAGGTTAGTTTTGAGATATGATATTGATTAGGTATTGTTGTTGTTAGTTTGGTGTAACGGGTATTTTCTTATTAGGATTTTGCATATGGTAATTGGTAATGTCAAGTAAGTGAATTTCGAGATTTGAAATTGATAATAGTAATTGGTTTTGGGTAAGAAGTGATTAGTGCATTGATGAATTAGCATAAGGGGTGTTGCTAGGTAGAAATATATTTGCTTGGAAAACTTGATGATTTGTTGTTAATTTTGATTTGGAAGATGACAGGTTTGACTTTGCAAAGTCAAAGTATAATCATTGCTGTCAATTTTGGGTATTGTTGTTTGGGGGGTTTTTTGAGTTAAGTTTGACTTTTATGGTCAATTGGGTGAGTTTTGAGGTGTGAAATTGAGATGATTGGTTGGTTTTGGGTTGATGAATTGGTATATGGGTGTTGCCAGGTAGAAAAAAATATTTGAGGGAAAACTTAATGATTTGTTGTTAAATTTGATTTGGAAGATGACAGGTTTGACTTTAAAAGTCAAATTGGATCATGGAATCTAGGTTTCGTTAAAAGAATCTAAATCTGGCTTAATAAGTAACAATTGATATATGCTTGAAGGATTAAATGAAAGATGTGTTGCAAGAAAGACCATGATTGGTGTAAAACTTAACGTCTTACTGCCAGTTTTATTTAAGGTGCTCATTCATGGAGTTGTATTTAGTAAAGTGCACGTCTAAAAAATTTGATTATCCACCATTAATCAATAATGTGGTGTTTTGGGTAACCATTGGTTTCCGATCTGTTGGCCGACCAATCCACGGGGTTTGAATCCACCTAGGTTTGACTTTTTTGAAATCATAATGAGAATCTTCTTTGACAGGTTAAAAGTGCTTAGTAAGTGTTGTTTAGGTACTATACCAGTATACCATCTTTATGCAATCGAGTCCTCTAAACTTACGATGACCAGTTAAAATGGCCACTTTATAAACCAGTAGCGATGGAACATTCTGTCACTAAGCATGTATCAGATGACCTATCTAACCAATACTATTAGGTGTAGTGACCTTCATTACATGTAAACTAGTAGACTAATCAAGCGGTAAAAAGGTGAAAGTAGAGAGCTATACTCGTCAAGCAAGCCTAACTTATATTAGTGTGTGTCTTCTGACTTTGGGTTGCGGACATATAAAATATGGGATAAATAACTTCTGTATTGAGCCAAATGATTATCTAGTTTAAGATACTGGTTTCTTGACATTCTTTTTACCAATGAATTGATGTTTAATAAATCTTGGTTTGATAACGGATTAATGTTCGATAAGTTTGTTGACATATTGAAAATGACACTCACTTTCATTAGTAACTCATAGTTCTATAATCTACCAACCATTTTGTTTATTTTCCAGGGTTATATAGTCCTAAATAGACCATGGGCGTTTGTGCAGTGGCTTCAACAAGCTGATATTAAAGAAGAGTATGTAGAAACATAATTTTTCTTCATTATCATCAATCTTCTAATTTTTTTTATATCTTCAATACATTGTTTTTACATTGTATGCAGCTATATATTGATGTCAGAGCCTGATCATATTATTGTAAAACCAATACCAAATTTGTCCCGAGACGGCCTTGGAGCAGCGTTCCCTTTCTTTTACATCGAACCTAAAAAATACGAGCCTGTTCTTAGAAAGTTCTTCCCAGAAGACAATGGCCCAATAACCAACATTGATCCTATAGGAAATTCGCCTGTTATTGTTGGAAAGGTACATATACTTAATCTCATGAAAATAACTTTATACTTCATCTCAAATTATTGGTATTTAGTATCTTTCTTATTTTTGTTTATGGTTTAGGAATCTCTTAAAAAAATAGCACCCACGTGGATGAATGTGTCATTGGCGATGAAAAAAGACCCTGAAGCTGATAAGGCTTTTGGTTGGGTCCTCGAGATGTAGGGATCAAAACTTCCCTGTATTGGTTTGAAATTCAGTTTTAATTTATCTAACTTATTGGTGTTGTTTGCAGGTATGCTTATGCTGTTGCATCTGCTTTGCATGATGTTGGTAACATTTTACACAAGGACTTCATGCTCCAGGTAGGATTATTTTTTTGTTCTTATTTCTGGTATGATCTTGCGGTCAGCTTAGGATAACTATGTAAATATTCAATGTTCTATTTTTTTGTCAAGATATAAGTTACCGTTAGAGATAGTGTGCATTGTGGTCAGTGGTAACTTTAAAACAAGAACGGTTTGATATGGTTTCATGGTTTATGTCTATCTTTTTGTACTCTTCATGAATAATAAATTTACTAATGTATCTTTTGTTGTTGTTTCTGTACGATATATTAAAAAAGCCGCCATGGGACACGGAAATTGGCAACAAATACATTATTCACTACACATACGGATGCGACTATGATATGCAGGTACACCTTTTTCAGTTAAACCAACATCTTATCCTATTTGGAAATGTCACAAAGATTTCCAAAAAGAAAGGATTTAAATTCAATTCTCCCCACCCCACCCCCCGAGGGTGACTTGAGAGGTGGTAAGTGTGCTTATTGAGTAACGGGTCAAAACAGGTTCCTGATGACCCAAAAAACACCTTTGCCTTTTGCTTTCTGGGTTAAATAAACGATTAGCTAAATTAAGGTACAAAACTATTACAGTATTATAATAATAATCTAGTTTTCTAAAAGTTTGACGTGTTTAAGGGTTTTAAGCATTTTAGATACACTTTGGACAGCTTTGAATCCGTTACAACCATTTCCAGTTTAGCTATTGCCTAATAACTGATATATTTTATCTGTTTGGGATAAAATATATTCCAAAACAATCCATATATTGCCACCTGTAGACCAGCTTAATGAAGTGTTTATGCAGACTCTGGATCTGTATCCATGACTTGATCTTGTGACATTCTGTCCTAAGGATAAAAATCTACTTTATGCTATTCAAAATTGCTCAGTATACAAATATATTTTAAATCAAGAAAAAAATATGTAACTTCATTAAACTATTTACAGGGGAAGTTGACGTATGGAAAGATCGGTGAATGGAGATTTGACAAAAGGTCGTTTGATAACGTCTACCCTCCAAAAAACCTTCCACTTCCACCACCCGGTGTCCCTGAAAGCGTGGTAAGCTTTTGTTAGGTCAAACTTATTATTTCATATTGACAAGCAACATGATTCTGAAAATTTTGCTTCTGTTAAGTAGATAGTAGGACACTAGGACATCAAAAGTCTTATTAGAGGAGTCTATTTTACATCTGTTTTGTGAACTAATGAATAAACAAAATTGGCAGGTGACTCTAGTGAAAATGGTGAACGAAGCCTCGGAAAACATCCCAAACTGGGGACCATGAGCCTTCTGTCAACTTATTTGTAGCGCTTTCAAAAACTATATGTATATTTCATCTCTCTTATATACAAAATAGTCCCGCCGTATGTTGTCACAAAGTTTGACATTGGAGGTATATTCATTCGGGTCTAACATATAAACACTCTTTATAGAGAAATTATGTTATATTTTTCCTTTATTTTATTTGTAGCTTCATTTACACGACCTTCAAGGATTATAGTTTAATAGACAGGTTGAAAACAATTCTGAGTTAATATGAAAATCCATATTCTCTTGAGACAGATTAGTGTTGAGGTAGAGTTAAGGTAATTGAATTGCAGAACAATGTAGTTGTTATTATAGACGAGTTGAAGTAATTGAATTGAAGAATGATCCATTTTCTCTTATATTTGTACTAAACCTAACAATTCCCAACACTGATACGATATTAAATTTTGAAATCTTAATATGTTTGTGAGTATAAAGTCATTGAAAAAGTCTATATCTCGCCCCTCGAGTATATGAACTAGTTTATACAAGTAATTGCATTGCACAATGATGTAGAGTCATTTGATGATATATTTGGTCCAACTTTTATTTTACTACAATAAGCATTTAATAGTGGAGTTTAGACTTAAAAAGTACAAGTATTATTACACCAGAAAAAGGCCCAAACTTAACAATAAACTAAAAGTTACAAAATTCAACAATTAAAGTAACAACAAAGGGGGTGGCAAATATTGAGTTTGCTCATGCATCTTGTCAAACATGGGTGCCAACATCTTGTAGACACCACCTTTTCCACCATCACCTGCTCCAGTCTAAGGCCGGTGTTGGCCATGTGCAAAGTGATCAATGGCACAAGGCCTTCACTTTTTCAGGAGCCCCCAAATTATAAGCACAATGGGTGATATGATGTGGCTTATGGCTTAAATTGATCGGAAAGTGTTCGATAGGGTATGATACTTGTATTTCTACTATTTTGGTTAAAACAGGGGATGCAGATCAATAAGTGAAAATGGGAGGAAGATGATCAATTCTGGTCATTTCCACCTCAGACACATTAAGTTTATAGATTTTTTTTGAACGCAACAAGTATACTACTCTTGCCCAAGGCTGCAGAATAACTCACACAACCGTGCCGCCAACCCTGCAAGACACCCATTCCCTTCTTTACGCATCGGAAACTTCATCGCCCTGCACAGTACTCGAATCTCGGCACCGCCATGAAAACCTCTATACCACTGACCAGAGGTTCAAGTGGTATTAAGATGATGTTACACCCTCTTCCTAGCTACTTAAGTTTGTTTC